>BSBK01010337.1:0-272522 GCA_027943335.1 Chamaecyparis obtusa | reverse complement strand
TTGTCCTGTGCAATTATCTGACCATATTAGATGTTGTGTTATATGAATTTCTCTCTCCTTTAAATTTTCATAAAAGGTATTAAAGCAATATTGGACAAACTCCGATGAGTGTAGCTTATTATCACTCATATAGAAATGGTACTCTCTCAATATTTTCCAATCCTCTTCTGTACTATCAGGTGCATGTCTATAGACAATATGAACAAAAATTGTTACTTGCACTGAATTATAATATTGTGGTTGGATCTCATCTTGTGGTGGAAGCGTGTAGTTCTCTGCAAAGTCAACAACTGACAGTATACTACCAATTGGAAATGTATTCTTGCATATGCGAAAATGTCCATCAAGCCATCTAGAATTGTGAGAGTGTTTCACATATTTAGGTATGATCTTATTCTTGAATTTATTCATAAAAGCATTAACACTAAGTTTTTTAGTTATTAGGTCACACCATTTTCCAAATTTTCCATCCTTCAATGGATACTCAACAGTTTTAAATCTTTGTACATCAACTAATTGTTGTCCAAAATCAAATGAAATATTTTCATGCAAACATTCATCTAATAATGTAAGATTGCCACATACATCACATACACCAGAAACACATGCATTCAAAAGATAAAATTGCTCATTAGGTGGGTTAGAAAACAAATTTGATATAAACTCCTTTACAGTTTCAGGTGGTATATTTATACCACATTCCTGCAACATTTCATTAGTATGCATAGTAGAACATATAGATCGAAAAATATCATAATGATAAGGAAATTGAACATGAGTTTTGCAACAATAGGTGATTCTTTCTTTGTTAATCCTTACATACCATGTTTACATTTTTCAAAAGATCTTTGACTAATACTAATAGTTAACACCTTATCATGCACAAATTTTTTATACAATTCTATTTGAGTCATATCTAAAAGGTGTTTTGAATGTGGATCATGAACTTTTGAATCAACTCTTAATTTAAGAACATCTTTGGCATTAGGGGATACTCTTGTATTATCATGCCAAAAAATTTTAATCAAAGTTTTGACTTCACTAGTAAGTTTCATGTCAGACCTCAAGAGTCTACCACTGAAGGTCCATAAATGGTTTTCCGGATCACTTTCAAAGTTAACTCTTCTCTTTATAGCTCTTGCTAAAGTTTTACAATTAATATTAAGATATCCACTTATGTTTGAAATCATTCTTTTATCAGTAGTAGTTTTGTTTACTAAAGTTGTTGTTATTGCTCGTCGTGCCGCATTACTATCTTTAGAATGACTTTTCTTTCCAATTGTGTCAAAGGCACTAGCAACAGTTGATACAACTTGTTTTAGAGACTCATCCTTCTTCTTAGTTTTCACATAAATGCCTAACCTCTTCATCACTTTTCGCATTTTAGAAATTTTAATTAATTGTAACATTAATTGACATTGAAACCCAAATTTCTTATTATAAAAAAATTGTCTAAACAATCTGCTTGCATGTGTCCTAATCTATCTCGATGAAACCAAACCATGCAGATTGTCTAACACATCAATTTTAATTGAAATTGTTCATTTATTTCATTATCATTCAAATGAGTTTCTTTCTCAATCGGTGTTTCTATGTCTACATTTACATTGTTGATTTCAATTTGAATTGGTGTTTGATTTTCAGTTTCAATTGGGGTTTGACTTTTAGTTCCTTTATCATTATGATTAACATTACTAATTTCTAAAATTTCATGTGAAATTAAACTTGTTAATCTATTTTTAGGAATAAATTTAAATCATTTCTATTGTAACCTGCTTCTAGCAAATCATGAACATCTTTATCAGAATAAGTTGTAACAGTTGGATGTGAAGACATACCTGTATCCAATACTAGATTAGAAGATGCACCTAATTTTGCTTCTTCAACCACTACATCCATTATGGTGTCTTCAATGTCCTCCTCTTTTGAAACAATTATTGAACTTGATGCTCCAACATTATTTGGGTTTTGAAGTCTTTCTCTTCTTTCTCGTTGTCGTTTTGCCTCCTCTCTATTTTTTGCAATCTCCTCAGGTGTCAGATTCTTCTTTAACCTCTTTCTACGTTGATTTGATCCCATTTTTGCACCAAAATTTGAATTGAAACAATATTTTATGAATGTCAGATTCAAAATAAGACAAATAAAAGGAATGTTGGCAGAAATATTCTCTTTGTCTGGTGCGAATCGATAGAAAACAAAATGAAAAGTCGCAATCATTAGATCAAGCCCACAGTCTAGTTTTTTTTATTGCAACGTCTCTTTAAGAAATGGGGGCCCATTTTTAGTTTCATAAAACAAGCGCCCATTTTTTGATACTAAAAACAAGCACCCGTTTTAGATTTACAAAATGGGCACCTGTTATTTGAATTTAAATAACGGGTGCCCGATTTATAAATCTATGGGTGGGAACCTTACCTCTTGGCTTGGGTTTTGGTTTGGGACAGGCTTGGTCCCACCAAGCCTATGCTTGACCCTGCAAAAAAAATGGCTAAGGCATTACATAGTAAAATTTTTGCCTTGCCATAATTTTTAGGACAACTTCCGGAATGAATTTTTTGATAAAATGAAAACCCATTTTAGCTTTTAATGTGCAGATTATAAAAATATAAATTTTATAGTGATATGATGAATTTTAATATTTATACAATATTTATTAAGCCAATGTGGTACCTAAACTTGAAATACCAAGGTTAACTAAAACTTTAATAACTTTTTTAATTTGTAATTTTTGAAAAACGAGTTATATGTCATCAAACTACATATAATTATTTTCAATTTTTTAAAAAAAATATTTTGAAAAAAAGTGAAGTTATCATCAAATTATGGCGTCCATACACTAGAGGTTTAAAAAATATACTTTATAGTCAATTAAAAATTAATTAAAAAAAAAAATTAGTAAAAAAATAAGATAAAATATTCTCATCAATCTTCAGTGTTTTAGGTACCTTTTCCCAAAAGGATTCCCAAAAATACATTAATTTACTTCAAAAAAGGGTGTCCATACACGCGTGAGGTGTGGTCCTGAAACAGGCATTTTGAAAAAGTGGTTTTTAGACATGCATACTAAAATTCAATTTATACCATGTGGGTATTGAAATAAATTACATATTTGAAAACTAGATTCCGAGCACTAAATTTTATATTACTGAAGTTTTTCAAGATTCAATCTTTAAGTGCTCCAAATTTGGACATCAATTGACAAAAAATTTGAAAAATAGAGAAAACACTTCCACTTTTTGCCAAAAGTGGGACCCAAATTCTTGCAGCCACCCTATTATCAGCTTTCTATCGATATAATTGCTATCAAATTTTGAATTCAGTAATTATTAGTTATTTTCTAATTGACCTACCTCTAAAGTGTTGATTTATATACTGATTGAAAAATAACTATAACTTTCAAATGGTATAACATTTTTGAAATTCAAAAAATGTGTCACATTCTATGCTTCGCCTACAACAAGGAAATTTTTGTTTTTTTGAATTTTGTAAAATTTTGAATGAGTTAAGGTGGTCAGACATGGAAGTTTTTTTATTCTAAAAACATTGTAGCAGGAAATTCATAATTAATTATTTTTTTGGAATAAAATTATAGAAAAATATACGTCACATGTGGGCATGAGTCTACTACTTATATATTAAATCTTATAAAAAAATATTATCATTTGATCATGATTAAGGTTGTCAGACATACACCTACTTATTTTTTTCCTAAAATTTTTGTAGTGCTATATTGAAATCTATACTTTTCACCAATTATATTAATGTTTTTTTAGAAAAGGCCTAGTAGTTTAGAAACTACATTCAATTTCCTACAGATTCTATTCTTACAACTTTTTGGTATCATGTTGATAGCTAGTTCAAATTTTCAGGTCAAGTTGACTAACCCTGATTGCTGATTTTTCATTGCCACTTTTGGGCATAGTTTGGCCCCTCATGATCTTGCACATACCTAGGTCAATTAGGGGTTCTTCCCCTAATCAAGGCTGCCCAGTCAAGCTAGGAGGTCTGAATCAAATGTGTTGCAAAGAGTATCTGACAAATTGATGCAAAGACAGGTCACACTTTAGAAGCAGCCTAGAGTTGTGAAAAATAAAACAAAGCCAAGAATAAGTCATAAGAAAAGATGACAGAGGGAGAAATATTGTTACTGAACTGAAAAAAATGATATCTACATCTGCAAGATGTATGTTTTAGTTATTGCTTTTGCATTTTTGTCAAAGAGGGAGATGATCACAGATGAATACACATGGTGAGATTTCATGGAAGATCAAGCAAGAGAGAGAGATTCAGTAGATGGTCACACAAGCATGGCTAATTAATTCTATATCATAATGAATCTAAGGATATTATAAATATTTCTGATGGAAAGATAATTTTTGGATTGGTTAGTGATTCATGTGTTATTCATATGGTGTTTCCATTAATGCCAAAGAGGGAGATTGTTGGAAACTGCAATTGAAGCAATTGTTGTATTTTGATTGATGTCAAACCTTAACTGGTAAGATTGTTGCTATCTAAGAAAGTACTATATCTATTTGATTGTTGTTAAGGGGATAGGAAAGGTTGCTAACAATAGCACCTAAGGAAATGTTGAGTTATCTTGATACTTCAATGAGTACTTGATTATGTGGCACACTGATAAGATAATGTATTGTTTATATAAGTAAGAATACAGACTAAATTGGTAGGATTAACTGAGAGAAAATGAAGAAATCTAGTTGAAGCCAAGTGATGTTAGAGTCGACCGAGCTAGTATATGCCGAGTAAATTCAATGTTGACTTAACATTAGTTAATTGCCGAGGAAGATAGTATTAGCCAAGGAAACATTTTTTGAGGTGACCGAGCTTTCTAATGAAGACCGAGGAGTTGAACACTGTATTGATCAAGTGTCACTAATTTACATATGAGGAAGAATTCAGATTTCTAGTTGACATAGTTGAATTCTTGGATTATGTAAAACATGTTGACTTTATGTATTGATTGTATGGAAGCATTTAATACACTGTAAAACATTTTATTGTAAATCTATTATGAGATTTGAGATATTTATAGAAGGATAGATGAAGAACATAATGTTGGAAGGATTTGATGAAGCTGACCTAACCCTAAGATCTATAAAGGAGATTAAGTGATAAAAGATGTATTGACCTAATTGAGGAAGTATTAAGAAAACCTAAGCATGAGGTTGAATAGAGGAGAGGATGCTAGAAGTATTGTTGATGTTATTGACTGTCTAAGTAGAGAAGGCTAAAGGAGAAGTTTTGTGATTGCTTGAAGAGATTTTCAAGCAGATCAGTGATGGAGATGGTAAAGGTTCACAGTCAGTAAACCAACATATGTGTACAGAATTAGATCTAATATTTGAAAAGGAGTTGTATTTTTTTTAGATCAATACTACCGTTACTTTCTGATCATTGTATCAGTCAAAATCCTTTTAATAAAGGTTGACCTAACAGTCATTTGTATAAATCCTTTAAACAAGGTTGCATTCTAATGGGATGTATGTAGGTCCTCTAACAAGGTGCAATTTTAATAGAGTGGTTTAAATCCTTTAACCAAGTCACACCTGAGAGTGTTTTTGTAACCTTTGACAGGGTTGGCTTTTCATAGTGGTCACTTCAAAATAGTAAAAATAATAGTAACATGTTACAAAGTGGTTTTTCCCTAATTGGGTTTCCACTATAAATCATGGTGTTAATACTTGTGTGAATGTTTTGGTTTGACCATTTCTATGTTTTACTCTTGGAAATTTGGCTCAGTTAGATACATAGATGTTTTCATTATGGAAACATATGATCTACATGAAGATCGCATAGGACAGAGAGAAAGTATGACAAAGTGCAATGCAAAATTGTCTAAGTACGAGACAATATTTTTGCCAATGTACCCAAAGATAGTTTTGATTAGAGATGTTGATTGGAGTAAGTTCAGTGCTTGTGCACTTGAACATAGATACTATGGTGACTATAGAAGACTCACCTAAGAGTGCAAGTTAGTATGACATGTACGGAAGAAGTTATTATAGTTTTACTAAAGACAATGTTAAGCTAACAAGATAGAATATGAAGACAAAATTGGTAAAGAGTTAAGGTATTATTTTGTTTATCAAAATAATGTCTTAAAAATATAAAGGGAATACATCCTTGATTTTAACCCTTGGGTAAAGATTTATTTTGTATAATGCTTATGACAAGTCGACTGTAAGAGTTATTAATCTTAATAACTTGTATAGATGTAATGATGTAATTGTAAACATAGAAGATGAAGTTGTAATAGCCAGAGTGAAAAAGAAAGTGAAGAGACATTGATGCAAAGTTACAAGCAGTATAAGGTTATTTACCTTGACCTATTTTTCACTAAATATTGTATATTACTTGTTTGGACAGTGGGCTCATCTAGTAATCATATTTTGTACTAAGAACTCCTAGCAGGGTTGAGGGTTTTAACAAGGCCTATAGTCCCTTAATCAGGACTGAGACACTATATGCATGTAATAGTCTCCTAACAGGGTCAACATCCTTAACATGATACTTTTTATTAGTGGATCTTTGTGGGTACCATCCCTGCTGGGGTTTTCCATTGGCCAGGGTTTCCTCGAGAACAAATAATGTGTTATGAGTTGATTTGTTTTATTGCTATGCATGTTGTTTAGTTTTCTATGTTATGCAAACATTAAGATAATCTAGTATATCCATAATTGGAAAAAAGTAAAAAAATTTAGAATACTCATTAACCCCCTGCCCCTCTCTGTATTCCCTCTTTCTAAAAATTGGTATCAGAGCTAGTTACTTGGAAAAGAATCATTCAAGGAAAACCTAGCAGCTTGAGTAAGATCTCTATGGATATGGATCAACTATAGAAGAATCTTGAAGAAGCTCTTGAAGAAATTGATATGCTTACTAAATCTAAAGAGACACTCTGAAAGGAAAATATGATGATGCAAAGAACCTCATTGAGAAACTAAAAAATAGGTTGGAAGATTTGAAATCAGAAAAGGAATCCAAAATTCAAATTGAAGATTGTAATGACAACCTAGAAAAAGAAAATGAGATCCTTAAACATGAATTGAAGATAGAAAATCTGAAGCTAAGTCTGAAAGATGGAAATGGCAAGAATGAAGCAAATATGAGATCTGAGAATGAAAATATGAAGCTTGATAATGAAGGGATAAAATCTAAACTTGGTAAAGTAACATCTGAACTTGAGAAAGTCAATTTGTAGTATGCCAAACTTGAGAAATACAATACAATTGTGAAAGGTGAACTGACTCAATCTAAGTAGCAACTTGAAAGACTATATTCAACTAGTGAGAAGATTGATGAATAATTGTCTTATCAAAAACCATTCTATGATAAAACTAGTCTTGGATTCAACACATCTAAAGCAAATGAAGAAAGAAAGGAACCAGATCTCAAAATGTCTAAAAGCATAGATGAAAAGACATCTGATGAAATTGACAAATCTAAAGATACACCTAAAGAAGAAGAACCACCTAAGAAAGAGGAGTCACCTAAAGGTATGCAAAGATAATTTAAAGGTAGATGCTTTACTTGTAGCACTTTTGGTCATATGATGAAAGATTGCATAGGTAAGTAATTTAAACCTCTTAATGGTTATTGTTATAATTGTCATGGCTTTGGACATAGAGCTATTGAATGTAGAAAACCTAAATTTGTTGAGAATAATAATAGTAGTAGAATGTTTAGGAATACTAACCATGTAGATAAGAGACCTACTAAAGATATGAACAGGAGAAATGGAGTAGTGTGTTATAGATGCAACAAAGTCAGACACATTGCTAGAAACTGCAGATCACAGATCAATCAGCCTGGACCAAGATATGGAAACAATGGAATAGTTTGTCAGATATGTAACAAGATTGGACATTCAACAAGGTTTTGCAAAATGAACAATAGAGTTTTTCATCCTAATCCTAACCCTAGAAGTCATGCAAGGAGAAATGAAGATGCAAGCAATAGTCAGAAAGGATGTTGTAGTAATTCAGAAGAAGTGAAGTTGGTTAAAAGAAGAGATCAAGGAGACACATTCAGCACTGAAGTTAACTAGAAAGGTGAAGTATCAAGTGGTAAGAATGAATCTCTACCTAACCCATCTCAAAGTATAGTAGAATAGGAACTTAGATTAGTGTAGAAGTTGATATATGATGAATTGAGTCTTACACAATTAATGAAAGGTAGCATATGATGTATTGATGCTATGGTTAAGAGTGCATAGAAAAAGATTATGTTTTGCAAGATCGCAAGGATTTTTAAGTTTTGTAGGTAAGCAGAAACAACTTTTTGGAAAGAAGTGGTAAAAGAATTGAATGCGATGTCAGATCTATGTGAGATTGAAATGATAAAAGGTCATGATTGGTAATATTTGAGCATCAAAGTGAATACAAGTGCTAAGGAGATCAAAGAGTAGTGATTGAAAGCATTTTGCAAGGATTTGGTGAAGGATTTTCGTGCTGAATCTATGGAAGCCCTAAATCATGAAATCGAGGTATTTTACTTGGCAGATCTCTAAATTGGTTAAGGAATTTGCAAAAGTCATGGATGTTTTATTGATTCATAATGTAAGGGATAAGTATAGACATAAAGTCAAAAGTGAACCAGTAGAACCCTTGGAGGAAGATCCTAAGTTAGCTTTATCATCCGTACCAGACTGAGTTTTACACCTAGAAAATGTTAGAAGCTATTTGGGATGCAAGCTTAAGACTCTCAGTGACAGTGATTTTACTAAAGAATATGAAAAGATTTACAATTAGGATATGTCATTGAAATTAGGGTTTGAAAATTTGAAAGATAATGAGATTATTAAGTATTCTCTACAATATGAGGTTGACAATGAAGAATGCACCAAGATAATTTTAAGTAGAATTCACAATGGAAAGTTTTGGTTAGATGATAGAGTGATAGATATCACAGCTGACCTAATTCATGAGGTAACTCAGCTACCTAAAACTGGAGCCATTCCTTTGAATGAGAAGAACATGAGGAAAATAGTTATAGAAAACACAAATTCAACTTACAATGGAAGAGGAATAGTAATTAGCAAGATACAACAAGATGATGTTAGATATTTTTGCAAGATCCTTACAACTAAGTTTTGTGCTAACTCAAGAGAAGATGACATGGTAGCAGGAATGATACATGTAGCTTATTTGATGTGTGTTGATAAAGTACAAGTTGATATGTGTGAGATTTTGAGAATCTAGTTGTTTGAGAACAAAGAAAAGAACAATTTAGATTATGGGAGGTAATTATGAAGAAATCAACAAGGAAATAGAACTAGCAATAGTTAAAGTGATGATAGAAAACATTGAGAAACAATCAGATGTAGCAGAACCAATAGAGCAACTAAAGGAAGAACAATAGGATATTCCCTCTCCACCTGCCATCAACATTGAAGATGAAACTATGAATGTGGAACGAACCAAGATGACTTTGGATAGTGATGATAATATTTTTAAGAACCTTGAGAACATTTTTGACAATTTGGATTTTGAAGAGCAAGATAATGCTAGAGGAGAAGAACAGAGAGACACAAGGATTGGAGAGCCTAAAGAGACAGAAAAGCTAGAAGCAGCCCCTAGTTAGGAAGAAATCAGTCCTATTGGTAAGAATACTCAAATTGGATCTATATTTGAAAGTTTGGGTAAAGAAGTAGATGATGATGATCAAATGAAATTGATCACACCTTTGAATAAGATTATTGGGAAGAACAAGAAAGTGAAAAACCTTAAAGGATGCCTAAAAGAATTAACTGAGAAGTTACAAAGTATTGTGACCACACAAATTGCAGAGGCAAACCCACTTGAAAGAGAAAAGGAAGTGATGGACACATTTGATGATGAGTTTACCAACTTATCTGATATAGCCAAGGTGAAGGCACAAGCATCCTATGAGGCCAAACTACTTCTGGACATAAGCTAGAATATCAGGAATGATATCAACAGTCTTGATATCTATATAAAAGATTTGAGAAGGAATCTAGACAGAGGTAAACCTTTATACATTCAGTATACAAAATATGAGATCCTTATAGCAGAAGAAATGAAGAAGATTAAGATCAAAGAAGTAGAAATTCAAGTAGAGGTAAATCTCCTTTCAAGCCCCAATGTGAAGATACTTGATATTGAAAAGAAAATTTGCAAGATTTACGATGAGATAAGGATTTTACAAGATGAAAAGGACAGGAAATAGAAAATATTTTCTCTTCTAAGAGAGCACATTTCTATCAAATTGAGCACTATTGAAGGACAACTGGAAGAATGTCTTTCATCCAAGACATCTTTTCAAAAGTTCAGTTTTGTGAATCTCCAAGCCTGTGAAATTGCATCTTATGGATTGTGTGCACTACTTATTGCTGTAAATTTGATTAAGAAGGCATGGGAGAAAGAGTTAGAGGCCATGAAGATTAACTTTTCATATTGTGTTGCAAGCCTACTTGCTTTTCAATGTTGGATCAAGGCATAAATTTTGTGTGAACACAGTTTTGTCACCCTCCTTACCTTTTTTGTCATTGTTGTCAAAGGGGGAGAGATATATAGCAGAAAATTAATATGAGTAATTGTTGAATATAATAAGGATGTATACTCCTAGGGGGAGTACAGTATATAGATAAGATTTATGGAGTTATAAGGACAGTATATACATATTTGTTTTATAGCCATAATTTTGAGATTTTTGAAGTTTTTGACTTAGCCAATTTTCTCATATGTTGCCACCAATGACAAAGGGGGAGATTGTTGGCAATTTGGCTGAGTTAGATATATAGATGTTGTCATTATGGAAACATATGATCTACATGTAGATCACACAGGACAAAGAGCAAGTATGACAGAGTGCAATGCAAAATTGTCTAAGTATGAGACAATGTTTTTGCCAGTGTACCCGAAGATAGTTCTGATTAGTGATGTTGATTGGAGTAAGTTCAGTACTTGCACACTTGAACATAGATACTATGGTGACTATAGAAGACTCACCTAAGAGCGCAAGTTAGTACAACATGTATGAAAGAAGTTATGACAATTTTACTGAAGACAATGTTAAGCCCACAGGATAGAATATGAAGACATAATTGGTAAAGAGTTAAGGGATTATTTTGTTTATCAAAATAATGTCTTAAAAATATAAAGGGATGAAATCCTAGATGTTAACCCTTGGGTAAAGATATATTTTGTATAATGCTTATGACAAGTCGACTGTAAGAGTTATTAATCTTAATAACTTGTATAAAGAGATGTAATGATGTAATTGTAAACATAGAAGATGAAGTTGTAATAGCGAGAGTGAAAAAGAAAGAGAAGAGATGTTGATGTGAAGTTACAAGAAATATAAGGTTATGTACCTTGACCTAATTTTTAGTAAATATTGTATATTACTTGTTTAGGCAATGGGCTCATCTGGTAATCATATTTTGTACTAACAACTCCTAGCAGGGTTGAGGCTTTTAACAAGGCCTATAGTTCCTTAATCAGGACCGAGACACTATATCCATGTAATAGGATCCTAACAGGGTCAACATCCTTAACAAGATACTTTTGATTAGTGGATCTTTATGAGTACTATCCCCATCGGGGTTTTCCCTTGGCCAGGGTTTCCTCGAGAACAAATAATGTGTTATGAGTTCATTTGTTTTATTGCTATGCATGTTGTTTAGTTTTCTATGTTATGCAAGCATTAAGATAATCTATTATATCCATAATTGGGAAAAAATAAAAGTTTGTAGAATACTGATTCACCCCCCCCTCTCAGTATTCCCTATTTCTAACATTTACAAGTTAGACAATATTGGATAGTGGACTGCACTGTTATATGTTTTTGTTATGGAATCTATAATGACCGAGTAGCTATTGGTTGTTGGATTTGATTTGTTGAAGAGTTTTAAAGTTTTTTTTATACATTGGGACCTGAGAACAACTGATTCACCCCCCTCTCTATTGTTCTAAATCATATTAATAGGCCATGACATCTTTCTCTCTTCAAGTTTTTCAGGATTATCTCCAACAGATGTAGGATAAAAGAAACAGAATAAAAATGACTATTGGTTGAGTTCTCGAGGTCACTACTTTTTGCCATGTTGATGTAATAGATCAGATTTATGGTGTGTATGAAGATCATGGTTTTCATTGTTGGAAAAATATTTAATCGATGAAATCATTTTTGCTAAGTATGAGAAGTTACACAAATCGGTAAATAGGTATTATCAACTAGTATGAAGCATGCTAACTGGTATGTAACATGGTAATTAGTATGTAGGAAGGTAAGTAGTGAATAAGACAATAGGTGAAGGTCAAACTTGAGTAAAGGGAGAATATCGGTATAGGACAACCGATGAGACCATGAACCAGTACAAGTAAAATTAAAAATACTAGAAACCGGTTAAAGTATAATGAATAGGTATAGATAGGTGTTATTATATAGTTTGTCTTATTCAGCCAAATTGGTCATGACGATGAAAGATTCACTGAATCTAGACAATAGAGAAAATGTAGTACATTGTTTGAGCAGAGGATTGAATTGATTTATAGGGAATTATGTATTGATATTATAATGATTCTAAGGAATGTTTTAAAAATAATATTGATGGAAAATAGAACATTGGGAATGACAAATTATGTTATGATTTGGCCAATGTATTAAGGGTTTTTATGTTTTGATGAGTCAATTGAGATTGGAGAAACATGAATGGAGGAAAATGAAAACCCTACTTAGGTTTTACACTTTTTGGTAAGGTCCATATATATATATATATATATATATATATATATATATATATATATATATATATATATATATATATATATATATATAGAGAGAGAGAGAGAGAGAGAGAGAGAGAGATGTTGGTTGATGAAGTTATTATTATCGTGAGAAATTATACAAAATTGTTTCAATAGATGTGATAGAATTGATGTCTAAACAAGAACATGTTAGGAATAACAATCCACCAATATAATTGAGGGGGGGGCTGAATCACTTGTATGAAAGATTATTAAACTTTAAACTTTGAATAGTAGCAATACCAAATCAAATGAACATAATGAATTCCAACACAATAACACAATATTTGTTGTCGAGGAAACCCTGTTAAAGGTAAAACAATGGTGGGAATTAATACCCACTAGTGATGTACTGAGACTATAGTATCCCTGTTAAAAGATCTAGCCCTTTTAGGTGCTGATTAAAACATTACAATACATAGTCCTTGTTAGAGGATGAACCCTGTTAGGAGTGAAAGAAAAAGAAAAGAGTAGGCTCACTACCCAAAGAAGGTGATGACCACCTTCAAAACTCACTATTCGCAACACAAGTGTATATAAGGGAAATACACAATCCTTGTGAACTTTCTGATAGCAACTATCTTTGCTTGATAAGTTATGATGAGGTATGCGTCCATCTCTTCTCTACATTCAATAGATACAAGCTCGTAGCTTCCAAAATCCTCTTTCACATTCCATCTATGCTATATATATTTTCAAAAGAAAAGATCTTACATATGTACCCACCTTGCAATAGAGCCTATTGGATTACTTTGCAACATTAGGGAAAAATAATTGGTATCTAAAATATATATGAACCAAATGACTATATAGAGAAAGGGCCATGTTGTAGGGTTGGTTGGAATCTTCCCTCCCAAAGGTACATTGGTTAATTATTCATCAATTTAACATGATTTAACTAACTAAAGATAAAAAGGGTGGAAATAAACATGAGTGGAGATGGAATGACTAGTTTTTTTGGGAAAAATGTAAAATGATTTTGAATGTTTTGTATCCACTAGAGAGAAATAAATACATGTCCAGAGGGATATGGTACATATGGTGTAATAGTCAATGAAATAAGAAAAGGATCTATTATAGATCGGATAGAATATTATTTGACATGTGTTTTTTCTCCCTTGAAGAGAATCATGAGAGGAACCTTGTTATTTTCACCATTTCTACTATTTTAGGTCATTCACCAATATTTGTTGTGATTAAGTTTGATTGTCCATCGCAGGCCACCAATGGGGTTTGAGACCAAAACCTTTTTAATCTTAATGTATCCCTTTAAGAGTATGGAGAAAACTTACATGCCATAAAAATGGCTATTTGTGTTTTTAATTTTTATAGTCAAGGGAAGTCATTTGTAGATGACTAGGAGTCCCTCACTACCTTGTGGAAGAAGATGTTTCAACTCATTAGAGGAAAAGAATATAAGGAGAAAAATAAACTAGAGGAGCTACTACATGCCAGGCTTAATAATGATGAATACCCACTCCATGATGATACTCAGAATGAATGGTTAAAAAATTAATGGATTAAAAGTAAAGAAGATCTGAGAAGGATTTAGAATTATATAAATAGAGGAAAAACTGTAAGTCTAGAATAATTAGGTTAGAGAGGGTGAAAAAGGTACTATTTTTTTAATTTTTTTTCATTAAGAATAAGTAGAAAAGGGAAAGGACAGATGAAATTAATCTAGATACTATTGGACCTCTATTGATCCAAATAAAAATTGTAGATATTTATTTCAATTCTACTCTCTCTTCAGATTTGAATTCAATACTGATAATAGGAATGATTTTAAATAATGTCTTGAGCTTATTCCTAAGAAATTGGATAGTAAAAATTCTTCCCAACTATATATGGATATTATAATTGTAGAGATTGAAACTACTATCAAGTCCCTTACAAATGAAAAATCTCCACAATTGAATGGATTCTCTATTAAGGTTTACAAAGCCAACATTGAATAAATTTCAATGGAACTTTTGGAGATTTACAATGATGCTTTTCAAAGAGGCACTTTGGGTGAAAAAATTCATAGAGGAGTGGTAAAATTTCTTCCTGGGGATGGGGAAATAAGAGTTGTAAAGAGCTAGAGTCCTATAACTTGGTTAAAAACCTCTTAAAAAATTATAGCTAAACTGTTGGCTAATAGGGTAGTTGGCATTCTTGACAAGATTATTTTAGTCACTCAAATTGGGTGTATTTAGAGAAGGTATATTATTGAGAATCTTATTACTAGTTGGGAGGCCATGAACTAGGCCAAAGAAGATGGAGAGTCTACTACTATGATTCTATTAGATTTTTAAAAGGCCTCTGATAGAGTTCAGTGTTTCTTTGTCACTAGCATATTGCAAGCCTATAATTTTCCTTAGTACTTTAAAAAATGTGCATAGATCTCATTTCCAAATTCCTCAATGATTATTGATGTTAATGGGAAGTTTTTAGAGTGTAATTTTTCATAGAGATCATTCAGAAAAGGATTCCCTATTGCACCATCCATTTTTTACTTGTTGTCGATGCATCATTTTATATCTTGATATACCCTATTCCTAGTCCACCTATTAGACACATTATTCTCCTAAATAATGATGAGCTTATTAATGCCCAAATTACTAATGACACTAGAGTCAATTTTTTGAATTTCTAGAGGATAATTTTGATCACATTGTTGAGAAACTTCAATTTTTTTGTAAAGCATAATGAGCTAAGATTTTTTGTTATAAATATATTGTCATTGGGTGGTTTGAGTCACCCCACAAGTGTTTAGCTGCTAAAAAAATGGGGTTGTGTCGGGACACATACCATTAGTAGGTACTTGGGAATCCCTTTATCTGTCATCCTTTCCATCAAGGATATATAGAATTGGTTATTTAATAAGATTGAAATGAAACATTAGATGTGGAAAACACACCTATTATCATTAGCTGGTAGGATGCAAGTTGTGTAGGAGGTCCTATCTTCCTATGCTATCTATTTTACTTCTACTTGGGTTTTTTTATTATCAATTTAACAAGTTAGAAAATATTCTCAAGGACATTCTTTGGTTTGATGGTCAAGGAAATAGAATGAAACACAATGTCTCTTGGGAATGCTGTTGTTATCCTAAACACATGGGGGCCCTCAAAATATGAGGCTTGAAAACCTATGGGGTTGCCTTGGCATCAAAATGGGTTTTAAAGCATTTATCAGGTAATGAATCATAGAGGGTACTTATTAGAAGTAATATCATTTTTTCAAGGCCAAGAAAAGAAAAATTATGAAAAGATATTTGCATTTGTGACATGTTGATGGGAAGCTTTGATGTCAAAACTTTCATTCCCCAATACTTTCTTCAATTTTGAAAGAATGGTCTAAGATGAAGAAGCTATTATTGCATACAAAAGTCATTGGACACCACACTACATATTTATTGTTGATAGGTCTCTTTTGTGGGGGGGTGATTCTCAATGATAAGCCTTTGGAAATTACACAATGTTGTTCAACTAAAGCATGCTACTTTGTAGGCATTACCAACATTTATGATATTATGGTGAATAATCAATTAAGGTCTTGGGAAGAATTGTACAATAAATTTCATATCCTCTTCTCTCATATAAAAACTTACTCATTGATTTGGAAAGTTGTTAGATCCATTTTTCCTGGGAAAGTCATTAATATTAATCAATTTCTAAATTAGTTGAAATGGTTAGATGGGACATTGTTGAAAGATTTCAAAGTCAAATAGATTTATCAGATGTTGAAGGTTGACTATTAGATTTTTTTTGGATTAATTCTTCCTAGGGTTGTATCTGGTTTGAGTCTAAGTAGAATTTTTTGTTTTGTAGATTGTGGAAAACCCCCTTTGAGCTGAAAAAAAATTGTCTTCAATGGTAGGTATTCTTTAAGAAAATTATTGTTGGTGATGTTCTTTCTACTCTAGGATTGGGTCATGTTACATTTTTTGTTTGTGGTCTCCCCCAGTTAGTTACTCACATATTTTTTGATTCTCCTTTTGCTACAAGAGTGTGGTCATTTTTTTTCATCACCCTATCATTTGTAACTCTTCCCCTGGTCTATCATTGATTGAAGTATTGGCTGATTTTTTTTACTTCCTTGATGATAAGGTCAATAGGTTTTCGTTAGTTCTCTTTGATGAAGTTATTTGGATTCTTTTGTCCAAGTGTTATGAGGATTTTATTCAGAACAAAGGAAATAGACTTACTGAGTTTAATCATAAACTCAAATTCACTTTTCTAATGTTTCATGTATCAGTGGTTATTGAGATTCCTAGAGATAGATTTATGATCATGGAATAGAAGGGATTCATGCTCCTATACAAATAAAATGTGACACTGTACACTTTTTAATGCCTATTTACATACATGTTAGAAAAAAAATGAACTCCAAGCATTGGAACAGGTTTTGAATAATTAGAATATTTCCAAAGATGATATAGTTGCAAATGGTAATGCGCCTAAACAAGAAGATGCTCCTAGCTGGGAAAGGCAAGTTGAGGATGATATTGTACCAGCTTCGGGTTCATATGAAGCAGACCAAGTAGAATCCAACAATAATATAATATAGTCATGGGACTAAGATTGACAAGTGATCTCTTTTAGATCTATAAGTTTTAAAACTCTTCAATATTACTTTTTCTTGTGATGTAATATGTAGTTACTCTAATAATCACAGTTGAAACTACTCGTAGTCTTGTATTTTTGAGCTACTAGCTAGATGGTTTTTAAACAAATACAATGATGTGTACTTTGTAAACTATCTTAATAGAAAAACTAATAAATAGAAAGAATATTAAAAAAATATGATGTTCAACATATATGAACCATAATAAAATATTATTAAAATTATACATATGAATAAAAACTGAACATTAATTGTAAACTTTATAATTAAATCCCTTATGTCATCATCTACTACACTTGAAAACACTACATATATAAAATGTATGTTTTGTCATGTTCATACCAGAGATAATAGTCATTGAAATAATATAGACTAGTTGTCAATTATTGTTTCATAATATATATCTTATTCAACTTTAATTTTTTCTATAGTGTATAAAGTTGTTGTCAACCACTATCTAATAACTCACCTATATTTTATGTTCAGCTTGCTAGATCTACTACACTTGAAAACACTCCATATATAAAATGGTTGTTTTGTCATGTACATACCAAGATTAATAGTACTTGAAATAATATAGAGTAGTTGTCAATTATTGTCTCATAATATATATCTTATTGAACTTTGATTTTCTCTATAGTGTATAGAATTGTTGTCAACCACTATCTAATAAATCACCTATATTTTATGATCAACTTGCTAGATCAATTGTTTTCTACATAATAATTGTTCATTTTCTACAATTACTCTATACAATCGGAATTCTTACTGGGGATAATATGTAGCAACTCGAGTAGTATAGCCCACCATAATCTAGAAAACATAGATAATAATTTAGAGAAACATCAATTGCCAACTTGAATGGAAATGGCGTCATTTAATACTTAGCAGTACATGAATCAGCTAAACTATTTTAGATTCTCCTAAACTTCAAATGATTGAGATTATTTTACTACCAGAACAATTAAGACTCAAAAGCAAAGCTTACAAGCTTGGAAGTCGTATATTATATTCCACCGTCGAAAGTCTTTGCTTACATCACCTTTTTCTGGTCCATTCTATTTAACACGACAATTACTTCAAATTCGCACAAACAAACTGTATAATATTTTAATATTTGCATGCTTTGAATAAGATTTTATATCTGGATATGTCCGTAATGAAGTTTGAATTTCATGTGGGACACGGATTAGACATTGAGAAAAGCCTTTAATTTGATTGAATTGAATTATCTTCAAAAATATATATATATATATATATATATCATTATTATTTAGTAACATCTCAAATGTCAATCTTCATTAATTATTGCCATTGAACATAAATGTCAATTATTTTTTTAAAATTTACTTTTTAAGATTCATAATTTTGAGTCATCTATAAAAATAGAAGCATTATACAAAATGTGTATGTTTGTTCAAGCAATAGAGGGAGATAATAATAAATTAGATGTGTGTAAAGGAAATAGAATTTTAGGGTAATTAAATGTAAACAATTAATTATACTTAATAATTTATAAAATTCTCATTCAGATTATGGAAATATATTTTCTAAATTATTTTATATTATCAACTTTCTTTATTCGGTGATTAATTCTTTCTTTTCAATTAATTGGAAGATGGTGCAAAATTTTGGGGGCATTTAGACCTTTTCTATGTTTACCCATTTTTTTCCCTCTCTTTTCCTGATGTAATTATTCTTCATTTATTCCTTTTTTTAGTTGCATCTAGATTGTGTGTGTGTGTGTGTGTGTGTGTTCGCATGCACGCACACACACCTATCTGTGTGTATAGATATAGACATACAAAGTAGATCATACTAATCCCAAATATTTGAATCCATATGTCTTGAATTTCAATAAGTGATGTTGACAAATGTATGTGTCATCAACTACATTGAGAGATTCACTTGAAGACTATATATCTAGATGTGTATGTTATAATACAACATGTTTCTCTTCACTACTCACATTCTCTTTAAAATAACTTGCGATCCATCATAGTGCAAAAGATTGGATAGGGTGCTTTCACATTTTATATTTATTCTTTATTTTTCAAATTCTCTTATATATTTAAAAATTTTATGGGCACATATGTAAATGGCATAGCTTACTAGACTATATACTTTCACATGTATTATCTATTTTAATTGTTCTTCTACAACATCACATGAAATAGTTATGAGTTTATCAAAGTGTCATATCATGTATTGCACAATGTAGTCTCCTATCCATACATTTCTGTGTCTTTAATTAGTCAAAATGTTTGTGTTGGCACTTCAAATTTTTCAAGCATAAGTTTCATACTTCATACAAATTTGAGGTATTCACCAGAAGAATTTTAGTTGAAATAACTGGCTACATAAAAAATATTCCAAGTTCATTTGCAAAATTGTCAAAATCTTCATTGAAGTCCAAAAAGCCCTAGTTTAAAATCATGTTTGAAAAAACCCTTAGTGTTCCTTTCATTTTAAGAAAAAACCCTAGGTTGCCTTTCTATGTTTCTATTTGAGTGTTACTTTTGTTGATCACTTAAAGACCTTATAAATCATGTGCTTTATTAATTCATCAGGTGGGGGGGGGGGGGGGGGGGGGGCACAATCCTTAGACTTCCTTTTACCTAAGTCGATACTTTATATTTTTCGTAAGTCTAAGTCCTGATGATCTTCATATTTTCCCTAAGTCCTAATGATATATTTTACCAAGGTTTCAGTGTTGATAAGAGCACTTAATCTCCTTTCAAAACAACGGTTGTCACACATCTACAAAGAAAAGATTTACTCATCATGATGTTGTGACAACCGTCAATGCAGCGGACAACTCAACGCTTCTATCATGTGGGACCATTTCCTCTAATTAAATCACGATCGTTTGACATGGAAAATCTATCGACGTATATGCATTGTGTCAGGGCACTAAGGATTTTTGAGAGACTGACAAATTTCTTTTAATCCAATGATTGTTGCACATCTCCAAAGAAAAGATTTATTCATTGCGATGTTGCGACACCCATCAATCCTCATTTCAAGTGATGAGTTAGCACTGTGGGTCAAATTAGGAGAAAGAGCATCAGTTGTTGGATTTTTTATTTAACGGTAGTGATATATCCAATTGTAAAGTGGGGGTGGGATGCTATAGACTTCGATTCACAATAGATTTTCTTTGATCTAATGGTTGTCGTATGATTGTAAAGTTGAGATACACAAAGTTTTATTCATTGCGATGTTGCGACAACCATTAGATTTCTCTTTAGTGAAGATCAATGGTCATAATTTAAAGTTGGATCAAAATTGGTGTGAAAGATATTTTCCCGTTGAATGAAGATAGTTTGAATTTGCATAGAAGTTATGGCCGGATTGTGTGGAGTAAATTTCCAAAGGGTTATTGTTTCTGATGCTAATATATTATTGATTTTTTCATTTCCAGAAACACGAAGTTATAGAATTTACAGAAGCCTGGGCAAAGAAAATTGCAGAGAAAGTTACTATTTCTTGAGGAGTTTCTGAGATTGGTTAGTATCTTGTGAATTTTTACCCATGTTGATATCTTTCTGGTACTCCTCTTAATTTCTTTCATTATCGTAAAGAAATGTAAACCCTACTATGGCACTAAGAAGGTAATTAATTGGAAATATTAAGTACCAAGATAGGGGTGTTCTTGAAGACCTCCTGCAATAATTTGATCACTCAACCACTGACACAGTCAAGGAAAAGGGTTTAGTACCAAAGGACCTGAGGGTTAAAATAGTAGACAACTTTTATGATAAAGGAAATTACATGAGAGATGCTAAAATTTACATCACTAGTCTAGGATTGTTGAGAGTAGGGTTTTGTCAAAGACATGCCATCCCTCCCACTAGCAATGTTTGGCAATTTTAATTAGGAAAACTCATTGTGCCAGGCGTGTTCATGGATGCAGATATTATGATCTAGGTAGCATGACAATATGATCAAACTACTAGGGTTGTTAGGGATGCAAATGGAAACCTTTTGATCAACATTTCAGATGAGGAGATTAGAAGGGTGTTTAGGTTAAGTGAACCAATTGGTGACCTGGAAAGAATAGACTTTGATGAATTAAGGAAATTCTATAATGCTCAGAAGGATTATCTCAAGATTGGTCCTTTGATGAAATTCTACAGTAAAATTGGGGGTTTGATCACAATGGGACCAAGTACACATGAACCTTTCAAAGTAGATTGTTTTAACCTAAGTGCAAAGGGTGTATATTGGTCATTATGCCAGATTTTTGGAGAAGATGTTCAGGAGAGAATACCAATACACCTTATGTATATGATAGTTCAAATCTTGCACCCTTTCTTGGCAGTTAAATTTGACTTTGCCCCTTTCATAGCTAAATTAAATCATGGAGGATTAATAGGAATACATAAGGGTAAAGTAGAGAAACCTTTTTGCTGGTATTCCCTATTGATGTACATGTTTCTATACAAGGGTGCAAGTTATTTTGAAAGGGAAATGGACCTGATGAAATAGAAGTGTGGTGAGGAAATGCTAGTGCAATTATGGAACCTCAACATAACTTGGGATAGGAGTGAGAACAATTTTTTGAATTTTCATAGATGTTTTGCATCAAGGCTTGGGACGTTACATTATTTCTAGAAGATCAAAGAATCCCTAAGGCCTTATCTCAACTCATTAGGCCAAAGAAATTTGCTAAAGATATCAAGATTGTACACAATTGGGGTGATTTTATTTTCTATCAAATGTCTATTGTAATCAGATTGTAAGGTTTTAGAGGAGCTCCTTTTATATTTCCATGTCAAGTCCCTCTCAAGATTGGGGTTACATAATTTCTAAGACAAGTGGGAGATTTACAAGAGAATCCTCTCACAGGGAAGGCTAGAGGATCTCTTTTCCCTACTATCACAATAGCACACTAGTTTGTAATCACTAAAGGTGGATGGACCCACATGCATGCACTATTGAAACCATATCATATGGCTACTTCAATTTCCAAGACAACAGATCCTAAGGGTTTCTACAATGAGATGTTCAAGAAAAGGACTAAATGCCCCTTAATAGATCATATTTTTAACTTTCCTGAAGATATTATTAGAAACATTCATAACATACAGAATTAGGAGATTAGGAAGGAAAAGTGGCTAGTATAAAAAAGGAAATTAGACTTTGTACAATGTTTTGTCAGGGGCTATGATCCCTTAAAAGAGTTCACTCCTTTTGAGAAGAAAATTGAAACACTTATGAGCCATTTTGAGGGTGTCATCTAGACCCTAAATGAAAACAAAGAACAGGTCATGCAAGTTGAGCTAAAAAAGGCTAGGTCTATGTTGAGTAAGCTTGCATTTGCCAAGATGTTACCCCCATGTAGGTATATGGTGCAAATGAAGACTGGATATAATGTGGTTATACCGGGACCAAGAAGGAAGGAAATGTTAGGAGTAGTCCCAAGAGATAACTAAGAGCGGGGGGGGGGGGGGGGGGGGTTGAATAAGTTATCTACAAGTTTCAATTCTTTATCCAATTAAGTATACTTAAACATAAAGCATAAACATAATGAAAGAACACTTGAACACAACACTAGTATTTTGGTTATAGGGAAACCCAAATAGGTAAAAACCTCGATGGGAATTGACACCCACTAATATTCTGCACTAGTGTATTATGATCCTTGTTAGAAGATGCTTAACCCTGTTAGGATTTGACTTACAATATATTTAGTACAGTAGACCTTGTCAAGAGTCTCACCCTATTACCCTATTAGGATTCTTTTAAAATAGTCCCTATTAGGGGAGAGGATGCACTATCCAAGAGCACACTGCTTAAAGGGGTGAAGGCTACAACCTTCCTTTTAATAGATACACACTATATCTGGATCTTGGTGAGCTACACTTTGACCTACTATCTAGATCAGTTCCAATGTATAGCAAAAATACTTTACTTGGTCACATAGACCTTCTTCTGATGGCTCAACACTTTGGACACTCTGTTCTGCTCTGCTTAATCAACTATGAACCACACTCAAGCAATCACAAATGACTGCCTATAAATATCTTTTCTTTAAATGATATAATCAAGTCAGCCTATTAGAACCACCTTGAAGTCATATTAGAGAAACCATAACAAACTCCAATAATAATTCATTCGACTCTACTAAGCATGCAACACATTCTAGGACCTGTCTAATAAGATAATTATAGACGCACGCTACACATTGTTAGCTCTACCAAAACAACTGGATCTTTGTCTTGAAGTTGAATTACTTCATGCACACTAAATCTCCTCTAAGCTTAAATCCAAGGGTGCATACCCAAATGATAGGCACAACTCCATAACCAATATAATCTCTATCGACTCTTCTAAACAAACACAAGAAACTGCTACTTGTGAATAGCGACTGCATAACTTCACTTCTATTGATCATCAAACTTTGCGTCCATGAATGTAACATCACTAATATGTCTTCAACATATATCCAAGTGCGCAAGGCTCCATGATAATTATACAAACATCCATACACAGAAAATTGCCTGTTACTTTGTCAGGAACACTGCTAACACCAGCTACTATATAATTGTTTGTACTAATAGTTAACCTTTGCACCCATGATATCATGCTGATATCATGTCCATGCTACATATGCTGAAATCTTACTTCATAATACTTCCAAGCATGCTACTTTCCATATGTTTTCATCAATGACAAACATATAATTAGTACTAGTCTGCTGGAAAATCTCCAACAATCTCCCCCTTTGGCATTGATGGAAACATGTGGAATGAAAAACCACCACCAACCCAATGAGAAATAATTTTGTAACATTCTCCATTTCCTCATCAAAAACTCCCCCAAAGATGAATCTTAGTTTTGCTGCACTAATCTTTAATATCCTCCATTTCCTCAATTGAACTGCCTCCAAGACTGAATACTATTCCCCTTAGTATGCTACTCCTTATTTTGTTTTTCATGACTCTATCTATTACTCCCCTTTTGAAATTAATCAAAAAGGGTGCCATTCATTTTAAGCACTGGTACTACTCCTGAGATAGAGTAGTCAACCTTCCATCAGTCCCTAAGGGCTGATGCCTTTGCTTATTTCTTTTAAGCAGAATCAGGGAAGGGAATTACTCTGAACTTCTCCCTGAGATACTCAAAAGTATCCTTAGGCAAGGGCTTTGTGAATATATCTTCCAACTAATCTTTAGTACTTGCATAGTCCAACTTGACTTATTTGTCTGCCACTTTCTCTCTTAGGAAGTGATACTTGATCTCAATGTGCTTTGTCTTTGCATGCATCATAGGGTTCTTAGATATATTGATAGTGCTAGTGTTATCATAATGAATAACTATAGGATAATCAATTTGAATACCAAAGTCCTTTATCATTTGCTTGATCCAAACAATTGTAGAACAATTCAGGGCTGTTGTAACATACTCTGCTTCTATTGTTGACTGAGAAATACAATTTTCTTTCTTTCTTGTTCAAGTGACAAGTCTATCACCAAGAAACACTAATCCACCTGATGTACTCTTTCTATTATCTACGCATCCTACCCAATCAACATCAGTGTATACATGAAGCTCAACATTTTTTGAATTAGGATACCATAGACCATAATCTATAGTGCCCTGCAAGTATCTAAATATTATTTTTACTACCATGGGGTGACTTTGCTTAGGTTCTACTACAAATCTTCCAACTATGCCAACTGCATTGGAAATATCAAGTCTAGTTTTAGTAAGATATATGAGTTTAACAATCATAGACTTGTACAATGTCGTATCCACTATTGGTGAGTCATCTTCTTTTGTAAGCTTGCATCCAATGATCATAGGCATTCCTACTGGCTTGCAATCATCCATCTTGAATTTATTTAGTATCTCTTTCACATACTTGGATTGATTAATAAAAAATCCTTTTTATGTCTATTGCACATTTAGTCCCAAAAAGTATTTGATAGGACCAATCATACTCATCTCAAACTCATTTTGCATTTCTTTGGAAAATTATGCACTTAGTTCTTCATTACCTCCAATGATAATGTCATCAACAAATATAGCTACGTCAAGTAGTAGACCTTTAGATGTCTCTCTAATAAATAGATTACAATTTTCTTCTCCTTTCTTGAATCCAATCTTTGTTAGATATCCATCTAGTCTCTTATACCATGCTCTAGGGGCTTTCTTAAGTCCATAGAGGGCCTTCTTCAATTTGTATACCATATCAAGTCTATCTGATAAGGTGAATCCTTCTGGCTACTCAATGTATACTTCTTTCAAATCTCCATTCAAGAATGTTGACTTGACATCCATCTGATAAACTTGAAGTTTTTTACTATAGCATAAGCTAGAAACATATTAATAGCTTCAAATCTTCTCACAGGTGAAAATCTATTTGAATAATCAATGCCTTGTCTTTTTGCATATCCCTTACATACTAATCTTGCTTTATTTCTTACTATTGTACCATCTTCATTCATCTTATTTCTGAATATCCACTTTGTTCCAATCACATTCTTATGACTAGATCTTGGGACTAGTTCCCAAGTTTCATTCTTAATAATCTGATCAAGTTCTTCTTTCATAGCATCATGCCAATCTGAATCATTACATGCATCTTCAACACTTAAAGGTTCAATCTGAGATAGTAAACATACTACTTCACTACTAGCTGAGTTCTTTTCTTGTGATCTTGTTAAGACTTTGCCACTCTGATCACCAATGATGTCTTTCTTGGAATGGTTTCTAGATGTAAACTTTGGAACCTTAGGTGATGTTGATTCATCAGCCTTAGGAGTATCTTCTTCACATGTCTCAGGGTCATTGAATAACACATCAAATTGTCAAACATTTCTTCAATAACTATTTCACTAGACGAGGGTCTAGGTTCTTCTTCAATCATGGGTGAGTAATCATGATATCTTTCTTGAACCATAAACTTTTCATCAATCTTAACATGAGCACTTTCAATGATCTTTTTCAATCTTAAATTGAAAAATCTACAAACTTTACTTTTAGTCGAGTAACCAAGGAAAATACCTTCATCACTTCTTGCATCAAAATTGCCTACTGCTTCATCCCTCTTAATGTAGCACTTACTTCCAAATATTCTGAAGTATTTTACTATGGGAACATTACCAAACCATAGCTCATAAGGTGTTTTGTCAGCGTCAGGCCTTAATTGAATTCTATTGATGGTGTAGACTATTGTATTGACTACATATCTCCAATAGGTGTGTGCAACTTTTCATTCAATCATGATGGTGTGCGCTGTATCAAGGATGATCCTATTCCTTCTTTCTACAATTCCATTCTACTGAGGGGTTCTAGGTGCACTCAACTATCTCTTTATGCCATGTTCTTCACAGTACTCATAGAATCTACTAGAGGTGAATTCTCCTCCTCTATCTGATCTTAAACATTTTATCTTTAGTCCAGATTCATTCTCAACCTTAGCTTTGAATATTTTGAACTTCTCAAATGCTTTTGACTTATCTTTCAAGAATGCAACCCCCATCATCCTAGTATAATCATCAACAAACAAAATGAAATACCTTTCACCATAGTATGATCTTGTTTGAGTTGGACCACATAGGTCTGTATGAATCAGATCCAACTTGTTCTCTACTGAATTTTTCTTTTCCTGCATGAATTTCTCACATGCTTTCCCATCACACATTCCCTACATATAGTATCAACTGGCTTTGCTATGCTAGGTAGATCTCTTACTACTTTTACATTTCTTATCTTTACTATGTTATCAAAATTGATATGACATAGTCTTTTATGCCACAACCAACTATCATCAACTTTAGCAACAAAACAACTTGCTTCTGAATTGAGTTGGAAAACATTGCCTTTAGTCTTCGTGTCTGGTGCAATCATAACACCATCCTTTTTGTTAATGATGCATTTTTCATCTTTGAATTCCAATTGATAACCTTTTCCAGGTAACTATCCAACACTAAGAAGGTTATGTTTCAAACCATCTACATAGAGAACATCATCAGTACTATTCTTTCCATCCAAGGTGATGGCTCCTCTACCAACTATGGGTTTAGGAGTGTTATCTCCAAATCTAACCATGCCACCATTATATTTGTCCAAGTCAACAAACCTTCCTTTATCACATGTCATGTGATGTGAACAACCACTATCTATAATCCAGTCTATCCTTATATCAGCTTGTGAAATCAAAGCTAGCTCTTGATTCTCTTCCTTTTCTTCATGATCTATCTTATTGTTCAATTTCTCCACGATAGTAATAAATCCTATGTCTTCTTCAGTTGAATCATCATCTGAAACTCCATCTCTAGCA
This sequence comes from Chamaecyparis obtusa, assembly GCA_027943335.1. Lineage (NCBI taxonomy): Eukaryota > Viridiplantae > Streptophyta > Pinopsida > Cupressales > Cupressaceae > Chamaecyparis > Chamaecyparis obtusa. The sequence goes on along the minus strand of BSBK01010337.1, from coordinate 244,826 downwards.
TAGTAACATTCCTTAGAGAATTTAGGCTTGTAGTCATTTTTGAACTTTCTAGCTCTTAGGGGACATTTAGATGCAAAGTGACCAATCTTATTACATGAAAAACATTTAAATGGCAATTGACCTTCATACTTTCCTTTTCCTTTCTTTTCTCTCTTGGAAATCATAGCAATGAAATCATCTAATGTTTTCTCTTCATCATCATCATCAAAATTACCAGAAGTGTTTGTAGATTTCTTACCATGAATTGTTGCTTTGAAAGTTGTCTCACTTTTAGGTTCTGTCTTCAATCTTGAAATCTTAAAAGTGAAGATTTTGCTAATCAAGGTCTCTCTCTTGAAATTTGATGTAAGCTACATGGTCTCATCAAGGATGTTGATCTTTCTTTCATATTCAAGAGTGAGAGAAGTCATTAACTTGTCCATAATGTCCTCCTCTGAAATCTCTCCACCATTGTTTCCGATTCCAGCAACTGCTTCATTTATCCTTTGATTGTAAGCTCTGATATTTTCTTTAGGCAGCATCTCTAATGCATTGTATCTTTTCTTCCATGTATTTCTACATGCATCCTTTGCTTGTTTGTCTCCTTCAAATATGTCTTCTAGGTGCTTCCATATTTTGTGGGCTGTATCTACCTTTTTTATTTTTGAAAAATCACCATCAGATAGGGTGTTGATTCTAATACAAAAATGGGCTATAGGTTCATTAACTTCCTACACCTTCAATTTGAATGAAATTGACATCAAAGTCCTAACCAAAGGCACATCTGCACATTATCGAATCATAGTTCTACATCGAAGAATATTCCTAGCAATATTCTTCTTTATCCTAATTATTATTAATTTAATAATTATTTGGCGATAAATCATATTTATCCTAAAGTTTGATTAATTGAATATTCTGAATATTTAATTAATTAGATTTAATACGACCACTTAATTATTTAATTAAATTTAGTTCTATTTATTCCTAAATTATATTATTTAATTTTGACAATAAATCTAAAATCTTATGACTAATTGATTAAATTCCTATTTAATTAATTAATGTCAATTGTCAATATTTAATGATATAGTTTTAGAATAAAGTTTGATTTAATAATTGATTAACCCACAAATCAATTGTTTTAATTCAAAAATTAGTTAAGTTGAGAATAAAGCACTTTATTTTAAATTAATTTATAATTAAATCATGCATAATCAGAAAAGTAGGCAACTAGAAATTAACAATCAATTTTAAATTGAAACTCAACATCTGATGATGAGTTGAAATCTGATCTAAACTCTATTTTGAGTTAAACACTACTTTTGCATGATTTTTGTGAGTTAATTATCTCTAATTTCCTGATAACTCAAAAATCAACCTGAGTTTATCAAGAGTGATTTATGGATTTTCTCCTGCATCCTCAACGCCCTTGATTTCTATAAAATCAAGGCTCAACTCTTCATAATCATCTCATCAACACTTGAATTTGCACAATTACTCTAGCGAATTGGAGATTAAAGGATTAAGCACTTGTGACATGCGATTTGTGAGGTCTTTCATAGTTGATCATAGTTTGCATAGTTTTCATATCATTCATAGCATTCTTAGATTAAATCTGCATTCAATTTCCTTCATCTAGCTTAGATTCATATAGTTTCTTATATTATTGCATAGAAAATACAAAAAAATAGAATGATCTACACTATATAGTCTTTCATTCTTTTGCATTCAAATCCTTCATTTAGGTATTTCATTCTCACTATTATTGATTTCAATCTGAGAACATCATACTCACACCTACTAGAAGGTAGTAAATTGCCTAGTTAGCTTAGTTTCATTTATTTGCAATATTTTGATTTTGCTAACCTCTAATGTTTTACTCAAGTGTTGTGTCTACAAATAGGTACAAAATTCACACACACATTTTTGGCACCCACCGTGGGGCCCTGAAATGGGTTTCCATTTGATTTCCATCAATTTCTATCAATTTCTTGTCATTTTCTGATTAAAATTGGGATCTTTTATTTTTTGTCCTCACATTTCTCATACGACTTTTGTCAGAAAGTCATACCAAGAAGACCCCACTATCTTACGATAGTTGATTCTATCAAGGCTCATATCATAAGCTATACATTATTATTTGGGAGTTGAATTGTTATATGAGAAGACACCAACTATCATATGAGTTTTCAGACTGTCATCTGGGAGGTAACCCACTATCGTACGAGTTTTGACTCCAGGATTCAATTATCGTTTCAGAATTTTTAGGTAGCTTTTTAGAATTTGATTCTCATATTTGGACTAATAGCTAACCCTAACCATTTAAATCTTCTATTTTTGACTGATATTTGTTGTGTCTGATTGGGAAAAGTGCAACTAAATTGCTAAAATAGATAAAATATACTAAACGCGTTGCAAGGAATTCAAGTATTCTACTATGATCTGATAACACTTCGATTTGGACATAAAATGAACTCTCACATGTCAAGCTTGTGTGACTTTTTATTTCTTTCATATCACATATTTCATTTTGTGCTATAAAACGAACATAGATTTGCTTTTTGCATATTTGTTACACATAGTAAATAGGCCCTATGAACACTATTTGTGGATGATCTTGAGAGAGTGGGTTTCTTTCTCTTGCTCATGCATGGGAAGCTCTTATTGACGAAGGATCCCCTTGTAGGTAGGGAGGTTACTAAGATTGTCTTACGTTCTACTAGATTTGTGTGTCTTCAACTTTTGATTGATACATTCTCTCTCCGGAGAGGTTGATAGATCACAAGTGGTTGACATCATAGATCTTTGTGAGATAATTTTGGTCTTAACATGTCAGATTAATCTGTCTACTTTGTTTTGGTTAATTGTGAAAAGGCTAGAGGACTATGCTCTACTCCCTTTTTGGGTAGTATCAGAAACTCAGATCCTTGATTCTAGAACCAGTCTCCATGTGGTATCTTTTTTGAGTCACCTTTAGAGAGGGTTAACCATAGTGGACATTCCCTTAATTGGGTCAACCACATGGATGAAACCTCAAGTGGTAATAGCCATTTTCTCCATGGTAGCAGTAACCACTATATAAATGTCCTTGTGGAAGAAATTTTCATAGGTGTGGTCTCTTGTTGGGCTGTCAGATCTCCCTAGTAGCTCCTGATTAATTAAATTCTTAGACTATGTCAAAACCCTGATGTGCCTAGATTGGAGTTCACCCTCTTCAAATCATAAAATTTGCAGAGTCAGACCATTACTACAAACCCTGGTGAGGTCAAATTTTCATTTTCTAGGAATATGTGCATTATTGAATTTTTTTTTGGAACATACACAATTAGCACTTCTAGGGATTAGCACATTTAATTACTTGATTGTTCATGCACAAGGTTGCTTTGTCCACTATTCATTGTTTTCAGATGTTCTTGAAATCACTTTCTTGCTGATCTATGTCCTTGTTTATCTATTTGGTTATTGGAAACAAATTATCCCAGAATAATTTTTAAACCTGGATAGAAAAAATTTGCAAAGAATTTGAAACTGAAAATGGAAAATTTGCAAAATCTGAATCAAAATACCTTTCTGGAGTCAAAAGTCATCTCATAGGGTTAGATTGTCATATGAGTGTTGAACAAAAGTCATTTCACAACCCCTTTATTGTGATACGATATCCAGTATTATGTTGTACGAGTGTTGTCATCAGAAATCAAAAGAATAATTATCCCTGGCAGCAACTGTCGTACGAGTCTTGCAATTTTCATTTGAGAGCATACCTAGAGTCATACGAGCTTTCAAAAACTCATTTGAGAATTTTCAAAAAGTTGTCAGAGATTGGTCAAATTTGTCAGAAATCCAATGTTTACAGCCTATTTCTAGATTCTATCAAAACATTCACTATGTCACCTGAACAAAGCAGAAACTAGAATGAATTCAATCATTTTCCTAAAGTGGTCTCTTGAGTCTAATTTAGCCTTTTGATTTATCGATTTGAGTCTTTTTCATCTTGTTTAAAAATTATCTTCAAATTCAGTCTTCTTACTAAAATGGCTAAGTGTTGTGAGCTCGTGCCTACCATCTTTTGGGTGTCTACCCATACTACTATGGCATAGTATCCTTCATTTACATCCAATCTAATCTTTAATCAATCTAATCTTGACAAGGTTGCATCATTCGATCTTCTTGAATCAATTCATTCTCCAGTTGTCCTCATCTTATTCTTTTGCTTCACCCAAGGTTAAGGGTGGAAACTAGGGCTTCATCACACAAGAAATTTGGAGAAGCATCTCATACTTTTCCTTTGTCTACTCATGTAGGTCCAACTCTCATGCAACTCTACAATTCAGGTCTTTAAGAAGATGACAGTCTTGGAAATTTTTGATTGAAAACTGGTTACATACCCCCTCCATCAACTCAATGAAGTAATCAACAAACTCCACCTCAATCTATCCCAGGGAGTCCTAAAACTCCTAACATGTCTCACGGAGGGACACATCATGGGTCTCAAGGACCTCACTGTCAACATGGTATGGATTAAGAACCTACACCTTCTGAAATTGCTTGATATCAAAATGATGATGACTTCAAGAAAATGATGAGGTATTTCTTGAAAGAAGATAGAGAGGCATACTTTCTAGAGTTAGCTCATCAAGGAGCTAAAATTCCTCAAAAATTTAATGTTGAAAATATCATCACACATGATGAAGAAATCCCTATCATGGCTATGATGAAATAGATGCATGCCATGCAAGTCAAGCTCAACAAACTAGAGAAAGAAAAGGAACCTAAGGAGTTATCCATGGAGGCCCTTTTCCATTCGATAAGGACTTGTACATGCCACCATTCCCTAAAAGAGTGGAAATGCCTAAATACAATAAGTATGATGGAAACTCTGATCCTCAAGATCATGTCAGATAATTTTGTAGTCAATCTATGGAGTTCATGCATGAACCAACCTACTTAATGAATCTCTTCCCTTGATCTCTGGGAGGAGCAACCATTCATTGGTTCTCTAAAATGCCTCCATCTATCAAAACTTTTGAGGACTTAATCAAACTATTCTATCAATAATAATCCTACAATATCTATCATCTGGTCACCATGATCAACATCTGCAATCTAAAACAATATCTAGGAGAACCATTCATGACATTTCTCAAGAGATGGAGGAAGAAATTTTCTCTATATGCTAGACCTATCCCAGAAATTGAGAAACTGGAAATCTTCATCAATAATCATGTTCCAGAAATCAAATACCCTTTACAAATGCAAAATCATACATCCTTTGATAAGATGGTAGCTAATGCGATCAAAATTGAGAAAGTACTTGTGAAAAAAGGAGACATCACACTTCAAATGGATAAGTATGAATCTGGATCTAGTTTTAAGGACAAGAAGAAAAATTGGAATAAGAATAAAGGTGTTGTCACTGACAGTGTTGCAGTTACTATCTATGCCCCATCGAAGGCACTCACTTTCAATCTCACTGTTGGCACCCAAGCCATCAAAGCTTTTGAAGTTAAAACAACAGAGTCTAAGAAGAAGTCATCTGATTATAAACCTTGGGCTATAGATCCTAACCAAAAATTTACTCCTCTTGGAGAATCCTTGGAATTTGCCATGAAAATGCTATTGGCTAACAAAATCATCTACTTTCCTAAGATAAAAGTCTTTGATCCTTTACCTAAACCAAATTGGTGGAGAGAGAATGATTTATGTGACTTCTATCACAATAAGGGTCATAAGACTAATAATTGCGTTCGCTTGAAGCACATCATACAAGACAAAATTGATAATGGAGAAATCATGATTGACAATCATAAGAGCTATAATGACCATACAACATTCATAGAACCATTTCCAAAACATGGTAAAGAAGATTCTTCTTCTCAGCCTAATATGGGTGCTAAAGTCAATTATGCCTACTTTGGAAACAATGTTGTTATCAATATGGTTGAACTAGGTCTATCTGAGTGTTGCAATGTCATCACAATTGTGAGAAAAGATAGAGAAAACTAATCAGCTAATGCAGCTACTTGACCACAAGATCAGGCTCATCTAGAAGGACAAATACCAGAATCATCCAATGTCCCTAAGGTGCCTTTCAATCTTTCATCTGCTTCTAAATATAAGGCTACATCTAAATCTTCAAATCCTAAAGACATGAGGCCTACATCATACAGTATTGTCCAAAAACTCTAGCATACAAACACAAAAATCTCCATGTTTGAGCTGCTTTGGATATCTCCAGCTCATAGAGCCATTCTAGACAAAGCTCTGCTCAGATCCAATGTTCCTGATAACCTTGAGTTAGATAGATTCTAGACTATGGTTGGTCATCTTACATCTCCATAGTATACTTCCTTTTGAGAGGAAGATGATAACTCTTTGAGTCATCCACATAACCAGCCCTTGCATATTAAAGTCTTGATCCAAAACCGTCATGTCAAACATGTGTTGATAGATGGGGGCACTAGTCTTAACATTTGTTCTTTTAGCTTGATTACACAATTGGGATTTTTAGAAATGTCCATTGATCCTAGAAAGAAGATAACTATCAAAGCATACGATGAGCAAGAAAGATCTTCCAAGGGAACAATTGTCTTACCTATCAGAACAGGTCCAGTCATTAGAGATACTATATGTCAAGTGCTTGATCTACCTTTAGCTTACAACATCCTTCTAGGAAGACCCTAGATACATGAAATGAAAGCTATTCCTTCTACATACCATTAGTGTTTGAAATTTCCTTATGAAGGAGTAGAGGTGACGATTCCAGTGGATCTATATACAACTTGCAATGCATTGACAGAAAGTGCTGATAAATTCATTCCTAATAATAGAGAATCTTCCACTAATCAGCTAGACATTGCTTCAACATCCAAGATGGAAGAAATTTCTATAGAGGTTAAAATCAAAGAAAATGGTATGGGAGAATATACTATAGAGCCAGTCTTATCTTTGACTTCTCTCCCTATCTCACCTAAGTCCTATGGGAAAACTCTAAAATAGTCTAAAAAGGAGTCTAAAGAACCTCTTGAGGCATATAAAGATAATTTTGTTGCAGAACAAGTGTCCAAACAAGAGTTTAAAGAGGATGAAGTTGTGCTTGCATGGATATACAAAGATGAACCTAAATCACAAATTGTTCAAACATGTGACTCTAAAACACCTAAGATCCCTTCTAAGTCATATGGCCCAGGGGAAAAATTGATAACAAAAATGGGATATAAAGGAAAAGGACCTCTAGGACTATAGGGTAAAGGTCTTCTATCACCTCTTGACCATTGTGGATGAGCAAACAAGAATAGAAAAGGTCTAGGATATAAGAAGAAACCTTTCTATCTTAGCAAGAACTCCCCTCATGTCTTAGAATAGATTAAGCCTTCCACAACAAATCAATTAAAAGGAGATATGACAGAACAATCTCATAGTGGTGATTTAGACACCACTAAAGAACTCATTCCTTATGAGCATTTTCCTAAAGAAATAAAAGATCTCCTTGAAGCTGAAGATGATCCAGTAAAAAGAATCAATGTAGTAGAAACACAAGAACCTACTATAGAGGAAGAGATAGTTGCACCACAAGAACCAGCTAATCTCGAAGGAAATCAAATAGACAAAGAGGAAGGTGGTAGTTAGTCTGAGATAGATTCCCATGAGTATGAATTCAAATCAAAATCTGAGGGTAACCCTTCTTGGGGTATTCATCCTAACTTTACTCATGTTTTGAAATTTCCTAGAGGCATAGATGAAGAATCTAATGACTATGAATGGGAAGCCAATCCAAAGGAAGATGAGCTTATTACAGAGAAACATGTTGATGCTATTCACCAATATGCACCTAAAACCAATGTAAGTCTAGAGCGAAATGATAAACCTAATGAGTATGATCCACCGATGGCTAAAGTGGACTCCCACAATGACATTGAGCCTATTCATGATTTGAATGTCTTAAGTTGTAATATCACCTTTGAACTTGAGCATCAGGTTAGGACCAATGATGATAGATCCATATCCGTAAACACTCTTTCCCAATCTTTCACCACTTTGACTATCCAACATCCTGAACTTCTTGACCAAATCTCTATAAATCTAAGCAAAGGTATTTATACCTTTCCAAATAACTATGCCCTTTCTTTCTACCTCAATTTAGTTGAGCCTATGAGGACTTCCATCAGTTAACTGAGCATTAGCATGACAGAGTTGGACTTCAAGTATCTTAGTCCAAAAAATAAGAATAAGAATAAAAAGAAAAGGAGTTCTGGGGGTGAAAACCACTTTGTGGTAGTCTCAGAACCTACAAAAGTAAAAATAAAAGATGTATCTGAAGATGAAAACCTCTCTAAGGCACCTAAGGATCAGATATTTGATGTCCTTTCAAGTCATTTGCAAGACAAATCTCTAGTTCTAATTGAGCCCACTCAATCCATCAACTTGGGAATAACAGAAGAACCACAGTTGATCCATGTAGCACAATCCTTATCAGAAGAAGAAAACCAAAAATTTACAACATTCCTAATAGAAAATAAGATTAACTTTGCATGGAAATATTCAAATATGACAAGGTTGGATCCTAATCTTATAATGCACCATTTGTCTATAGCTCCAGTGGTCAAACCTGTTGAACAAAAATTGAGAAAGATACATCCACATGTTTCACTCTTGGTCAAAGTTGAATTAGAGAAAATACTGAATGGATCTCTAATATTGTACCTATTTATAAACTAGAAAAATCAATAAGACTATGCACAAATTTCAGAGATGTGAACAAAGCATGCCCTAAGGATGATTTTCCATTACCTAATATTGATATGATAGTGGACATGACTACAGGTTTTGAGATGTATTTGTTAATGGATGGTTTCTCTGGATTTAATCAAATAAAAATTGCTCTAGAGGATCAAGAGAAAACTTCTTTCACATGTGCATGGGGTACCTTCTGTTGGAATGTCATGCCATTTGGGCTTAAGAATGCTGGTGCTACATATCAACGAGCTATGACATCTATTTTTCATGACATGATGCATTGAACTATGGAAGATTATGTTGATGACACTTTAACAAAATCTATGATAAGATCTGAACATCTAAATGATTTGAGAAAAATACTAGATAGAATGGAGAAGTTTAGTCTCAGACTAAACCCTAAGAAGTGTGCTTTTGGTGTAACTTCTAGAAAGCTCTTAGGCTACATTGTTTCAAAGAAAGGAATTGAAGTTGGTCTAGCTAAAGTTAAAGCTATCATGGAAATGCAACCTCCCAAGAATATCAGTCAAATGAGAACATTGCAAGGGAGAGTACAATACATTAGATGCTTCATATCTCAGCTAGCAGATATATCATAGCCTTTCACAAAGACATTACATAAAGGTGTGACCTTCGCATGGAATGAGGAATCTGAAAAGAACTTTAACCATATCAAGAAATATATATCAAATCCTCCTATTTTGATGCCTCCTATTCAAGGGAAGCCATTGATCTTATATGTCTCCACAAAAGATACATCACTGGGGGCATTACTGCATAGCATGATGAGAATAAAAAGGAAAGAGCTATATACTATTTCAATAGAACATTGGTAGCATATGAGAATAACTATTCAATGATTGAAAAGGCTTGTCTAGCTGTGATCTTTGCATCAAAAAAATTGAGACATTATATGTTGTCTCATACCAGACATTTTGTAGCTAAGATTGATCCACTAAAGTACCTACTAAGAAAAGCTGCCCTCACAGGTAGACTAGCTAAATAGGTCATGCTCTAAAGTGAATTTGACATTGAATATGTTGAAAGGAAAGCTATCAATGGATAGGTTATTGTTGATCAAATAGTAGATGCATCTTTGTTTGATGATACTCCAATGCGAATGGAATTCCTTGATTCTTCTACCATGAATCTTTCTTCTAGAGAATGGCAATTGTTCTTTAATGGCTCCTATACACAGAGTGGATCTAGAGCAGGCATATTTTTTATCACTCCTCAAGGATAGTCCATCCCTAAGTCATTCAGAATCAAGTTTCCTTGCACAAACAATATTTTTGAATATGAAGCCCTTCTTAATGGTATGCAAATAGCAATTGAGTGGAGAGTAAAAAAATTACACATTCATGGAGACTCACAACTTGTAATACACCAAGTCAATGATGTGTATCAAATGAAAGATGAAAAGCTCATTCCATACAAGAGAATGGTAGATGATCTAAAGAAATATTTCATATCTATCACATTTAATAAAATACCTAAAACAGAGAACAAGGTTGTTGATGCTATGGCAACACTATCTACTTTAGTACAGTAGCCCAAACATGAGCTACACTACGAGTTCCTCATGGAAGAACTATCTTATCCTGCATATGATTCCCCCAAAACCCACATGATCTGCACTATTTTTGGTCATGATTCATCTCGATACAAAAACCTTTTCTCCTATCTCCAAGACCAAATCATTCCTAATACCTTCAACCACCATGAAAAGAGATACCTTATCTATAATGCATCCCGGTATGTCATCATTGGTCATGATCTATACAAATGAGGTCTAGATGGTATGCTACTTAGGTGTTTAGAATAGGAAGAGTCTCAATGTGCATTAGAGGAAGTCAATGATGGTATTTGTGGGTCACACTCAAATGGTTTAACACTAGCCCAAAAACTTATTAGGGCTGGGTACTATTGACCTGAAATGGAAAAAGAGACTATCAAGTTTTCTAAGAACTTTCAAAAGCGACAAGTACATGGTAACTTAATTCATGCACTAGGGAGAGATCTAATTCCCTTCACTACACAATAGCCTTTTCACCAATGGGCATTTGATCTTATAGGATCCATACATCCCCATTCTTCTAATGGACATACCCATATAATCACAGCTATAGATTATTTTACAAAATGGGTAGAAGTAGTTCCTTTGACACAAGCCACTGGAAAACAAATTTCAATATTCATCTTGAACTACATCATCTGTTGGTATGGTATTCCACATTCTATAGTCACAGATAATGGTGGACAATTCAAGAATAGAGACTTAGATGATTTATTTGCTAAATTCAAGATTACACAACATTGTTCATCTATCTACTATCCTCAAGGGAATGGACAAGCAGAGGCTTCAAACAAGAATCTGTTGAAAATATTGCACCAAACAGTTAATAAAATAGGAAAAGACTAGCATCTCATGATCAGTCCAACTCTCTGGACCTATAGAACAATTATCAGAATTCCCACTGGGGCTACACCATTCGCTTTAGTTTCTAGGTCTAAAGTGGTAATTCCTATTGAGGTTGAAATCCCATCACCGAGAATCAAAATGCATGGTCTAGTAATTGATAATGACTACAAAGTGTCTAGGTTGCAAGAACTTGAACTACTAGATGAGTGCAGACAAGCAGCGTATGATCATCTTAGAGTATATTAGAAGAGAATGTCTAGAGGTTACAACAAGAAAGTCAGACTAGTGTAGGAGCACCCTTCTAAGGGCACCCACCATTCAATTTTGGTTGTGAGAAAAACTTCTTCAATGAAGTTTGTAAGTAGAATAAGATTTTTGGCTCACTTGTGTGTGAAGGCCTAAGTAGAAGTCTTGGTTTTTATGGTGTTACTTCTTACTTGGCTATACAATGACTCAGGGTAGGTTAGCATCCTGAGGTCACTTATTTTCTAGGAGTTGTATAAGTTTTAACATAGGGGTTAGGAGATTTTACAATATCTAGGCATGTAAAAGACCTTAGAATGCTCTTAGGAATGGAGTGAGCAATAAAGTTGCTCGAGCGGGAAAACTTGCTCTAAAAGTTGCTAGCAACTTTTTATAAGTTTCTTAGAAACTTTTATTATGTGAAAGCTAAACCTTACCAAGGAGGCTCCTAACCCTAACTAGGCTCTAATCCCAAGGAGAAGCCTATATTAGACATGAAAAAACCTAATTCAAGGGTTGGATATCATTTTGTGTACGAACAATGTACGAAAGACCAGACTGTGTATGAAAAACCAATGTGTAACAATCATTTTCATGGCTTGAAGTGTGGAATCAATGTGTTTCTTGTGATATCTTGTAATTGTGTGATTATGTTTTGTTTCATTTTACTTTTTTTATTAGTAGTTAGACTAGGTTTGATTGTTTTAGATTGTACATTCTTAGTTTTGTAAACCTGCCAGTCCACTGTTCAGTTTGAAGGGACTGATGAAGTAGGGCCTATAGCTCCTATCCCCACTATGGAAACACCATGGCACTTTGTGATAAGGTAGTACAAAACCTACCCTATATAACTATGCAAGCAGGGCCCAAGCTAACAGGTGCAAACAATGGTTTGAGGAAGCCCTAGGTGAGTTTAGTAGAGCCTGGCTAGGAGCAAGTAGTAGTGTAGAAGCTCTTGTTGACAGAGGAATGAGTTTCAGTGGAAGACCTTTGGAGGGACTCAAGAAGGTTATTTGAAGGCCTGGTGTTGTGAAGGAGGAGGTTTGACTAGCCTTGGAGAGGTGCTATTGAAGACTAGGACAATGAAGAGACCAAGAAGCCCTTAAAACCCTCATTTTTGGCACAGGTGTTGTACGGCCTGTTGGAAGCCTGAGACCCCAAAAATCCTTGAGAATGGGTCATTTTTAGTAGATGTTCTTTAGAATAGGTGTGTTGAATCTTTGAGGGAAAGGTGTCAAAAACCCTATAAAACTAGGAGGGCTAATTAGGCCTCTTCCTTGTAGCCCTAAATTGCAAAGGACCCTCAAATCGGGTGATGACCCAACCATGCCAATGCAATGAAAAGGTGTCAAATTCCCTAAAAACATCTTGGAACTCATGAAATCCTCTTTTGGAGCTAGGGAATGGATTTTAACCCTAGAAGACCCTTATAAGCCTATGTAAGGGAAGAAGTTAGAAGCTAGAGCTTGGAATGTTGCAAGGTCAAATAGCTAAACTTGGTGGTCAGGCTAAGTAGGTCAAGGGGTCCTTGAATATGTAAGGTATCCTATAGACCAATCATAGGTGTTAGGAGTACACTTGGGTCCTTTGGTAAGGATCAGAGCATAGACTAACTTGTCTATCCTAACCTCCCCATCAGATTGGTATCAGAGCCTCTTAAGGCTTGGGAAGTGAATAGTGGATGTTTCAACAATCAAAAGAATCAGTTGGATCATCACAAAAGAATAAAATGGTGACTAATGTAGAGCTTTCTAAGAAGGTGGAAGATCAGGGGGAAGCTAATAGAATCCTGCAGGAAAGATTGATGCAAATGGAACAACTCTTGGATGATGTCCAAGAAAAAGTAGATAAGGTGAAAGATAGGATGGAGGAGTAGGATTCCAAAGGGAAAGAGAAAACCATTGATTATGATGTACCTACACTTGATCCTCCAACCCAAGATGAGCAATTTCTTAAAGATTTGAAGCAGTCCCATTACTGACTAGCACGATGGATACAAAGCTTGTGATGCAATGGATTGAAGGCATGGAGAATCACTTTGAATGTGAAAATATCTCAGAGGCACAGAAGGTCAAAGTGGCCAAGTCTAGATTGAGAGGACAAGCTTTATCCTAGTGGAACTACTTGCAAGATGAAAGGGAGAAAGAGGGAAAGAACCCAATCTCTAATTGGAAAGCAATGGTCAACAAAGTTAGAGAAGCATACCTACCAGCTGATTATGAAATCCAGTAGCATAGGAGGAGATTGAACCTTAGACAAAAAGAGGTAGATGTAGCCACCTACACTGAAGAGTTCCACAAGTTGAGCCTAAGATCCAAGATCAAAGAAGAAGAAAGCACTAAAGTGGCAAGGTACCTAAGTGGCTTGAAATGGAGCATAGCAGAGGAGATGAGTTTGTTTACTCCCACCACAGTACTTGGATGTCAGCATATGACACAAAATCTTGAAGATAAACAAAGAAGAAAGCAAGAACCTAACTCCAAGAATAGGGGAAGAGGTAGAGACTCTAGAGGAGGTCAAAGAGGAGGTTCTAGTAGAGGTGGTGACTCAAGAATCCAAGGGGAGAGAAGACTCTTGGAACAAAGTTCAGAAATTAGTACAAGAGGATCTTTTGGTAGAGGAAGAGGTTCTCAAGGGAGTAGAGGAAGAGGAGCAGGAAGAAGCAGCTCCTACTTTTCCACCATGAAGTGCTATCAGTGTGGATAGCTTGGACACCCTACCTATAGGTGTCCTAATAATCCATCAACCTCAAACAATGAGAAGAGGGTAGCCTATACCCAAGAAGACTATAGCAGCTCATGTACTAATGAAGTCAACAAGTTAGAATCAGAAATGGGTGAGAAATTGATGTTCAGGAGAGTACTCATAAGGCAGTCCAATCAAGGTGAACCAAAGCAAATGAGGGCTCTTTTTAGAGTTAGGTGCAAGGTACAAGGCAAAGTTTGCAAGGTTATCATGGATTCAAGGTCCACTGATAACATCATAGCAAAGGAAACAACAAAGAAGCTCAAACTCACTAAGGTTCCCCATGCAAATCCATACAAGGTGACTTGGTTGAACAAGGAGCAAAGTGTGTTAGTGAATGAGTAGACATGGGTAGAGTTTTCCATTGGATGCTATAAAGACAAAGTTCTTTGTGATGTCTTTCCCACGGATGCATGTCATCTTCTATTGGGAAGACCCTAGCAATTTGATAGGAAGGCGATCTATGATGGAGAGGAAAACTCCATTTCTTTCAAGAAGGATGGGAGGACTTTCAAAATTCAGTCCTTAATAGAGAATGAAGAGGGAACTTCTAAGATGCCTAGTGTGTTACTTAGAATTGGTAAAGAGTTCTTACAAGCACTACATGATGAGGAGACCATAGGATGTGCTATCATGGTGAAGCCAAAGGAGGAAGACAAGAAGTTGTAGGTAGAAACACCATTGGAAGTGCAGCAAATGCTGAAAGAATTTAGAGCTATAGTGAGTGATGGAACCCCTACAAAACTACCTCCAAGAAGGGCCATAAGTCATCAAATTGACTTTGTACCTAGTGCATCTCTACCTAATAAAGAAGCCTACAAGCTTACCCTGGATCAGAATAAAGAAGTGGCAAGACAAGTGCAAGAGTTATTGGATCAAGGGCTTATTAAGAAGAGTATTAGTCCATGTGCAATCCTAGTGGTCTTAGCATCCAAGAAAGGAGGAAAATGGAGAATTTGCATAGATTCAAGGGCTATTCATAGGATCACTATCAAGTATAGGTTCCCAATTCCAAGAATAGAAGATTTGATGGATTGCTTAGGAGGTGCTATGTACTTTACTAAGTTGGATTTAAAGAGTGGTTATCACCACATCAGAATTAAGGAGGGTGATGAGTGGAAGACCACTTTTAAAACCATAGATGGTTTGTATGAATGGCTTGTGATGCCATTTGGGCTTACCAATGCCCCAAGCACCTTCATGAGGTTAATGAATAAGGTCTTGAGGGACTTCACAGGCAGATTTGTAGTGGTGTATCTAGATGATATACTCATCTCTAGAAAAACAAAAGTAGAGCATCTTGAGCACTTAAGGTTGGTTATGAAGAAGCTACATGAAGAGAAATTAGCCATCAATCTGGAAAAGTGTGAGTTCATGCAGCAAGATCTGGTTTACTTAGGATTTGTGGTGTCCAAGGGTACTCTAAAAATGGACCCAAGCAAGGTGGAGGCAATCTTGAATTGGCCTGCCCCTAAAATAGGGACTGAAGTTAGAAGTTTTCATGGCTTGGCACAATTTTATAGAAAGTTTTTGAGGAAATTTAGTGGGATATGTGCACCAGTGCTTGACACCATCAAAGGAGGACTAAAAATAAAGTTCAAGTGGACTGAGGCAGCTGAGAAATCATTTCAAACATTAAAACAAGAGGTAGCTACCAAACCTATCTTAGTCTTACCTACTTTTGACAATCTGTTCACCATTAAATGTGATGTAAGTGGTGTAGCAGTAGGGGGTGTATTGAGTCAAGAAGGAAGGCCTATGGCATTCTTTAGTGAAAAACTCAATGAGGAAAAGAAGAAGTATTCAACTTATGACTTGGAGTTGTATGCATTGGTACAATCTCTCAAGAAGTGTAGGCATTACCTTTTACCAAAGGAATTTGTGGTGTTTACTGATAATTAGGCTTTAAGCTACATAAACACTTAGGAGAATCTTAGTAATAGGCACTTGAAGTGGATGGATTATCTCCAATCCTTTACCTTCACAATCAAGCACAAGAAAGGGTAGCTCAACAAGGTAGCAAATGCCTTGAGTAGGAAGTTATTGACTATCCAAGAGGTACAGCTACAAAGCATTGGAATAGTAGGTTTTAAAGACTTATATAAGGAGGATGAAGACTTCTCACAAGACTACAAGGTGTGCCTAGAGTTTGAGAACCATTTCCATGGTGAGTTTGTAGATTACACCCTTCAAAATGGATTGTTGTTTAGAGGTAATCAACTTTGTCTACCTAGAGGATCCATGAGGGAAAATCCAATTCAAGAGAAGCATAATGGCAGCCTAAGTGGACATTTTGGCATAAACAAGACATTGGAGTTAGTACAAAGATACTACTTTTGGCCTAAGCTAGAAAGGGATGTAAGGAGGTATGTAGAGAAATGTGGAGTATGTTAAAGAGCTAAAGGAGGTTCAAGCAATGTAGGACTCTATCAACCTTTACCAATTCCAAATAGGCTTTGGGAGTGTGTAAGTATGGACTTTGTTGTTGGACTCCGTAAAACCAAATCAGGTATGGATAGAATCTATGTTGTTGTTGACAGGTTCTCAAAGATGAGTTATTTCATTCCATGTAGAACTACTCATGATGTAAGCTATGTAGCACATCTCTTCTTCAAGGAGATAGTTAGGATCCATGGACTCCCTTTGAGCATTGTGTCAGATAGGGATAGCAAGTTCATGGGCCACTTTTAGAAAACCTTATGGAAAATGTTAGGAACTAATCTCTCCTTCAATTCAACATACCATCCTCAGACTGATGGCCAAACTAAATTCATCAATAGGGTGCTTGGAAACTTGCTAAGGTGTTTGACAAAGGACTATGGGCAGACTTGGGATCTTGTTATATCTCAAGCTGAATATGCTTACAATGATAATGTAAACATGACCACAGGAAGAAGTCCTTTTGAGATAGTCTATGGAAGACACCCTAGAGGAGTGTGTGATTTGAGAGACTTAGGTTATATGGAATTGAAGAGTGGACAAGCTGAATATTTAACTCAAACTATCAAGGAGGTTCAAGAGCAAGTGAAGAAGTCTATTTTGGAATCCACTCATAAACTCAAAGCTAAAGTGGATGAAAAGAGGAAAGAAGTACAATTTTAGATTGGGGAATATGTCATGGTCCATCTTAACAAAGAAAGGATGCAAAAAGGCATGCCCACCAAGATACAGATGAGGAGAGTAGGCCCATGCAAGATTCTAGCCAAATATGGAAAGAATGCCTACAAAGTGGACTTTCCATTAGAATTAGCCATCTCACTAGTGTTTAATGTTGCAAACCTAATCATATTCAAGGGAGATATCATTCAGAAAGGTACAGCTCCACCATAGGCACTGTAAGATATAGACACTAATGCAATGCCCAAGAAGAAGCCAGCCAAAGTAGAGGTCTTGGAATCTAGAGTGAAGAAGACTACAAGGCGTCAAGTTTACATGGAGCACCTGATCAAATGGAATGATTAGCCTGAATCTAAAGCCACCTAGATTGAGGAAGGATAGTTCAAGAAGTTTGGTATTGATTTGGCTCTTCTTGACCCCAATGCACTTTAGTTTGTGCTGAGCGGGAGTATGGTGTAGGAGCACCCTTCTAAGGGCTCCCACCATCCAATTTTGGTTGTGAGAAACACTTCTTCAATGAAGTTTGTAAGTAGAATAAGTGTTTTCACTCACTTGTGTGTGAAGGCCTAAGTAGAGGTCTTGGTATTTATGGTGTTACTTCTTACTTGGCTGTACAGTGACTCAGGGTAGGTTAGCATCCTGAGGTCACTTCTTTTCTAGGAGTTGTCTAAGTTTTAACATAGGGGTTAGGAGATTTTACAATATCCAGGAATGTAAAAGACCTTAGAATGGTCTTAGGAATAGAGTGAGAAATTTTTTTTCTTGAGCAGGAAAACTTGCTCTAAGAGTTGCTAGCAACTTTTTATAAGTTGCTTAGCAACTTTTCTTATGTGAAGGCTAAACCTTACCAAGGAGGCTCCTAGCCCTAACTAGGCTCTAATCCTAAGGAGAAGCCTATATTAGACATGAAAAACCCTAATTCAAGGGTTGGATATCATTTTGTGTATGAGCAATGTAAGGAAGACCAGAATGTGTATGACAAACCAGTGTAACAGTCATTTTCATGGCTTGAAGTGTGGAATCAATGTGTTGCTTGTGATATCTTGTAATTGTGTGATTATATTGTGTTTCATTTTAGTTTTTTTATTAGTAGTTAGACTAGGTTTTATTATTTTAGATTGTACATTCTTAGTTTTGTAAACCTGCCAGTCCACTATTCAGTTTGAAGGGACTGATGAAGTAGGGCTTTTAGCTCCTATCCCCATCATGGAAACACCATGGAACTTTGGGATAAGGTATTATAGACCCTACCCTATATAAATATGTAATAATGGCCCAAGCTAATAGGTGCAAACAATGGTTTGAGGAAGCCCTAGGTGAGTTTAGCAGAGTCCAACTAGGAGCAAGCAGCAGTGTAGAAGCTCTTGTTGACAGAGGAATGAGTTTCAAAGGAAGCCCTTTGGAGGGAGTCAAGAAGGTTATTTGAAGGCATGTTTTTTGAAGGAGGAGGTTTGAATAGCCTTGGAGTGTTGTTTTTGAAGACTAGGATAGTGAAGAGACCAAGAAGCCCTTAAAACCCTCATTTTTGGCACAGGTGTTGTACGCCCTATTGGAAGCCTGAGACCCAAAAAATCCTTGAGAATGGGTCATTTATAGCTGATGTTATTTAGAACAGGTGTGTTGAATCTTTGAGGGAAAGGTGTCAAAAACCCTATAAAACTGGAAGGAGGGCTAATTAGGCCTCTTCCTTGTAGCCCTAAATTGCAAAGGAACCCTCAAATCAGGTGATGAGCCAGCCATGCCAATGCAATGAAAAGGTGTCAAATGCCCTAAAAACATCTTGGAACTCATGAAATCCTTTTTTGGAGCTTGGGAATGGAGTTGAACCCTAGAAGACCCTTATAAGCCTATGTAAGGGAAGAAGCTAGAAGCTAGAGCTTGGAATGTTGCAAGGTCAATAGCTAAACTTGGCGGTTAGGCTAGGTAGGTCAGGGGGTCCTTGAATGTGTAAGGTATCATATATACCAATCATAGGTATTAGGATTACACTTGGGTCCTTGGGTAAGGATCAGAGCATAGACTAGCTATTCTATCCTAACCTCCACATCACAGATACAGAGAATTTCAAGTCGGTGATCTAGTCTTGAGAGAGAATCCTAAAAATCAATCACATAGAGAATGCAAGGGGAAGTTTGAACCCAACTGGTTGGGTCCCTTTTTTATCACTACTACTTTTGGCTCTGAAGCCTATCAAGTCTCAACGACTGAAGGAGAACAGCTCTGATAACCAATCAATGTTCTCCATCTGAAGAAATTATATGCCTAAGGCATTTAGTATTAAAAAATGTCCTGAAAAAATTATAAAAATTGGAAAAAGTCTTGAAAAAATGAACATCTTGGTGAAAACCTAGCAAATAGGTGCCTTGATGATTGACAAAAAAATTGAAAAAATGAAAAATACAAAAAAATGAGAAAAAGAAAAAGTGTCTTGGTGAAACCTTGGAAATAGGCGCCTTGGTAGCAAAAATAGAATCTCTGCCAAGATGGTGAAAACTCAAAAAATGGGCACTAGTTGTTTTCAAATTCTTCATCTATCAGTGCAATCTTGATCTTTCCTAGCTTTCAGTCTTGCTTTAGTTTGTATATATCTCCCAATTTATTTCTACATTCCTATTTTCAATAAGTCTGTCTGTACACCAATTAGCTCAAGCGTCTGTATCCTATCAGTGTTCAAACTTGGGGGAAATCAATGTCATATCCTATGGCCTCCAATGTCTCTTAGATGTGTCATATCTAGTCAGAGTCCTTTAGAGATTCATCCAAGTCAATCAATCAGTCTTCTCTCCAGAAAGGATTTTGCATCTACAACAACGCAATCAAACACAAAATGAAAACAATCTATTCTTTTACATGCTTTTATCTCCTTGTATGCTTACTGATTCACATTGAGATTTTTTCATATTGTGTCCCTTCAAGCTCTTCGATGATGTCCTTTACAAGATTTAGAGAGTGATGACTGGGAGCATAATCTTTTCTTTTTTTTCTTCTTGTATGTGAAAATCTAACAACTTTGGAAATTCTTGATTGAAATGGTGTCCATCTGTAAGAGCCTCTATCTTGTATTGGATGGCCATGCGTACCTCAACCATTGATACCTAGAAAATTCAAGGAAGTTTGATCTAAATATTGTCTTTTTGAGAAATTTCTTGATCCTACTATGAAACGTGATCTTACCTAAGGATGTGAATGATAAAGGGTCACTACAGGTAATCCACACTGGATTTAGAATGATCTCTTGACTGCTTGATGTGTTTGTTATGCAAGGCTTATTTTGGTCATCATGACGTTTATGTTTTGATTCTTATACAAATTCCTATATCAAAATGGACATGATATTTAGGTCATCCTGGCGTTTGTGCCTTGGTGCTTATATCTAGTCCAACATTTCAAAAATAAAATCAATATTCATATGTCTATGGTTGTCTAACTAGTGGACATTGTATTGATTCTTGTGCATATAAATCAATATTCATATGTCTATAGTTTCATAACTAGTGGATGTTGTATTGATCTATCTAGTTACCTAAAAAGTTCAATGATGACAACAAATTGACACATGATTAGTGACTAGGTTCTAGGTCTTAGGATTGCATTTCATTTTGCACTTTGCATGATTGCATGATCTCACAAATTGCTTGAACACTTTGAAAATTCTCCTAAACTAAACTTAAAATGGAAATGAAGAGCTGAATCTCACACGAAGGTTTCCTCATAGAACCACAAGTAGTCACCATCCTAGGTTAGACATCCTTTTTGACATAAGACTGAGTACTTGTCTTCGTATATACCTACAAAACATATCATTATTGCATTTCCATATCATAATCATTCCATCTGTTGCATTTACATTGCATACATGTGCATAATTATAATCATACATACATTTTCCATAATCAATTACATTTGCATAACATTCATACATTTGAAAGAAACCATTGCATTGCATAAATCCATACATACATTCTACACTATTCATAGTATTTCAACCACATGATATCATCATAAATAAAAAACAAGACAAGTACAAATGAAGTCATAACCAAAATCTCGATCTCATATCATATAACTTGAACTAGTTGAGGGTGCACTACTGGCACAAAGTACAAAAGAATGAGCTCATGTGAGCTATCAGAAATTAGCATAGTATACATGAACAAAAGAGAAAAATATCAGAATATCTAGACAGATCAGCTATTTGCCTGATCCTCTACATATGGTGGAGGTGGTGGTGGTGCATCAGGTACTACCTTGGCTCTAGGTGCCCTTACTCCCTTTGAAGCTATCATATACTAAGAGTATGTGGGTACTCTCTAAGAAACAAGTACAATAGTGTAGTATGCAAGAACATAATAAGAAACTCTCAAGGTCTGATGTGTCACCTCTGTCTGTAAATGCATGTTCTCCTCTCGTAGCTTAGATCTCTATCTATCAGCCTCTATGAATTGCTCCTCCCACCAACCACTCTGTACCTTTAGGTCCCTAACATGTAATATCAATCATCTAATAATCTTCTACAGAGTCAATGGTACACTAGGATCTACATCTATTGTATGCATATCAGTATCTACCGCTGGCTGCTCAGTGGTCTCTGCTCTCTGCACCTTAGGGCATCTAACCTCAGCACCAAGATCAAAATTGGTATCACCTTATAAAGGATACATAATGACACCCGCATCCCACTCTGCACCTAGTACCTCATCTGCTATGCCCACACTTCCTAAAGTGCCACTCTCTCCTCTAGTCGATATCCTATGTAAAACTGCAGGTCTACCTACTAAAGAACTAGAGTGATGAGGTGGTCTCATCTGTCCAGATGGTCTTTGCGGAGGTGTTAGTACCACTCTCAGCCTCAGAGGTGTAGGCTAGGGCATTTGTACCTATGTATGTCTTTGTCCTCGACTAATCATAACATGTGCACCTATGACATCCATGGCCTCCTCCATGGAAGGTATCAACTCCATAGGATCAAAAAACTTGTGTATGAGATGCTCTGCAAGCCATCCAATAAATCCATCTGTAACCCCTACATGTGGCACATCTGCTCGATAGTCCCAATCTCTGCCAATGATACCACTGTACTCCTGTATATAGAGAACATATGATAATCGAGGGCCCCATCCTAATTCAAGCTCTCTATGGATCCGTGCATAAGTTGCAAGATCCTCTGGTGCATCCTAAATGATGCCATACTACCTCCATACTCTAGTGATCAGGAAGCGCTCAATAACAGTAGTAGATTGCTCAATCAGTACACAACTCTGATAGAAATAACTAAACCAATCCCTCATAGTGGGCCAGGCCTCTATCAGCAAGTATGTTCTCCATACTACAAAATTCATATCATCGAGACAATGCCTAAAGTACTCTGTGTGACCCATGTGCATCTATGTAACATAACCAGAGTATATATATATATCTAACCAGCTCCTATGGCTGGTGGTGTGTCTGACATACTAGTCTACAACCTGGGATGTGCTCCCAGGCCCATATCTAAAGTACCAATGCACCAGAAGAAAAAGTCTTTCCCTCCTAATACATGATCTTGTGCATCTTAGAGAACATATATGAAAGCATGCAATGACCCCAAGCTAACTCAGAAGGAGTGGCCATCAATCATGCCACCATCGGGGCCCAACCCATCAATAGACCATTCTACTAATGGTCGGACATAATGATACCTCCTATCATGCCTACTATAATACACTCTAATCTATGGGTCTTCCCATAGCACTGCACTAATAACTCCCAAGAAATAGAATGAGTGAGTTGCGTATCATCTCCAAACAAATGTATGAAGGCATGTAATCTAGACTGCCCCAAACTCACATAATCTGGATGAGATCCATGAAATGGAATGTGCAATATCCTATATATGTCCTTAGGTGTGACAATAATCTCTCCAGTGGGTAGATGGAAAGTCTAGGTCTCTAAATGAAACCGCTCTATCAATGCAGTCAACAGTCCATGGTTAACCCTAATCTCAGGCAACCAAATTAGATACTCGAAGCCACATGAAACAAGATGTACCCTCATAGGGTTAGGTAGTAAAATACAGAGTCTCTGAGTCGCAGGATGTGAGATGCGCACATGAACATCAGGGTATATAACCTACACATAATAGAAATGGGGAATCCTATTAGTAATTTGGTTGAAAAATAGGCTAACAGTACAAAAATTCAAAAAGTTCACTAGCTTAGAAGGTGCATTAAATGCTCAATAATCAGCCTAAGGAATCTGAAAATAAAAAGTTTTGACTTAAAGAGGAGTTTTAAGCTCATTGTTTTCCATCCAACAATACAGACTAGCATCAAAACTCATATGAGTGTCAGAAGGATCCCAAATGACAAACCATCCATATACGACTTTCTAGGTCTCACCATACGACAAATGAGGGACCCGATGAAACATCATATGACTTTTGGGTCCCTCTCAAATGAGTTTCAGGGGGTTCTGATACAACACTCTATAGGACATTGAAAATTCATACGAGTCATAGATGAGAGTTGTATGAGTTTCCATGCATGCGAGAATTGAAAAATTGAAACATACGAAAAACAACCTAAAAATGCTACAAACATGAAAAAATAGAATTTACAAAGTGGCACAGAGGTCCACTTACCAAATGTCAATACTGGGGAGGCTGCTAATGTCTCTGGCTGCGCTCACATCTATGGGAAGAGACAGGTACCTTCAGCTCAGCCATTTTCTCACTCAGAGGGCTCCATAAGGTTTCAAAAGTCAAATGTGAATAATGAATTGAAAATGACCCTTTTGATCCTTATATAGCTTTTGACCTAATTTTCAAAAGTGCTATGTTTTCCATGAAAATTGCACCCTTGGCTAATTTTGACATTCTAAACCTATTTTCAGGATCAAAATCAAAATCTGAGATAATTTACTATGTCAAAATTGTGATTTAAAATTTTCAGACCTAGGATGTCTAACTACTTGCATAATCAACCTTCAATCATCACATAAATCCAAAATTCAACTTAACTGATTATCTTACATCAAACTATCAAAATTTCAACTTGGTCAACCTTGGTCAACTCATGGTCAAACCTAGTTAAACTTGGTCTCCAAGACCTCCAAATGATGCAAAACGCATTCTTGAACGTGTATAACCATTTCTCAAATCAATTAACATGCTTCTAAACCATTCAACATTGACTTTTCTTTTCAGATTTCAATTTTAATCCCGAAGGAGGCATGGTATTACACATCATTCAAAGTCTGTAACTCTAATTTTATCAATCAAATTTCTTTCCTTAGTGATCAAGACAACAACCACGTCTAGTTACTGATTCATCAAAAGTCCTCATCGCTTGGGGAAAACCTATCATCTCTTGGGGCATATCAGATTTAGCGAGATCCATATCAATCTCGTAGCCTAAATCTATCTTGCAAATTGTATCAACTTTTCGTAACCAACACTTCATTAGCGTTAATTCATTGGTTCTTCATAATTGATAGGTTCAGAATGTGATACCAATATGATTCTCTTGGGACAATCAGGTCTGGAATCGGTCACTCACTTCTTCGCAATCATAAGGTTCATAATCAGGTGTTTTGACACTTTTTCATAATCACTGGTTCATTGTTTCTATAGTTAACATTATCTTTGGTCAATTAGGACCTAAATCTTAAATCTTTCAATCTTTCAATCAGTTTCTATCTCCGAATCAGTTAATCTTTCAAATCATTTTCATACATCTTTATCATACAAAGATTATTCTTTGAACCACTACACTTTGCATAGTGATTCAAAGAGGGGTGAAATGTAATACCCCAAAACTAGGCTATAGGTTCATTAACCTCCTACATCTTCAATTCCAATGAAATCAACATCAAAGTCCTAACCGAAGGCACATCTACACATTATTGAATCCTAATTGATTTTATTCTAATTTTGCATCGGAGAATATTCCTAGCAATATTTTTATTTATCCTAATTATTCTTAATTTAATAATTATTTGGTGATAAATCATATTTATCCTAAAGTTTGATTAATTGAATATTCTAAATATTTAATTAATTAGATTTAATACTGCCACTTAATTATTTAAATAAATTTAGTTCTATTTATTCCTAAATTATATTATTTGATTTTGACAATAAATCTAAAATCTTATGACTAATTGATTAAATTCCTATTTAATTAATTAATGTCAATTATTAATATTTAATGATATAGTTTTAGAATAAAGTTTGATTTAATAATTGATTAACCCATAAATCAATTATTTTAATTCAAAAATTAGTTAAGTTGAGAATAAATCACTTTATTTTAAATTAATTTATAATTAAATTATGCACAATTAGAAAAGCAGGCAACTAGAAATTAACAATCAATTTTAAATTGAAACTCAACATCTGATGGTGAGTTGAAATCTTATCTAAACTCTATTTTGAGTTAAACACTTCTTTTGCATGATTTTTGTGAGTTAATCATCTTTTATTTCCTGATAACTCAAAAATCAACCTGAGTTTATAAAGAGTGATTTATGGCTTTTCTCTTGCATCCTCAAAACCCTGAATTTCTATAAAATCAAGGATCATCTCTTTGTAATTATCTCATCAACACTCGAATTTTTAGAATTACTCTAGCAAATTGGTGATTGAAGGATTAAGCACTTGCAACATGAGATTTGTGAGATCTTTCATAGTTGATCATAGTTTGCATAGTTTTCATATCAAAGATTTTCATATCATTCATAGCATTCTTAGATTAAATTTGCATTTAATTTCCTTCATCTAGCTTAGATTCATACAATTTCTTATATTATTGCATAGAAAATACAAAAATATAGAATAATCTGCACTTATATAGTCTTTCATTCTTTTGCATTCAAATCCTTCATTTAGGTGTTGCATTGTCACTGATCTCGATTTCAATATTAGAACATCATACTCACACCTACTAGAAGGTAGTAAATCACCTGGTTAGCTTAGTTTCATTTCTTTGCAAGGTTTTGATTTTGCTAACCTCTAATGTTTTATTGAAGTGTTGTGTCTGTAGCTAGGTACAAAATTCACACACATGCACACACACACTGATAAGAGATTCTTTGGCTACTGTATTTTGATGAAATAATTATTTTTTCTTATGAGTAGCATCATCCTTTGCAAGGTCTTCTAAAGTAGGGATCTCGATTGCTTTGATAGTTACATCAAAACCTTCAAAAGCAATGCATTGCAAATAAGTCACCATCTTGTTCTTCCAATCAAGATAATTCTCTCCATCAAAATTAGGACTTTCTCTTCTAAAATATGCCATCTGATCAACCTCAAGCTATTAAAATTTCTCTTTGAGGCACTTAGCTCTGATACCAATTGTTAGGAATAGTCACAAGAGATAACTAAGACGGGGAGGGGGGGAAGGGGTGAATCAGTTATCTACAAGTTTCAATTCTTTATTGAATGAAGTATACTTAAACATAAAGCATAAACACAATGAAAGAACACTTGAACACAATGCCAATATTTTGGTTATGGGGAAACCCAAATAGGTAAAAACTCTAGTGGGAATTGACACCCACTAATATTTTGCACTAGTGTATTATGATCCTTGTTAAAAGATCCTTAACCCTGTGAGGAGTTTCTTTACAATATATTTAGTATAGTAGACCTAGTCAATGGTCTAACCCTGTTATGAGTCTTTTACAATAGTCCCTATTAGGAGAGAGGACACACTATTCGATAGCACACTGCTCAAAGGGGTGAGGTTTACAACCTTCCTTTTAATAGATACACACTATATCTAGATCTTGGTGAAATGCACTTTGACCTGCTATCTAGACTAGTTCCAATGTATAGCACAAATATTGTACTTGGTCACATAGACCTTCTTCTGATGGCTAAACACTTTGCACACTCTGCTCTGCTCTTCTTAATCAATTGTGAATCACACTCAAGTAATCACAAATGACTGCCTATAAATATCTTTTCTCTAAATGATATAAAAAATTTGGCCTATTAGAACCACCTTGAAATCATATTAGACAAACCATAATAAACTCCAATAATAATTCAGTCAGCTCTACTAAGAACACAACACATTGTGGGACCTGTCCAATAAGATAATTGTACATGCACGCTACATACTGTCGGCTCTACCAAAAAAACTAGATCTTTCTCCTCAAGATGAATTACTTCATGCACTCTTAAGAAAACATCACTAACTCTCCTCTAAGCTTAAATCCAAGGGTGCATACCCAAATGATAGGTGCAACTCCATAACCAATATAATCTATGTCGGCTCTTCTGAACAAACATAGGAAACTACTACTTGTGAATAACAACTGCATAAATTCACTTCTACTAATCATCAAATTTTGTGTCCATGAATGTAACATCACTAATATGTCTTCAACATATATCCAAGTGCACAAGGCTCCATGATAACTGTATGGACAACCATACATAAAAAACTGCTATATAACTATCTATACTAATAGTTAACCTCTACGCCCATGATATCATGATGATATCATGTCCATGCTACATATGCTAAAAGATTACTACATAAGACTTCCAAGCATGCTAATTTCCATATGTTTTCATCAATGACAAACATACAGTCAATAGTGGCCTGCTGGCAAATCTCCAATAGGAAAAAGCAACAAGAACAAAGGACATCCCTTCCACCTCAAAGGAGATATAAGTGCATGAAAAAACTAAGGAGATACCAGAATCACCACAAATTCAACCAATTGAAATTGATTCTAATTCTCCACCTCCACAAAAGAAGAAAAGAATAGAAGAAATGCCTACACATGTTGAGGAGGAATACTCTCCTACCCAATCAACTCTAAACCTTATGGATCATCAAGAGGTAGTAGAGCAAGTACAACAATTGAGTGGTCTAGGTCAAATCTATATGACCTATGAAGAAATAAATGAAGGAGTACTAGAGCCTCCAAAGGTGCCTGAATCAAATCTGACAATAGGAGAAATGGCTAGCAAAGAACTGCACCCCATAATTAAGAAAGCATGTGATGAATTCCCAGCAAATGATGGTTTTGTTAAAGCTAGGGCTTTCATGCAATTTTTGTGGAGATTGCACATAAGCCAATTCAAGGAAACTTGTGAGAAAAGGCATTAGTAAAACCCACAAAAACACCTCAATGTCATAGAGGATGAGGTCAAAATAGAAATGACTGAAAGGTTTGAAAGGGTCACTCCAGAACAAGGAAGAGAATTGGTAAGAAATTCAGGGGTACTCATTCTCCTAGAATGGGACATTACTGATGCAGTAGTCCTAGATGTTGTTAGAAAGAAAACTATACCAATTCATAAGTCCAAACAAGAGGTAGAGCAAGAAGTAAAGGGAGTGAATTTCAGTGATGATCATCAAGCATTGGTTATGTCGACCTTGAGAAAAAATGAAAATAACAAAGGAAAATAGATGGCCATAGGTGATCTTATAGGTAGCCTTCTAGTAAATAGGGTCAGTGAGACCTCAGTGATTGAAGCAACATGCATGATCATGTTAACAACCAAGCTTATAGAAAAGGTGGCAGAGAAGGAAGCTAGGGATAAAGAAGAGCTTACATTCAGGCTGGAAACAGTGTTAAAATCATATGGGAAAATATGATAGGAGATGTGTGAGAAGAATACAATTATTGTAGATGTAAAGAAAAGGTTAGGGGGACATGGCCCAATCTAGATATCAGAGTAGTTGCAGATTTCTTCCTCCCCTGCTATGCCTTCTTCATCTAGTCCTATAATTGAATACCCCCTCTCCCCTTTACCCCCTCCTACGGATGATGAATACATAATACAGAGAGAGAAGTTGAAATATGAAAAGAGGATAAGGGACACAATTTTGCAAATTTTTGTAAATGTAAAGCCAAAAGAAATTTATAAGATTAGTGAACAATTATCTAACATCTTGATTTATTTTAAGGAGGAAACGGCCACTGTGAACCCAATTTTGGATAGGTGGGTTTCCAGAAGAAGTAAGTTAAATCATTCTACTCTTTGATTAAAACTTAGCCGATTGTGGATATGCAGTTAATAAATACTCATAAGTTTGTTAAGACTTTACTTGAGTTTGAAATAAAGAGGGAAAACCTAGAGAGAAAGGAAGAGATTATGAGAGCAAGATATTTTGAGGATAGTTTTCAAAATTTTCCTGGTCTTCTCAAAGGAGATGGAGCCATAAACGACAAAGAGAAGTGCTTAGGACAAATTGATGATGAAATGTTAGTCAGAATAAGCACCATTTTAAATATAGAAAGAAATATTCCTTTCATCCAAACAATTGAAATATTACAAGATACTTGGGTACAATTTACAACCATAAGGAATGAGGTACATCAGGTAAAGTTTGATTGGGAAAATTTGGTACCTAAAAGAGATGAAGTACTAGGTTTCCATTGGTGAAAAAAAGAAGTTTATACATCTTGGGAAGAAACATATTCTTTAGAGAATACCAAGAAAGAAGAAACGTCCACTGAGGCTGCAACAGATGGCACTTCTTCAACTCCTTAAAGAAAATAAACTAGTACAAAGGATCTCATATAGTTGAAGCAAACATGGATGCTACACCTAGCAGGAGTTGAGCTAACTTTGGGAATTGTTAAAAAAATTTGGCACTAAAGTCAATGAGAAAATTTGTAAAAATGTAACAAGAATGTGTTATATTTGTCTTTTTTGTCCTATATGGTTATTATTATGTTATCTTTTGTAAAGGGATTCGAAGCTTGTATGAAATCCTTAATTTCTATAAAAGGATTACCAAGATCATTTTGTAAGGACCAAAACTTGAACATACTTATTGACAACTTTATGAGTCTAGGATACAGTAGATTGCATTAGGCCAAGTTTTTTATAAGAGGAAGTATTACAGGTTTAGTTAAATATCTAGATAGCTTGCATTTTGAAGCATTTTGTGTATATATGAAGATGATATAGAATATTGAATAAAATCCAGAGTTTATATCTCTCCTCCGTGTTCTTTTCTTTGAGTTATGAACTATCAGATTCATTGCATGGATTATTTCTGTGTATGTGTTAATTTTCTTCAGCTTTGATCTATGATCAAATTAAATAAGCTCTAGATATAGCATTAATTCTTTGAAGTTTGCATAAGGATATGAAGAAGTAGTGTGCATTTAGGAGTCCTTTGATTAGAATCATCATAGGGTGATAGTATTTTCTAAGGATAAAGATCATCAAATCTCAATATATTTGTCTATGTATCTCATTTTGTAGTGAAGATATCACCCGATGGATAATGCATTGGCTAGCGCTAGAGCTCCTTTATATAAATAATTTCTTGATAAGGTTCTACTGTACTCCTTAAAAATTGATATAAATATATCAAAATATTTGAATTTTTGTGACTTACAATTTATATCCTACCTAATGATAATGGAGAATCAATAAATGAGTGGTTGTCATTTATTATTTTCTTATCATTTATCTATTGTTCTTTAAATATAGTCTATAATTGTTGAAGTAAAGTTTGTTCTAATGGATTAGGAGTACGCTCCTTGGTTTTGTAGAGCCAGAAGTACAAAGGGTTGTCTTGTCCCTATAGTTGGTCTAGTAATCTTTGAGCTTATATCTAGATTTAACCCATCCTTAAAAACTATAGATGTATTGGTTTCTTTTGAAAGCATAAACTCAAGTCAGAGGAACCAACAAAATGGAGACTCTGCTAGGGAATAGAGATCATAAGGTTATGATAAATCTAAATTGAGCTAGACTCCTAGCCTTCTTATTTTTCAGAACTAGTTAGTTTCCATTAAAGAACAATGAGTAATTTTCAATCCATTGCTTTGTGTATTACTTTGAAAATTTTAGCAGGCTTTGCATTTTCTTTTATAAAGTCATTCTTTGATCAATCCCAAGTATTAAGTACTCTGATATATTAAGGTAGTAAGCTAAGTCCCAACTTGTGTTGGCTGGAGACTCTAATAATCTCTGTAGCAGTGCTAAGTAGAGATAAAAGTAAAGTTTATTCCATATACCTTTTTAGATATGAGTCAAAATAATACTAGGGCTTGGAGGAAGAATCATCTAGAAATTAGGTTGGAAGGGGAACTTCCGAGTACTTTTAGGGCCCGTCAGCCTAGAGAGGAGATCAAAATGATAAAGACATGCCTTAGACATGGAAGCAAGTGAAAAACACAAATAGAAATAACCTAACCCATCCTGGCCAAGAAGGGAATGCTTTTGAATGTGAAGAGGCTATGGATTTAGGGTTAGGTGCATATGATGATTATTATTTTCAAAGAGAGGATGAAATGCATCATATGAAGGGAATGTTTCTAAATAAAGATTCTCAAGGGGAAGTTAGAAGATCAAGAAGTAAAATTAGGGGCCTAGAAGGAAGAAATGATCCTCCAACCCACGACACTTATCCCTCTAAAATCCCTCATAACCCTAGAAATAAACAACAATAATTTTCTGATGAAGATTTAGACTCTAACACCACTCTCCCAAATTGTGAACTTTTTAATATGGAAAATAGAATCCAAGAACAAATTGCCATTAGAAAGGAGAGGGAACAAGAAAATGAAGTTGAGTTGAGACAGGCCCAAATTAGATCAGACTAGTTAAGAAGGTAGTTGTTGACCCTAGAAGCTATAAATGTTGTTAGAGCACCCAAGAAAACTACTGAACAACCTATTATTCATTAAATTGTTGAACCTAAAATACCTAAGGATAAGGGTAAGAAGATTTCAATAGGGATTTTAATAAATGAGCCTATCACTGACAAGATCCCTTTAGATTAGTTGTCAAAATTGGATAATGATTTAGAAAGGGCTAAAAGAGAGAAGGAAATTTTAGCCAAAGAGAAAGAAAAGGAAGAAATTTAGGTTACTACTTTGGAAATGAAAAAGAAGATTGATTTTCTTAGGTAGTCTTCAGGTCCTTCAAATGCAATTAATTCTATTTTGATATCTAATGCTAACATTGGAAATTCTGCCAGTCAGGCTACCATTGTCACACGAGTGACTACTACAAATACTGTTAACACATCGAATAAAGCTTCTACCTCTTAGAATAATGGATCTTTGCAAAGGGGACCAGTTCATGTTGAAAGGTACCGACAACTTCTCTTTAATGGCATTAATGGTTATCCCAATTTGATGCCCAAAGAAATTAGGGAAAAGCTTCGTAAATTCATTGGTAATAATGTTTTCACTTGTGAATAGCATTTTAAAAAGTTTCCTAGATATTATAGATGACTATTAAATAGGACACAAGAATGTAATCATGAAATTGTTTGTTCAGTCTTTAACGCAGGATGCAAGGGATTGGTTTAGAGGACTTCCTTATGATTGTATTGGTTCTTGGGATGATTTCATTAATTATTTCAAAGACCAATATGGTGATAAGACAAATGAAGGTTTTATGTTGAATGATTTCAACAATATCAAGAAAAACCAAAATGAAGAGGTCCTTGAATTTAATGTTAGATTTCAAAAAGAAATGCATAAGCTCTTCCAAGTTATGAGATTAGATTTCAAAAAGAAATGCATAAGCTCTTCCAAGTTATGAGATTAGATGAAAAGGTGTGTTTGGCAACATATCTCAATGCTTTTGATGCAAAAATGGGATACCTCCTTAGGAATAAGAACCCTAGAACTATTAGGGAGGCTTAGAGGTTTGCTATAAATATTGAAAGCAATAGAAGGGTCTTAGGAAAGCTAGGTAGAAGAGAAGATCCTAAGCCCTCTAGGTTTGGAAAAAAGGAAACGGATAAATCTTCTAATGTAAAACCTAGGGAGGATGATAACTTAAAACAAATCCTAAATGTTTTAATGTATTTAAAGCCTAGTGAAAATAAGAATAAGTTTTAGGGAAATGATAAGCCTCTTCTAAAAAATTTTAACAGGTAGCCTAGGTTATAAAATTTTCCTTACCATATCGAGTGGAAGGATGGGAAGCCTACTATCCCAAAAAGTAAGGGCATACCTAATGAAAAACCTCTGACCCTTTGCAAGAATATTAAGTCAACATGACTGATGAGGTTCCATGGTGCACAATATGCCAATCCCCACATGATTTTAATTATTATGTGATCTCTCAAAGTATACCTAAAAATGAGGAACATGGGGATAATCATAATGAATCATATGATGAATGAGGTTGTGGAATGACTTCTGCTAATTTATTTGATGAAACTGACTTTGAAGAAGAAAGTGAGAATTGAGATGTAAATAATTATCAAAGAAGAGGAGAAGCTTACCATCGGCAAGTCTTTTATGATGATGAGGAGGAAGAGGTTGAAAACATAAATAGAAACACAAGAAAAGTTGAAGAACCTGTTATACCAAGAAGACCCTCTAATGGAGAGATAGCACAAATTACTGCTGATATAGTGACTCAGGCTAAAAGTAATTATGTTTTAAGAAATAGAACTATTGGAAAATAGATGGTAAGCCAACAAGTATATTTATTAGAAAAAATCATGAAGACAATGTTGGAAATTGCAATTGAAACAATTGTTGTATTGTCATTGATGTCAAACCTTAATTGGTAAGACTGTTGCTACTTAGGAAAGTACTATATGTATTTGAGTGTTGCTAAGGGGATAGGCAAGGTTGGTAACAATAGCACCTAGGGAAAGGTTGAGCTATCTTGATATTACAAAGTGTACTTGACTATGTTGTACAATGATGAGACAATGTATTGTTTATCTTAGTAAGACTGAAGACTAAATTGGTAGGCTTGACCGAGCAAAGAATGGAGAAATCATGTTTATGCCGAGTAATGTTAGTGTCGATTGAGTCAATGTATGCCGAGAAAAATTATAGTGTCGACCGAACAATAGTTAATTGCTGAGGAAGACATTATAAGCCAAGGAAACATTTCTAGTAATGACCGAGCTTTCTACATGAAGACCAAGTAGTTGATCATAGTATTGACCGAGCATCAATATTTTTATATATGAAGAGAATTTAGTTTTGGAGCCAACATTGTTGAATTCTTGGATTATGTAAAATGTGTTGACTTTATTTATTGATTGTTTGAAAGCATTAAATGCACTGTAAAACATTTTAATGTATAGATTTAAGAGATTTGAGATGATTCTAGAAATGAAGCCGAAGAACATGAAGCAGGTAGATTCAATGAATCTGACCTAACCCTAAGATCTACGAATGAGATTGAGCAGCATAAGATGAGTTAAACTAATTGAGGAAAGTATTAAGTGAACCTGAGCATTAGATATGTGTGTGCATGGGTGAAAAAGAGAATGCTGGAAGATCAGTAAAGTTTTATTGACTGTATAAGTAAAAAAGGCTAAAGGAGAATCGTGGTGGTTTCTTGAAGAAAAGTTCCGAGTAGATCAGAGATGAAGATGGAAAAGTTTCAAAGTCAGTAAACCAGCATTAGTGTATGGAATCAGATCTAATATTTGCAAAGTGAGTTGTATTTTTTTCAGATAAATATTGATGCTACTTTCTAGCCATTGTAATAGTCAAAATCCTTTTAACAGAGGTACTAAAAGCAAAGGTCGAGAGTCTTAGAGGTAATTTTGATGAAATGAGAATGCAAGAAGGTGAAAACATTGCACAATATTTTGGTAGAATAAAAGAAGTTGTGAATTCTATTAGAGGAGAAAATGGGGTTATTGATGATGAAACTATAATTGGGAAAGTACTAAGAACCCTTTGTCTTATATATGCTATTAAGATCTCAGCTATTCAGGAATCTAGATGCAACTTTGCTAATGTGCTTACTTTGGAAAGTTTGGTTGGTAAGCTGATTACTTTTGAACTCTCTAACTATGATAATTTCACTGTTGGAAGCATTGGTAATGTTGAATCTTCTTTAAAGTCACAACTAGTTCTGAACAAGCCAAAGAAAGAGAAAGAAAGATACATCAGTGAAAGTGAAAGTGAAAGTGAAAGTGATAGTGACACTTCTGATGAAGAACTAGAAGATCTTGAAGCTCTTATGGGTAGAAAATTAAGAAGAGGAAATGGAAAGTATAAAGGTAAACTCCCTATTATATGTTTTTCATGTAATAAAGTTGGTCATATAGATGCTAGATGTCTTGACAGGAAGGATAAAGTTGATGAAAGAAAAACCAAACACAAAGACATAAGAGATGACAAAAGCTACCGAAGGAACAAGGACTATGAAGGAAAAGGTAAGAAATATTGTTACATTGCTGAAGAAGAAACTGACACTAATACTGATGATTTTGAAATTGAGGTAGTCTGTGTTGCAATGAAAGATGAATCTGATGAGGATGAGAAAACTACATTGATATCCTATGTGAACAAGAATGATAAATGGATTATTGACAGTGGTTGTTCACATCACATGACTAGTGACAAAAATAAGTTTGAGACCTTACATCATTACAGAGGTAAAAGTGTGAATGTGAAAATTGATGAGTATGTAGAAAGAAATGAAGTTGATAGCAAAAGAGAACCAGAAGATTATAGATCTTTTGTGTACATTTAGGAAGAAGAAGAGGAAAGTAACAGACTTGCACCTGATGCTGAGTTTTGGATAAGAAATGTTGAGCAACAGAAAGATGTTTTTGAGCATCAGGAAAATAGTACCAAAAGAGAAAAAGAACATGTTGAGCTACAAGAAAATGTTGTTGAATATCGAGAAGAGGTTGTTGAGCATTCAGAAGCTGAATCTGACAATCTTGTTAGGGAACCTGATGAAATAGATGAGAAAAGAGCTGAACCTATTTTGGAAAAATATGTAAGAAGACATCATAAGCATGAATAGATAATTGGAGACAAAAATACTGGAATATAGGCTAGAAGTAAGACTAAGGATCCAACATGCTTACTATATGAATTTGAACCCAAGTCAACTAGTGAGGCATTGGAGAATGGAGACTGGATACAAGGAATGACTGAAGAGATTGACCAGATTGAAAAGAATGATACTTGGACTCTAGTGCCGAGACCTGAAAACAAAAATGTTATAGGAACAAAGTGGGTGTTTTAGAATAAGATGAATGAAAATGGTGAAATAACTAGGAACAAAGCTAGGCTAGTATGCAAAGGCTACACACAAGAAGAAGGAATAGATTATGGGGAGACATTTTCCCCTATAGCTAGATTGGAAGTAGTAAGAACTCTGCTTGCATATGCTGCTTATAAAGATTTCAAGGTATATCAAATGGATGTCAAGTCTGCATTTTTAAATGGTATACTAGAAGAAGAAGTTTACATAGAATAACTAGAAGGTTTTATTGATCCAAATAGAAGACACATGGTGTCCAAATTGAACAAAGCAATATATGGATTGAAACAAGCTCCCAGAGCATGGTATGAGAGGTTACGCAACTACTTGATATAGATTGGATTTTCAAGAACAAATGACACAAGCAATTTGTACATGTAGGATGAAGAAGGTAAAGGTATCCAGTTGGCAAAAATTTTTGTGGATGAGATTATTTTTGGTGGATAAGACACATTGTGTAAAAGATTTTCAAATGAAATGAAAATTGAATTTGAAATGAGCATGTTTGGTGAGGTCAAATTATTTTTTGGTTTACAAGTATATCAGAGGAAGAATGGAATTTTCATTACACAGTCTAAGTATGTTAATGAAATACTGAAAACTTTTGGGATGGAAGATGCTAAACCAATAAGTACTCCTATGGTTACTAGACAAAAGTTATCTAAGAATGATGATGTTGCAGAAGTGAATCAGACTTTGTACAGATCCATGATTGGAAAATTGTAGTATGATGTACATAGTAGACCAGATATTGCACTAGCTATTGGGATTGTGGAAAGATTCTTTGCCAATCCTAAGGAAACACACATGATGGTTGTGAAAAGAATTATGAGATACTTGAAAGGAATTGCTGACTATGGTCTATATTATAAGAAGGATGACAAATTTGATCTTAGAGTTTATATAGA
This sequence comes from Chamaecyparis obtusa, assembly GCA_027943335.1. Lineage (NCBI taxonomy): Eukaryota > Viridiplantae > Streptophyta > Pinopsida > Cupressales > Cupressaceae > Chamaecyparis > Chamaecyparis obtusa. The sequence continues at coordinate 207,718 of BSBK01010337.1, read as the reverse complement.
TGCTGATTGGGCAGGAAATGTAGATGATAGAAAGAGTACTAGTGGTGGAGCTTTCTTTCTTGGTTAGAGATTAGTCTCCTGGATGAGCAAGAAATAAAATTACATTTCCCAATCTACTGTCGAGGCCGAGTATGTTGTTGCTGCAGTAAATTGTTCAAATTTGGTATGGATAAAACAATTGTTGGTAGGCATGAAAGAAGAAATCACTAAACCTATTGTTATTTTCTATGACAACACAAGTGCTATCAATATTTCTAAGGATCCAGTGATGTGCACTAAGACCAAGAACATAGCAATCAAGTATCACTACTTGAGAGAATTAGTACAAGATAAAGAAGTCTGAATGGAATATGTGAATACAAAAGAACAATTAGTAGACATATTCACTAAAGCTTTACCCAGAGAAGCTCATGAGTATTTGAGAAGTCAATTAGGGGTCCTTCCCCTAACTGAGGTTGCCTAGTCAAGCTAGGAGCACTGCATCAAATATGCTATAGAAAAATATTTGAAAAATTGATGCAGAAGATTGTCACACTTTAGGGCTAGCCTAGAGTTGTGAGAAAGGAGAAATGACAAGAAATTACTCATAAGAAAGATGATAGAGGGAGAAACACCGAGCTGCACTGATATTATCTATATTTGATGGATGTATGTTTTAGTTGCTTCTTTGGCATTTTTGTCAAAGAGGGAGATGAATTGATATGATAACACATGACATTGAAAAGTAAGGGTGATGAATTGAAATGAAGGATCGGGATAGAGGGAGATTTGAATACTTCTGACAGTCATGTCGGAAGTGAGGCTTATAGGATTCTAAATCAAAATGAAGCTAAGGATATTATAAATAATTCTCTGATGAATAGATAAGTGTTTTGGATTGGTTGGTAATCCATGTGTTATTCAGGTGATATCATATGGTGTTGCCATCAATGCCAAAGAGGGAGATTGTTGGAAACTGCAATTGAAACAATTTTTGTATTGTCATTGATGTCAAACCTTAATTGGTAAGACTATTGCTACTTAGGAAAGTACTATATCTATTTGAGTGTTGCTAAGGGGATAGGCAAGGTTGGTAACAATATCACCTAGGGAAATGTTGAGTTATCTTGATATTACAAAGTGTACCTAACTATGTTGTACAATGATGAGACAATGTATTGTTTATCTTAGTAAGATTGAAGACTAAATTAGTAGGCTTGACTGAGTAAACAATGGAGAAATCATGTTAAAGCCAAGTAATGTTAGTGTCAACCGAGTCAGTGTATGTCGAGAAAAATTCTAGTGTCGACCGAACAACAGTTAATTGCCAAGGAAGATAGTATAAGCTAAGGAAACATTTCTAGTAATGACCGAGCTTTCTACATGAAGACCGAGTAGTTGATCACAGTATTGACCAAGCATCAACATTTTTATATTTGAAGAGAATTTAGTTTTGGAGCTGACATTGTTGAATTATTGGATTATGTAAAATGTGTTGACTTTATTTATTGATTGTTTGAAAGCATTAAATGCACTATAAAACATTTTATTATAAATCTTTAAGAGATTTGAGATGATTCTAGAAATGAAGACAAAGAACATGAAGCAGGTAGATTCAATAAATCTGACTTAACCCTAAGATCTAGGAATGAGATTGAGCAGCATAAGATGATTTGACCTAATTGAGGAAAGTATTAAGGGAACCTGAGCATTAGATATGCCTGTGCATGGGTGAAAAAGAGAATGCTGGAAGATCAATAAAGTTTTATTGATTGTATAAGCGGAAAAGGCTAAAGGAGAATTGTGGTGGTTTCTTGAAGAAAATTTTTGAGTAGATCAGAGATGGAGATGGAAAAGTTTCAAAGTTAGTAAACCAGCATTAGTGTACAGAATTGGATCTGATATTTGCAAAGTGAGTTGTATGTTTTTTAGATAAATATTGATGCTACTTTCTAACCATTGTAATAGTCAAAATCCTTTTAACAGAGGTTGACCTAATAGTCATAAGTTAAATACTTTGAACAAGGTTGCATTCTAATGGAGTGTATGTAAGTCCTATGACAAGGCTCACTTTTAACAGGGTGATTGAAATCCTTTAACCGGGTCACACCTAACATTGTGTATTGTAACCTTTGACAGGGTTGGCTTTTAACCGAGCTCACTTCAAAAGAGTGAAAATAATAGTAGCATGTTACAAAGTGGTTTTTCCCACATTGGGTTTCCACTATAAATCCTAGTGTTAATACTTGTGTGAATGTTTTGGTTTGAACATTTCTTTGTTTTACAAGTTAAGTTACAGCTAGGTAGTGGACTACATTGTTATATGTTTCTATTATTGAATCAGTGACGACCGTGTTTGTTTTGGTTATTGGATCTAATTTAAGGAAAAATTTTAAGTTTGTTTTATACATCGGGACCTAAGAAAAATTGATTCACCCCCCCACCCCCCCCCCCCCCCCCCCTCCTCTCTATTATTCTAAATCATATTAACAGACAAAGAAAGATCATGTAAAAATTAAAGTTGCTGATGATGTTAGAAAATTAAAAGTGAAAGGGGATGAAAAAAAAAATGGTTCCAACAATGTGCTTAAGATCAAGGCCAAAATACCAATGGCTAGTGTCCTAATTCTCCAAGTCGAAGGTAAACTAAAAGGGGAAGACAAGATGGGTTTTACAACATAGTTTAAAAATAAGGATGTGTCTCAAGGCAAGTAAGATTTGTCTATTTTAAATTATATACATATTGATATGAACCAATTGTTATCTCAGGTAACAGTTAAGGTTCCACTGATAGAAATGATGAGGATATGTGAGTACAAATAAAAGGCCCTCACTTGGATAAATGGTATTCTTGCTACAAATCTCCAAGGACTAGTAAGTACTGGGGTAAAAGATAAACCTCTAAGTAAAGGGAACGACTTGGAAGAAATTGTTTCAAAGATACCCCAAATTTACTTAGATACAAATGTTGCAAATATGATGCAAGATGGTCATGCATCCATAGGTATGATACCACATAGTACCTCATCATGGTATCTTCCAATCTTGAACTTTACTAAGCACTATTCACTGACCATGATCTTGTGGTCATCATGTACCTAGGCAATCCGGTATGGATGTGGGTGTTTCTATCTCTTGAGGTTCAACTTTGTGACCATCGAGTCTTTTGACACCAAATTTTTAGTGCTTCCACTATCAATAATCACATCAAAACACTTATCCTCACACTTTCACCTAGTGCAAAACAGGCTCCTCCTTTTCTCAGGTTCATTCTCACCACTCAATAGAGATCTTCTGTTAATTAGCATTTCTCCTCTTTTAGCATCATCAAAATGTAAGATCTCTCATATTGTAGATCTCATATTTTGAAGAAGCTCTCATGTTGTAACATCTCTCAAGTTGTAATAATTTTCAAGTATTAATGTATGCTTTGTAAAGCATTTTGTCTTCTCTTTGTCTCTATATTGTTATGTTTTTGGTTATGAGTTGGTAAGGGTGGTGTGGCCCTTCATCATTGGTATTAGAGAGGGAGTTCTTGAGTGTGTAGATAGAACACTAAATGTGAGGTAGTTTGCACTAGGACTTGATTTGGATGAAGATTTCCTTAAGAGGACATGAGTATGGAGAAGAGAAAGAAGACGGTGACTTTTATGATTGGACGAATTCTTATAATTCCTAGACTTGAGAAAATTAAAGAGAGATATCAAGAAGAGACAAGAGTTGCAATAAAGGATTTAAAGAAGCAAGTGGCTGAATTAGAAGCGAAGCTGAAAATGAGAAGATTGACTCAAAGAGAAGATGACAATTATTTAGATGAAGGAAAGAAGGAAGTTACAGTGGAGTATGATGCATGGAATACAAAAGAAGAGGTAGACCATGAAGATGAAAAGATTAATGAATCCAAAGTTGATGAAGATGATTTATTAATGAAGATTACAAAAATTGAGGAAGAGTGGAATACTTTGGTTGGAGGTCAAAGTATAGAAGTCATTACATGCCTTGTGGAAGACACGAAAGAAGAAAACAAAGATGAAGATGTGAAATAGGTAAATTTTTATGAATCATGGGATGCTAACTTTGAGATGGATTTGAAAGATAATGATGATGGTTTATATGAGGATCTTGCAAATAATGTTTGGTATGCAAAAGAAGATTTATATGGTATTATAGAATTTATTATAGATGCAATAGATCTTACAAGTTTGGAGGAGAATGCAAGTTACATATGGATGAACTTGATTGTAGAGGAGTATTGTCAACAACAGATACTTGTTCCAATTAGGGGTTGGAAAAGAAGAAAAAAAGAAATATATCAGTAATAGATATTTGTTCCTCTAAGGTGTTAGAAGAGAAGAAAAAAAATATCAATAGTAGCTACTTCATTTTGTGAATCCATACCCACAAAATTTTTCCTACCTTGGGTGTCTGATCCAAGAGCATCTTGCATGATAAAATAAAAGGGGGCATGATAAAAAAAATTTAAAAATTTGGAGGAGAGAGAAAGTGACAAAAATTGAAGGTAAAAAAAAAAGGTTATTTCATTTTCTAAGGTGCACAGGTGGAATAAAAAAATAAAATAAAATCATTTCATTTATCAAAGTGTGTAGGTGCCATTTTAGAAATTTGTAGAAAGTTCTGGTATTTAATATTGTATCTAGGTAGTTAGACATTTCTATTTTCTTATTGGCCACAAAGGAAATGTAATTTTCTAATTGGACCACATGGTGGTGCTTAATATTAATTGTGTGGGTATTTAATATTTGTATCAAGGTAGTTGCATCTATCTTTTATCCCATATTGGTGGTGTTGTAATATCTTGGGTGGTAAATGCCTATATAAAGAAGTCATATGAGTACTTATAAGAAAACTCTCAAGTTGTAAGCTCTTGGATTGTAAGCTTCAAAGATGTAAGATCTCTCATGTTGTAGATCTCATATTTGGAAGAAGCTCTCATGTTGTAAGATCTCTCAAGTTGTAATGATTTTCAAGTATTAATGTATGCTTTGTAAACAATTTTGTCTTCTCTTTGTCTCTATATTGTTATGTTTTTGGTTATGAGTTGTAAGGGTGGTGTTTCCCTTCATCAAAATACTTCTTTGGGAGTTGTAGACCCTTTCTTTTTAACATTGATCATAGATGGGAAAATGTTGAAAATTTGCATGATTGATTCTGAGGCATCTAATACTATCATGCCTGATGAGATCATGAGATCAATGGGATTACAAGTTGACACTCCTCATGGTAGATGTCAGGCTATGGATTATATAGAAGTACAGGTTATTTGAACAATTAAAGCCTTTCCCTATAAGATTTTTGCTTATCCTAGCAAATAGTTGACCGTGAGTGTCCTGGCTGTTGACATACCTCCATAGTATGGAATGTTATTGTCAATGAAATGGAGTGAAACAATGGGAGGTAACATCCATTGTGATTTATCTTTTACTACATTTAATATTGCTGGTGAAAATGTCAAAATATCTAGGGAAGTTAGAACTTCTCATATGATTGAGGAGGAGACTAACGATGATAACATAAATTACTTCCTAGATACTGATGTAAATTATCTCTAGGTGAAAAATAGAGAAATTGAGAACATAGATGAATCTCAACTCTTCTCTGAAGATAAGAAAAATGTTACAAATCAAAGGGACCTCTAGACTATGTACATTGATGGTGCAAGTTCTAAGGAAGGATCTGGTGTATGAGTATTATTAATTTCCCCTGCTGAAAGAACTTTTAAGATTTCTTTCACCTTGTTGTTTACTTGTACAAATAATACTACAGAGTATGAGACCTTTTTGATAGGATTGAGATTAGCCTCAAAATAAAAGATAAGAAATATCAAAGTGATTGGAGACTTGGAATTGGTTGTATCTCAAATGAGGTCTATTTATGCATCAAAAAATAAGATTAAAGCAATATAGGAATTCTATTTGGGATGAGATAGAACATTTTGATGCTTTTCCTATTGACTGGATGGACAGAAGCCACAAAAAATTGGCTTATTTACTAGCCAACATTTCTTTGAGGCCAGAGGACATCACTTTTGTAGGGATATATGAAATTGAGGTTCAAACTAGACCATCTATACCAGACAACTTTGAAAACTGGCAAGTTTTTGATGATGACCTAGACATCTGAAGGTTCTTGCATTATGAGTCCAATTTTGGAGAAAGAGAAATAAATTTTGGTAGGTATATGGAAACATCAGGAAGTGAGGATAATCTCCTTGGCAAGAAGGTCTAATAACTAAAATCAAATAAAGTACCAAAGGGTTTGGTAGTGCTTGAAAGAGTCTTTGATAATAATGATAGATCTTTCCAAACAAAGCCTCTAAGCAAGCTTGAAAGTTAGGATAAAATAAATCTAGGAATAACTGAAACCCAAAATAATGTATATATTGGGGGAAATTTGAATCCTGAAATAAGAAAATCCCTGATCCATCTTCTTAGAAAGTATAGGAATGTTTTTTCTTGGTCTTATGATGACTTAAAAGCCTATAGGGAATATTTTTTTCAGCATGAGATCCCTTTGAAGGAAGACACCAAACCCTTCAGAAAAAAACTAAGGCCTATAAACCCTACTCTGGCACAAAAGATGCAAGATGAATTAAAAAAGATGAGTGATGCAGGCATCATTCAACCTATCAGATATTCAACATGGGTTTCTAACTTGGTCCCGGTAGGAAAGAAAAATGGAGACATTAGGATCTTTGTAGACTTTAGGAATTTGAATATAAATTCATTAAAGGATAAACATGGGCTACCAAACATGGAAGCCATGCGACAAAGAGTTACTAGGTCAAAACTGATGTCTATGATGGATGGGTTCTCGGGCTATAACCAGGTGGTTGTCAAACAAACTAAGCAATTCAAGACTATATTTACTACTCCGTGGGGTACTTATGTATATGTTAGGATGCCTTTTGGTTTGACCAATGTTAGGGCTACTTTTCAAAGAGCCATGGATTTAGCATTTCCAGATTTTATAAAAAAGTTTCTTTTTGTATACCAAAATGATCTCATAGCCTATTCAGAAAGAAAAGATCAAAATTTGGCCATCTTGAATTTTTTTTTGTAAGAGCTCTAGAGTATGGAGTCTCTCTTAACCCAAGAAAGTGTACTTTTGGGGTAACTAAGGGTAAACTATTGGGTCACATTGTGTCCAAAGATGGAGTCAAAGTTGACCCTGAAAGGGTGACAACAATTGACAAAGCATCACTACCAAGAAATGTTAATGGGATTCAATCCTTCTTTGGGTAGGTCAATTTTGTCAGAAGATTTGTCACACATTTTTGTTGAGATCAGTGTTCCTATTTCAAAAATGTTAAAAAAGGGTGCAAAGGTTGAATGGAGTGAAGAAGCTAAGAAATATTTCTATGAAATCAAGAAAGCCATTAAAATTTCTCCTATGTTAAGGACACTAGATTACAACAAACCTCTTCATATTTTTTCATTTGCTTCTTATCATACCATTGATGTAGTTTTATTGCAAAAGAACTCAAAAGGTTTTGAACAACCTATATCCTTTTTCAGCAAGTCTTTGCAAGCAACTGAATTAAAGTATGACATACATGAGAAACATGCATATGCATTGTTTAAAGCTATTAAAACTTTCAAATGTTATTTAGTTGAAGCAAAAATAGTTGCATATGTGTCTAGTGCTGTTGTAAAGGATATCCTAGTTCAGCAAGAAGTTTTGAGAAGAAGATGTAGGTGGATAAACATGATCCAAGAGTTCAACATTGACATCCAAATCACAAAGCTGGTAAGAGGACTAGTGTTAGCAAAACTCATGTCTCAAAGAAATTTATATGCTAACCATATAAATGTTCTTGAAGAAGAATAGAGGCCATGCATTTTTTGATTTAGATTGATGTGACTGGTATAAGGATATTATTGGATAATTGTAAAAAATGGTGCTTCCCCATGGCATGGATGAACACAAGAGAAGGACTGTGAAAATGCATGCTATGAAGTATGTAATCACTAAAGGTGAGCTATGGTGGAGAGGCAATGAACGTGTCCTATTGAAATGTGTTGACCATCATAGGGCTAAGAACTTGTTGCAAGCAATGCATGAAGGTGTGTGTGGTTGGCATTACATGGATAAGACTACTGCACATAAGATATTAAGGTTTGGTTTTTGGTGGCCTAGTATTTTCAAGGATGCACATGTATTTGTTAAAAATTGTGATGCATGCCAAAGGCTTGCAGGAAAGTTAAGTTCAATGGTAACCTGCCCTTAATCCCTGTGATAGTTGAAGCCACTTTTCAAAAGTGGGACATGGATTTCATTGGAGAGATCCTGAACAAGTCAAGTGGGGGACATTTATGGATCATGGTTGCCATAGACTACTTCATGAAGTGGATGGAAGCAATCCCCACTAAAAGAGCCAATAGAAAGGTGGTCACTGATTTTATGATGCAAAATTTGTTGACAAGATTTGGATGCCTCGAGGTTATAATAGTAGATAATGTTATGTGTTTTAGGTCTGAAGAATTTAAGAGATTTTATAAACAATATGGGATTCATATTTCATATTTAGCTACCTATCACCCTCAAGGTAATGGTCAGGCCGAATCAAGCAATAAAAGTTTGATATTTTTTTTGAAAAGAGTCCTGGATAAGAACAAAAAGGCATGGGATTCCAAGTTATAGCTGGCTTTGTGGGCTGATAGAGTAATAGTCAGAAAGGCCATTGGATGTTCTCCTTTTGATTTAGTGTATGGTATCAAAGCTAGGTTACCACAAAACAATTTTCTACAAATGTATAAGTTCATTCAATTATATTATGATGACTTGGACAATTAAATGAAGATCAGGTTGGGAGATTTGATATAATTAAATGAATCAAGAAGGGAAGCTCATGATAAAAATGTAAGATCTCAACTCCAGTATAAAAATTTTTATGACAAGAAAACAACAGTCAGACACTTTAACACTAATGACCTCATCTTAATGTGGAATGCTAAGCTGGGGGATAAGGGTAAGCATAGTAAATTTGACCCAATCTAGTTGGGACCATATCTTGTTGTCATCAAATGGGGAATTGATTCCTACATCTTGAAAGATCTGGTTGGAAATGTTTTGGAATTGCTAGTTCATGGCCAATTCCTCAAATTGTACATTTCTTAAGGTACTCTCATTATCCATGAACAGTAGGTTAGATTTCTTTCCCAGTTGTGTGTTTATTTCAGGTTGTGTGTGTAGGGTAATTTTTTTGTTTTAGTAGATGGTCTGCTTATGCCACAGATTTTGAATCCTTGTCATGCCTACAAGAGGCATGCATCCCCAGATAGAGCCACTGTTGGCACTTCAAATTTTTCAAGCATAAGTTTCATACTTCTTACAAATTTGAGGTATTCACTAGAAGAATTTTAGTTGAAATAACTTGCTACATAAAAAATATTCCAAGTTCATTTCCAAAATTTCCAGAATCTTCATTGAAGTCCAGAAATCCCTAGTTTAAAATCATGTTTGAAAAAACCCTAAGTGTTCCTTTCATTTCAGGAAAAAACCCTAGGTTGGCTTTCTATGTTTCTATTTGAGTGTTACATTTTCTAGTCACTTAAAGACCTTATAAAGCATGTGCTTTATTAATTCATCAAGTGAGGCCACAATCCTTAGACTTCTTTTTACCTAAGCAGATACTTTATATTTTCCCTAAGTCAAAGTCTCGATGGTCTTTATATTTTCCCTAGGTCCTAATGATATATTTTACTAAGGTTTCAATGTTGATTAAAGAACTTAATCTCCTTTAAATCCAATGGTTGTCACACATCCGCAAAGTAAAGATTTACTCATTGTGATGTTGTGACAACTGTCTATGCAACAGAAAACTCAGTGCTTCTGTCAAGTGGGACAATTTTCTCTGATTAAATCATGGTCGTTCGACATGGAAGATCTATCAGCGTATATGCACTGGGCCTAGTTACTAAGGACTTTTGAGAGAATGATATCTTTCTTTTAATCCAACAACTATCACACATTTGCAAAGAAAGTATTTACTCATTGCGATGTTGTGATAGTTATCGATCTCTTTTTAAGTCATGAGTTAGCACTATGGGTCCAATTGGAAGGAGAATGAATATCAGTCATTGGATTTTTGATCTAATGATAGTGATATATCCAATTGTAATGTGGGGCCAGGATACTGAAGACTTCAATTCACCGTAGATTCACTTTGATCTAACGGTTCTCATATGATTGGAAATCTTAGATACACAAAGTGTTATTCATTAGAATGTTGCAACAACCGTTAGATTTCTCTTTAGTGAAGGTCAATGGTCATAATTTAAAGTTGGATGAAAATTAGTGTGAAAGTGTATTTTCCTATTGAATGAAGCTAGTCCAAATTTGTAGAGAAGTTATGTTTAGATCATGTGGAGTAAGTTGTCAAAGGGTTATTGTTTTCGATGCTAATATATCATTGATTTTCTCATTTACGGAAACACAAAGTCATATAGTTTGTAGAAGCCTGGGCGAAGAAAATTGTAGAGAAAGTTATTGTTTCCTTAGGAGTTTCTAAGATTGGTTAGTACCTTGTGAATTTTTACCCCTGCTGATATATTTTTGATACTTCTCTTAATCTCTTTCATTATCATAAAGAATTGTAAACCCTACTATGGAACCAAGAAGGGAATTAACTATAAATATTGAGTACTAAGATAGGGGTGTGCATGAAGACCTCCTACAACAACTTGATCTCTCAACCACTGACACAGTCAAGGAAACTAGTTTAGTACCAAAGGACCCTAGGATTAAAATAGAAGACAACTTATATGATAAAGTAACTTACATGAGAGATGCTAAAAATGACATTACTGGTTTAGGATTTTTCAGAGTAGGGTTTGGTCAAATACATTCCCTCCCTCCGACTAGCAATGTCTAGCAATTTGATTTAGGAAAAATCATTGTACTAGGTGTATTCATGGAACTAGATATTATGATCTAGGTAGCACAATAATATAATCAAATTACTATGGTTGTTAGGGATGCAAATGGAAACCTTTTGATCAGTATTTCATCTAGGGAGATTAGAAGGGTTTTTAGGTTAACTGAACCAACTGGTGACCTAGAAAGAATAAACTTTGATGAATTAAGGAATGTCTATAATGCTTAGAAGGATTATCTCAAGAGTGGTCCTTTGAAGGAATTATCCAATAAAATTGGGGGTTTGATCACAGTGGGACCAAGTATATAAGAAAATTTCAAAGTAGATTATTTTATCCTAAGGGAAAAGGGTGTATATTGGTTGTTATGCCATATTTTTGGAGAAGATGTTCAGGACAGAATGTCAGTACACCTTATGTATATGATGGTTCAAACCTTGCACCCTTTCTTGGCAATTACCTTTGACTTTTCCCCTTTCCTAGCTGAATTCATTTGTGAAGGATTAATAGGAATGCAAAAGGGTAAAGTAGATAAACCTTTTTGTCAGTATTCATTCTTGATGTACATGTTTCTATACAAGGGTGAAAGTTATTTTGAAAACAAAATGGAGTTGATGAAATAGGATGGTGAGGAAATGCTAGTGCAATTATGGAACCTCAACATAACTTGGGATAGGAGTGAGAATAGTTTTGTGAAATTTGATAGATGTTTTGCATCAAGGCTCGGGGCTTTGTTATTTGAAGAAAATCCAAGAATCCCAAAAGCTTTATTTGAACTCATTAGGTCAAAGAAATTTTCTAAAGATATCAAGATTGTGCACAATTGGGGTGATTTTATTTTCTATCTAGTGTCTATTGTAATCAGATTGTATGGTTTTAGAGGAACTCCTTTTATATTTCCATATCAATTCCCTCTCAAGATTGGGGTTGCAAAATTTCTAAGACAACTGGGGGATTTGCAGGAGAATTCTCTCATAGGGAAGGCTAGAGGAACTCTTTTTCCTACTGTCACAATAGCCCACAAGTTTGTAATCACTAAAGGTGGATGGACCCACATGCATGAAATTTTGAAACCATATCACATGGCTACTTCAATTGCTAGGACAACATATCCTGAGGGTTTCTATAATGAGATGTTCAAGAAAAGGACTAAATCTCCTTTAATAGATCATATTTTTAACTTTCCTGAAGATATTATTAGAAACATTCCTAACATATAGGAATAGGGGATTAGGAAGGAAAAGTGGCTAGTATACAAAAGACATTAGACCTTATACAATATTTTATCAGGGGCTATGATCCCTTAAAAGAGTTCACTCCTTTTGAGAAGAAAATTGAAACCCTTATGAACTATTTTGAGGGAATCATCTAGACCCTAATTGAAAAGAAAGCATTAGTCATGCAAGCTAAGCTAGAAAAGGCTAGGTCTATGTTGAGTAAGCCTGCATTTTCCAAGATGTTACCCCTGGGTATGTATATGGTGCAAAAGAAGTGTAAGGCCCAACCTGTTTCCACCTTTTCCTCGACACTTCGATGACGAAAGATTAAGGGGTGTTGTAGTATCTGGATGAATGGTAAATCCTTAATGGAACCTTCATATCAGTACCTATCAACTAAGTGTCACTATGACAGAGGTGATATCTCTAGGTTATTAATTATGTAAGTGAATCTTGGATGCAGTATGTTACCCTACAGATCATACGTTCATCTAGACTATTAAGGCTCCTTTGAGTACTTTTGTCGAAAGGATTAGTTTCAAGAAGTCGAGATGTAAATGCCAAATTAGTATGTGTTAAGTCTTAAGTTTATCTTGGATTAAATTAATAAGTTGATGTGATGATTCTAGTAACTCCTACGAGGAGGATGAGTAATGTTTTGATGATGTATTATATGGTTATACCATAGTGACATTTTGGTGATATTCTTAGAACCCTGAACAAGGATTTGTTAGATCCTAGACTAATAGGATTATTCTACATTTTGTTTTCCTAGATTAGGAAATTTAATCATACTTGTGATAAGAATTTTATAGGACCTGATTGTTATGGCTACCCCCTTACCGATGTTGAACCATCGATTTATCTTAAATATCATGCTAAGGAAAATTGAGAATCTTTGAGATTAGGAGTACTATGAAGTTATGCAATCAAATTATGTAGATTGAATTGAATTGAAATAATGAATGTATTCTATATGTTTGCAAGCTTGAATTTGGATTATGATCTATATGTGGGCATTGTACTTTATGTGACTTTGAGTACGTAGTAGACATTATAACTTATGTGTATAAAATTATATGCAATTAAATTATGCACTATATGAAAGTGATTAGATGTATGCATTGAATCATGAATTATGAGAAAGCGATTGTAAGAATGCAATCGAATTCTATGTTGCAAATGAATATCATGTTAGACATCTTCGCTGCATTGATGTTATGAGTAATTAATGATTACCTTGTGATGATGTTAGATTATTGATGATCATGATTTCAATTGAATTACAAGATTAGTAGGCATTAGAGATGCAATTGAATTAAGAAATTCAAACTAAGCAATTGAATTTTGATTAAATTGAAGATATTATATCTTATATGTTTATTCGTACTGGTTTTTCTTCCTTGAATTATTGATGCTGCATTGAGGAGTGTGCAGGTAAGAGAACCATGGAATTAATCGGAGAACCAAGGTTAAACATATGTGAATTGAGTAAGCCAAAGCTTAATCTGATATGGGATTAAAAGCCTCGTTGTAATGTGAACTCCCGGTAAATGTGGATTTTTGCATGTGTGTTATTAGTTAATTTCTTGTTGTCATCCAGGACATGACCTTGGGTATGTAATGTGTAATCGTTAGTGTCATTTGACACTTGTTATGTGCTTGTTTTAATTCATCCTTGTTCTAGTCACTTCTAGAGGCCAATATGGGGTTCTAAGGGTCAATTTTGGCATAATTTAAGTACCTTATGGATAGGGTTATGAGTTAAGAAGGTTTTGAGCATGTCCCTAATTCCCTAGTGACCTTGGTAACCTATTTTATGACCCATTTTCCCTCAACTTCGAAATTGGATAAGTCATGATCTTTACCCAACTCCACCTTTTCTTTCAATCATGCATTTATCATGAGGAGACAAGGGAAGACAACAAGGCCATAGAGTCAAGTCTGCATTTATGGATGGTGGGTGGGTAGAGATTTGGAGGTCTTTTTAGAGGCCCTTAGGAGATTTAGTGGGTGTTCACCCACTCTCCACATTTGGAGACATTAGGGTTTGGATTGAGGAAGGATAGTGGATAAGCTCTTCTCAAATTTTCATTTCCATCACACTTATGGAGGTTGGTTACTCTTCTCATGGAAGCCTTTCTACTTGCTCTTTAGATTAACTTATATTTTTCTTTCTCATGCATATGAATCTTGGTTCCTGTTGTGACAATGTGTTGTAATGGAGGGATTTTGGGTTTTGATTTCATGGTTTGATCTTGTTCTTTTTGCTTGATTGAGGGAGTTCTTGTTTATGGGTGTGAGGCATTACTCACCCTTTGGGAAGGGAAGAAGTGGCCTATGGGTGGAGGGGTTAGTTGGGCTCTCCATGAGGTGAGAGTCTCTTCTCTTGGAGAAGAGGGATAAGTCCATGGTGTATGGGCACCATGGAAGCCATTGCATTCTTGTATTTTGAAGAGGATGTTAAGCAAAGTATGTGTATGAAGAGGCATTTGGATATGCATGGATACGTAGCCTTGAAGAGGCATTTGGATATGTAGCCTTGAAGAGGCATTTGAATACTCATGGTGAGAAAATTTGTTTGTAATGGCATTCTCCCCTTGGAAAAGCCCACCTCCACCCTCTCAATGAGCTTGTAAGACTCATTTGTGTAACCTTGGAAGGGAGTAATTTGTCGTATGTGCATTTGTGTATATTGTTTGTGAGCATCTTGTTGATCTTGTTGCATACCCGTTTAGCCTTGGTTCTCCAAGCTCGGGGGTGGTCTCATAAGAGGCCTAGGTTGGGTGGTGAGCACCCATGGTTCTCCATTTCTTTTTATTTGCAGGTTTGGATGTCAAGACTCATGTGGATGATGCTTGAAAAAGTCCACTCTCTTGGTGTAGAATTATCCTATGATGTGGTATTGTTGATCCTTGTTGAAGATCATCTTCTTGTTGTATTTTGTAATGTTGTTTGTATGCCTTTTGGCTATTGTGAAGTTGTAAGAGATTAGTAATGAAGATGAGTTTTGTTATTCCATCTTGAACTCTCATTGAGTATCTACACCAGTTTGGATTAATTAGTTGTAAATGTGAATACTTCTTTATCACAAAGAATATGTATTTTAGTTGAGGAGATGACTATATTGAAAATGATGGATCATTTCTTCCATATCCAATGTATTCTACTTCTTTAGATAATGAAGTTATTCCTTCTTGTGAAATGAAAATCAAAGTTGATAGAATAGATAAAGGATAAAGTTGAAATTACTCTCCTTTTTGCAATGAGTTCTCAATATTGATAAAATAGATATTGTATCAATTTCAATAAGATTTCATATTTTGGTTGAAGTAGGAATATTGCAGATTCATATATGATGATTTAAATTTCATGATCACTGAAAATAATCTCCATTTGATTCATATCACTCTTTTAGACCTATCAATTGTAATGAAACATCTATGAAGGAATGAACAAATTAATTTATATGTTGATATCTCAATTGATTTGCAATCAAACTATATTTAACCCTTATTGATACTCTATCAATCTTAAGACAATATACTTCCTTATGCATTAAGGAGACTAATTAAATGATTAAGATATACTACTCATAGTTTGCAAGAAGATGTAAAAATGGTGCAAGAAAAATAACACTCTCCAGATTTTAAGAGAGCAAAATGCTCTCTGGATTTTGTATGGGATAAAAATCCCATACAAAATCCATACCACAGTCAATTAAAAATAATAAACCTTGCCACCTCACCTTATAAATCAATTAAAATATATACTAAAACATCACTACCCCATACCCTATTTAATTCTATTCCTTTTATTGGCGCATGCTTTGGGGGTCTAGTCTTTGTTGTATTTAAAACCCTTCTATTGGATAAGGGAATGTACTTAGACTGTCCCCTCATCATGGGTGCACATCTTGAAGAAACCCCACTTGGCAAATATTATTTAAGAAGGCATTACTTTCAATGCACTTATCTCTCCCCATGAAAAATGGCGCATGACTTCTGACAACATCACTTTATTGCATTTACCTTCTCTCATGGAAAATGGCGCATGTTTTTCCTTGGAGGATGGCCTTAGTGTCTAGGAAGAAGTTTTGTGGGTCCCATGTAATTTAAGACCTGTCATAACTTAATGCTAGCTCCATTTAATTCTCCTTCTCATGCGCTGATTTTGGAGACTTTTTATCTCCTCCCCTAAAATGGCGCATGATTTGATTATGACCTTTTCCTTAGGCCATGTGGTAGGGTAGGAAATGAGATAGGATGTTATAGTAGGTTAATAGGTTAGTAATGTTAGTAGGATGTTTAGATTATTGCTTTGGGTTAGTAGTTAATTAAGTTTGATTAGGAAGTTATTTAAATAAGATAATTTGATATTATGTCTTGTCATTAGATAGCTAGTTATTATTATGCTTTTGAATGTTTTAATTAAGGTATGTTATTAATTATAGATGGTTATTATCTTTGTCTATGTTTGTTAGTAGATATTTTTGTTATTTATTTTGATGTCATGTTCTATTCTTAGCATGCACATAATATTAATTAATAAATTATAGTATATTAATTAATTAATAATTATATTAATTAATTAATATATTATAATTATTAATTAATAATATTGATTTATAAATTTTGATTATATTTATCATTAACTAATGTTATCTTTGAATTTATTAATTGGTTAAAAAGTACATTGATTTAATGGTATGTTGTAATTATAAATTGAATTAGTATTTATACATTTGAAAATGGATATTGATGAAAACGTCAACTTAAATTTGTATTCAATATAATCATAAGATGGCAATCTTACCATCACAATCAAATTGGTCTCGATATGAGCATATTTGGAAAATGGTTAACCTATCTAAAGAATAACATTATCAATAAACATTCTATTCCTCTTAGATAATCTAAAGGACTAATAGATTAACGTTTGACAAAATTGATCGTCAAGTTGATTAACGAACTTTGATTATATTGAATTTCATCTAGCATCCTTCGGTAAACAACTTGTTGAGGTTTGACCTCTTGTCGCTTTGGAACTTCGTCTTTAGCACTTTTGTCCCGCATCGCGAACGTGGAACTTATAACCTTTTTAAAAAAATAAAATTTGTTGGTTGTGTTTTGGCCCGAACTTTTGGGCATTACATTTTGGTATCAAAGCACTAGGTTCAACTCTAGGAACCTTTGTGCCATTACGCTTTGCAAACAAAGTAGTCGTGTACGCATAATAACCCTTTGAGTTATGTATGTGAGGAGCATGTGTGAGTACATTATGGAATGGTCATACCAACATCATCATGTGTGGGTGCCCTAGGATGACTACGGGAATACCTCGAAGAAGCTGAACCCTTATAACACCAGATATTTGGTAGGGGAACTTCCTAAATTGCATAGAACCTCTGGATGGACACCCCTTCAAACCATGATCATGGAATTAAGAGCATATATTGAAAAGAGACTAGCAACTTGTGACCCATGTGAGGGCGATACGGTTGGCAGTCTTTCCATCGTGGTAAAAATGTTGCTTGTTTGAGCTCAGTAAAATCAACTTAGGTATTGTCTCCTAGTAGACAGTGTCACTAAAAAGGTCTTTGAGTGACCTACCTCCTTGACGATTACATGAGGTCGGTACTGCTAGTCAGTGATGGTGCATGTCTAAAAAGGGACTTTTAACCCTATTATCTGTTAGAGTACGGTGTATCATTTGTGCTATGTAATCTTTGGATATAGTGCAGTTGAAGAAATTGGGGTATGCTTGGGAACCCTCAAATCATGCATTAGTGAGGGGGATCCCACTTATGGTTCATGGGATTCGTGCTCTTTAATAATAGGATTTGTAGGAAACATTCAATGGATGGAAGAGTAATTGTTCTTATAAATAAGATATTTACCTAATGACCATTGTCCCTAGAAGCCATGATGATATACATTCCACAAAGGGATGTAACGAAGTTGGGATGAATGGTATCCTAACATAATAACATTAATGAGGCCTCTCGGACATCCAATATCCCACACATAATGATGAGGTGCACGAAGTGTTGTAGAAACTGGGTAGAATGGCCCAAACCATTTTGATATGGGGTGGAAAATTGTTCTATACCCTTGCAGGATGTACATTATTAAGTTATAGTAGGGCCAATGCCATGATGTAAATATATATATACTTTCATATATGATGGAAACACTTCAGGATCATCGACAATTTCTCCTTGTATAGACTAGAACCTTCTCAGAACATTGGAAACTTATGATACAACTTGGGGAGGCTAATTAGTCATAGGAGATGGACGATGGTAACTTATGTTATGAAAAGCATTGAAGTGCCAGAGTAAGGTAAAGGAGACCCATTTATTTATTGCTTCAGACAATGAAAGTATGGTGCTCTAGTCAAGGTATAGATTGAATCATCTATGGATATGTAAGTTATAGGCTGAAAATCCTCAGTATTCGGTGGTGGGTACTTCTTTTGGATTTGATGTTAGTTGTTTCATTTTTCTTATGGTCTTCTTGAGTTGTTTATCTTTTCGGTGGAACTTTCCACATATTGGACTGGTACCTTTTTGTTTCCTTTCTTTAGTTGGGTTTTGTCTCCAATTGTATAGTTCTTATCTTGGCGGTTGCCATCGTTCATTTTTTTTTTTGATTGAAATGAGCTCACTTTTTATTTTATTTTTTTATGTATTCGAAGTTGAAGGAGACAAATTTCCTTTTTGAGAATTACTTGTATCTATTTTTGGGTGACTATTATGAGCATTCTCTTTTGCTACCAGTCCTATGTCATTTGAACCCATTTTGTTTTAAGGAGTCCCACCAATCATGTGTATATGAGGTAACACCTAGAAAGAGATATTATCCCATGTCAGAAGTTACTATATGATCGATAGATCAGATCCATGCTCTACTATGATGAATAATAGAAATGATTGGGTTCCTTGTATTTGGAGTAGGTGAAAGTTGGTGATTTGGCAAACCATGGTGGTGTAAATTATTTTATAAGACATACAGTTTTGTAAGTGGCCTTGCATGGGTGTTAGTATTATGAAGTTCATCCTTTGGGTAATCATGTACCCTAATAGGAAATATCTATGATGTCATGATTGATCTTAAGAGATCAATGATTATTGAATGTTCTAAACTACCCTAGTAGGGGAATTGATTAGGACGGATAAGAAAGGGCTAGTTGGAGTGAAATGCATTAGTGTTATATTTAGAAAGGGACAAGTGTAGGAATCATGTAATACTCATATGATGCATTTCGAAAAGGATTTGTATTTGCCCCATAAGTTAGTTTGTGAAAGTAAGTTCCTCCTTTCCCTAGTTTGGTTGAGAGTGAAAAGTCAAAAACAATTGGGTGGTTCAGTTGTTGGAGACTCCATGTTGTAGATATTAATGATCTAGTGAAAATGTGATGATGACACCTCTTCAAAATATTATTGTGATGAAATTTGGGAGAAGATATTTCTCGACAGGACCCTAGGTCTTAAAAATTGAGGGTTCAGAAGGATAGGATAAAAGTGTAAAACTTGCCTAAAGAACTATGGAACAAAAATCATAGAGTATGTACCACCCAGATGGGGTGTTGCTACAAGAAGAGTATGTTCCTTATATGTTCGTGATCACCCTTGAAAAAGAAGACTATAGCGTATTAGGTACGTGACCCTAAAACCCAGAAATGGTCGCACTCTCGACACCTATGTTCCTAACCCTCTTACGATCGAAAATACAATGATGCCTTTATTAAACTATCAATAAGGGAAAAGTACCTTTGTACCCTATTTTAAAATGTACTCTGGAGAGAGAGGACTCATGTGTGTGGTATCACGATACACTTATATCAAAAGGGAGTTTGCTTATGAATGAAAAGTTTTGATGAAAGAGCCCCATACCCTTTAATGGGAATTGTGTTCTAGTAATGGTCCTATTTAATGAATAGATGCAACAATAAAATGTGGTAGTAACCCACTACGATTGGAGTGAATTTTTTGTTGAAATAGGAACTGGTAACTCCAAGTGTCTTATAGAAAGGACTTAGAGGTTTTCTTCATCATTTGATGCCTCATGGTAAATAGAAGGTTTACATTATGCCTACGGTAGTAGAAACTCTTATGGATTATGTTGTAACCGCACTAGATCCTTGAAGACCCTAAGATACATTATAAATTTTTGGTGTTGTGGTAACCATCCTAAATGAGAAAAAACTCCTTCAACCCCTATCTAGTTGGGGGGAACAGAATTATATATCTGAGAATTATCTAGATAAGGAGACCCTATAGGTATACTTGATTTGGAATACATAGTTTTCTTTTGTAAGCTTGCTACCTATTGATAGATGTGTCGGCTTCCGGGAGTAAGCCTATTCCTTGGGGGGGATGATGTAAGGCCCAACCTATTTCCACCTTTTCCTCGACACTTCGATGACAGAAGATTAAGGGGTGTTGTAGTATCTGGATGAATGGTAAATCCTTAATGGAATTATACCTTCATATCAGTACCTATCAACTAAGTGTCACTATGACAGAGGTGATATCTCTAGGTTATTAATTATGTAAGTGAATCTTGGATGCAGTATGTTACCCTACAGATCATATGTTCAGCTAGACTATTAAGGCTCCTTTGAGTACTTTTGTCGAAAGGATTAGTTTCAAGAAGTCGAGATGTAAATGCCAAATTAGTATGTGTTAAGTCTTAAGTTTATCTTGGATTAAATTAATAAGTTGATGTGATGATTCTAGAAACTCCTACGAGGAGGATGAGTAATGTTTTGATGATGTATTATATGGTTATACCATAGTGACATTTTGGTGATATTCTTAGAACCCTGAACAAGGATTTGTTAGATCCTAGACTAATAGGATTATTCTGCATTTTGTTTTCCTAGATTAGGAAATTTAATCATACTTGTGATAAGAATTTTATAGGACCTGATTGTTATGGCTACCCCCTTACCGATGTTGAACCATCGATTTATCTTAAATATCATGCTAAGGAAAATTGAGAATCTTTGAGATTAGGAGTACTATGAAGTTATGCAATCAAATTATGTAGATTGAATTGAATTGAAATAATGAATGTATTCTATATGTTTGCAATCTTGAATTTGGATTATGATCTATATGTGGGCATTGTACTTTATGTGACTTTGAGTACGTAGTAGAAATTATAACTTATGTGTATAAAATTATATGCAATTAAATTATGCACTATATGAAAGTGATTAGATGTATGCATTGAATCATGAATTATGAGAAAGCGATTGTAAGAATGCAATCGAATTCTATGTTGCAAATGAATATCATGTTAGACATCTTCGCTGCATTGATGTTATGAGTAATTGATGATTACCTTATGATGATGTTAGATTATTGATGATCATGATTTCAATTGAATTACAAGATTAGTAGGCATTAGAGATGCAATTGAATTATGAAATTGAAACTAAGCAATTGAATTTTGATTAAATTGAAGATGTTATATCTTATATGTTTATTTGTACTGGTTTTTCTTCCTTGAATTATTGATGCTGCATTGAGGAGTGTGCAAGTAAGAGAACCATGGAATTAATCGGAGAACCAAGGTTAAACATATGTGAATTGAGTAAGCCAAAGCTTAATCTGATATGGGATTAAAAGCCTCGTTGTAATGTGAACTCCTGGTAAATGTGGATTTTTGCATGTGTGTTATTAGTTAATTTCTTGTTGTCATCCAGAACATGACCTTGGGTATGTAATGTGTAATCGTTAGTGTCATTTGACACTTGTTATGTGCTTGTTTTAATTCATCCTTGTTCTAGTCACTTCTAGAGGCCAATAACGGGTTCTAAGGGTCAATTTTGGCATAATTTAAGTACCTTATGGATAGGGTTATGAGTTAAGAAGGTTTTGAGCATGTCCCTAATTCCCTAGTGACCTTGGTAACCTATTTTATGACCCATTTTCCCTCAACTTCGAAATTGGATAAGTCATGATCTTTACCCAACTCCACCTTTTCTTTCAATCATGCATTTATCATGAGGAGACAAGGGAAGACAACAAGGCCATAGAGTCAAGTCTGCATTTATGGATGGTGGGTGGGTAGAGATTTGGAGGTCTTTTTAGAGGCCCTTAGGAGATTTAGTGGGTGTTCACCCACTCTCCACATTTGGAGACATTAGGGTTTGGATTGAGGAAGGATAGTGGATAAGCTCTTCTCAAATTTTCATTTCCATCACACTTATGGAGGTTGGTTACTCTTCTCATGGAAGCCTTTCTACTTGCTCTTTAGATTAACTTATATTTTTCTTTCTCATGCATATGAATCTTGGTTCCTGTTGTGACAATGTGTTGTAATGGAGGGATTTTGGGTTTTGATTTCATGGTTTGATCTTGTTCTTTTTGCTTGATTGAGGGAGTTCTTGTTTATGGGTGTGAGGCATTACTCACCCTTTGGGAAGGGAAGAAGTGGCCTATGGGTGGAGGGGTTAGTTGGGCTCTCCATGAGGTGAGAGTCTCTTCTCTTGGAGAAGAGGGATAAGTCCATGGTGTATGGGCACCATGGAAGCCATTGCATTCTTGTATTTTGAAGAGGATGTTAAGCAAAGTATGTGTATGAAGAGGCATTTGGATATGCATGGATACGTAGCCTTGAAGAGGCATTTGGATATGTAGCCTTGAAGAGGCATTTGAATACTCATGGTGAGAAAATTTGTTTGTAATGGCATTCTCCCCTTGGAAAAGCCCACCTCCACCCTCTCAATGAGCTTGTAAGACTCATTTGTGTAACCTTGGAAGGGAGTAATTTGTCGTATGTGCATTTGTGTATATTGTTTGTGAGCATCTTGTTGATCTTGTTGCATACCCGTTTAGCCTTGGTTCTCCAAGCTCGGGGGTGGTCTCATAAGAGGCCTAGGTTGGGTGGTGAGCACCCATGGTTCTCCATTTCTTTTTATTTGCAGGTTTGGATGTCAAGACTCATGTGGATGATGCTTGAAAAAGTCCACTCTCTTGGTGTAGAATTATCCTATGATGTGGTATTGTTGATCCTTGTTGAAGATCATCTTCTTGTTGTATTTTGTAATGTTGTTTGTATGCCTTTTGGCTATTGTGAAGTTGTAAGAGATTAGTAATGAAGATGAGTTTTGTTATTCCATCTTGAACTCTCATTGAGTATCTACACCAGTTTGGATTAATTAGTTGTAAATGTGAATACTTCTTTATCACAAAGAATATGTATTTTAGTTGAGGAGATGACTATATTGAAAATGATGGATCATTTCTTCCATATCCAATGTATTCTACTTCTTTAGATAATGAAGTTATTCCTTCTTGTGAAATGAAAATCAAAGTTGATAGAATAGATAAAGGATAAAGTTGAAATTACTCTCCTTTTTGCAATGAGTTCTCAATATTGATAAAATAGATATTGTATCAATTTCAATAAGATTTCATATTTTGGTTGAAGTAGGAATATTGCAAATTCATATATGATGATTTAAATGTCATGATCATTGAAAATAATCTCCATTTGATTCATATCACTCTTTTAGACCTATCAATTGTAATGAAACATCTATGAAGGAATGAACAAATTAATTTATATGTTGATATCTCAATTGATTTGCAATCAAACTATATTTAACCCTTATTGATACTCTATCAATCTTAAGACAATATACTTCCTTATGCATTAAGGAGACTAATTAAATGATTAAGATATACTACTCATAGTTTGCAAGAAGATGTAAAAATGGTGCAAGAAAAATAACACTCTCCAGATTTTAAGAGAGCAAAATGCTCTCTGGATTTTGTATGGGATAAAAATCCCATACAAAATCCATACCACAGTCAATTAAAAATAATAAACCTTGCCACCTCACCTTATAAATCAATTAAAATATATACTAAAACATCACTACCCCATACCCTATTTAATTCTATTCCTTTTATTGGCACATGCTTTGGGGGTCTAGTCTTTGTTGTATTTAAAACCCTTCTATTGGATAAGGGAATGTACTTAGACTGTCCCCTCATCATGGGTGCACATCTTGAAGAAACCCCACTTGGAAAATATTATTTAAGAAGGCATTACTTTCAATGCACTTATCTCTCCCCATGAAAAATGGCGCATGACTTCTGACAACATCACTTTATTGCATTTACCTTCTCTCATGGAAAATGGCGCATGTTTTTCCTTGGAGGATGGCCTTAGTGTCTAGGAAGAAGTTTTGTGGGTCCCATGTAATTTAAGACCTGTCATAACTTAATGCTAGCTCCATTTAATTCTCCTTCTCATGCGCTGATTTTGGAGACTTTTTATCTCCTCCCCTAAAATGGCGCATGATTTGATTATGACCTTTTCCTTAGGCCATGTGGTAGGGTAGGAAATGAGATAGGATGTTATAGTAGGTTAATAGGTTAGTAATGTTAGTAGGATGTTTAGATTATTGCTTTGGGTTAGTAGTTAATTAAGTTTGATTAGGAAGTTATTTAAATAAGATAATTTGATATTATGTCTTGTCATTAGATAGCTAGTTATTATTATGCTTTTGAATGTTTTAATTAAGGTATGTTATTAATTATAGATGGTTATTATCTTTGTCTATGTTTGTTAGTAGATATTTTTGTTATTTATTTTGATGTCATGTTCTATTCTTAGCATGCACATAATATTAATTAATAAATTATAGTATATTAATTAATTAATAATTATATTAATTAATTAATATATTATAATTATTAATTAATAATATTGATTTATAAATTTTGATTATATTTATCATTAACTAATGTTATCTTTGAATTTATTAATTGGTTAAAAAGTACATTGATTTAATGGTATGTTGTAATTATAAATTGAATTAGTATTTATACATTTGAAAATGGATATTGATGAAAACGTCAACTTAAATTTGTATTCAATATAATCATAAGATGGCAATCTTACCATCACAATCAAATTGGTCTCGATATGAGCATATTTGGAAAATGGTTAACCTATCTAAAGAATAACATTATCAATAAACATTCTATTCCTCTTAGATAATCTAAAGGACTAATAGATTAACGTTTGACAAAATTGATCGTCAAGTTGATTAACGAACTTTGATTATATTGAATTTCATCTAGCATCCTTCGGTAAACAACTTGTTGAGGTTTGACCTCTTGTCGCTTTGGAACTTCGTCTTTAGCACTTTTGTCCCGCATCGCGAACGTGGAACTTATAACCTTTTTAAAAAAATAAAATTTGTTGGTTGTGTTTTGGCCCGAACTTTTGGGCATTACAAGAAGACTGGATATAATGTGGTTATACTAGGACCAAGCAGGAAGGAAAAAGAAACAAGAACAAATGAAATCCCTTCCACCTCAAAGGAAATAGAAGTGCATGAGAAAATTGAGGAGATACTAGAAACACCACAGAATCAACCAATTGAAATTGATTTTGATTATCTACCTCCACCAAAGTAGAAAATAATAAAAGAAAGGCCTACACATGTAGAGGAGGAATACTCTCCTACCCAATCACCTCTAAACCTTATAGATCATCAAGAGTTAGTAGATAAAGTACAACGATTGGGTGGTCTAGGTAAAATTTGTATGACCTATGAAGAAATAAATGGAGGAGTGCTAGAGCCACCAAAATAGCCTGAATCAGATTTGACAATAGGAGAAATGGCTGGAGAAGAATTGGACCCCATAATTAAGTAAGCATGTGATAAATTCCTAGAAGATGATGCTTTTGTTAAAGCTAGGGCTTTCATGAAATTTTTGTGGAGATTGCACATAAGACAATTCAAGGAAACCTGTGAGAAAAGGTAGGAGGAAAACCCACAAAAAGTCCTCAAGGTCATAGAGGATGAGGTCAGAAAATAAATGACTAAAAGGTTTGAAAGGGTAACTACATAATAAGGAAGAGAATTGGTAAGAAATTTAGGGGTACTCATTCTCCCAGAATGGGACATTGTTGATGCAATAGTCCTAGATGTTGTTAGAAAGTAGAATACACCAATTTGTAATACCAGAGAATAGGCAAAGAAAGAAATCAAGGGAGTCACTTTCAGTGATGATAATCAAGCCTTGGGTATGTGGTCCTTGAGGAAAAATGAAAATAATAAAGGAACACAAATTACCAAGGGTGATCTTATAGGTAGCCTTCTAGTAAAAAGGGTTAGTGAGACCTTAGTGATTGAAGAAATAGGCATAATCATAGCAAAAACCAAGCTTACAACAAAGGTGGAAGAGAAGGAAGCTAGGGAGAAAGAATATCTTACATTAAGGCTGAAAACAATGTTAAAATCCTATGGGGAAATGAGACAGGAGATGAGTGAGAAGGATAAAATAATTGTAGACCTAAAGAAAAGGTTAGGGGAATAGGGCCCAATCCAGATATTAGAGCAGTTGCAGATTTCTTCCTCCCCTGCTACGCCTTCTTCATCTAGTCCTATAATTGAATACCCCCTCTCTGCTTTACCCTCTCCTATGGATGATGAAGAAATAATACAGAGACAGAAGTTGAAATATGAAAAGAGGATAAGGGACACAATTTTCCAATTTTTTTCAAATGTAAAGCAAAAAAAAATTTATACTTGATTGGTGAACAATTATCTAACATCTTGATTTCTTTTAAGGAGGAAAAGGCCACTATGAACCCAATTTTGGATAGGTGGGTTTCTAGAAGAAGTTAAAATCATTCTACTATTTCATAAAAACTCAAAATATTGTGGATATACCGTTAACAAGTACTCATAAGTTTGTTATGACTTTACTCAAGTTTGAAATAAAGAGGGAAAACTTGGAGAGAAAGAAAGAGGTTCTAAGAGCAAGATATTTCCAGGATAGTTTTCAAATGTTTTCAAATCTTCTCAAATCAGATGGAGCCATTAGGAATGAGGTACATTAGGTAATGTTTGATTCAAACAATTTGGTACCTAAAAGAGATGAAGTATTGGCTTTCCATTGGCCAAATGAAGAATTTTATACATCTCAGCAAGCAACATATTCTTCGGAGAATACCAAGAAAGAAGAAACATCCACTAAGGCTTCAATGGATGGAACTTATTAAAATCCTTAAAGAAAATAAAATAATACAAAGGATCTCATATAGTTGAAGCAAGCACAGATGCTACCTCTAGCAAGAGTTGAACCAACTTTGGGAATTGTTACAAAATTTTGGCACTCCAGTCAATGAGAAACTTTGTAAAAATGTAATAAGAAAGTGTTATATTTATCTTTTTTGTCCTATATGGTTGTCATTATTTTGTCTTTTGTAAGGGGATACAAAGCTTGTATGCAATCCTTAATTTCTATAAAAGGATTTCCATGATCATTTTGTAAGGACTAGAACTTGAACATTCTTATTGACAAGTTTCTGAGTCTAGGATATAGTAGATTTTATTAGGCCAAGTTTTTTATAAGAGAAAGTATTATAGGTTTAGTTAAATATCCAGATAGTTTTCATTTTGAAGAATTTTGTGTATACATGAAGATGATATAGCATATTGAATAAAATCTAGAGTTTATATCTCTCCTTTATGTTCTTATCTTAGAGTTATGAATTGTTAGATTCATTGCATGGATTATTTCTATGTATGTGTTAATGTTCTTTAGCTATGATCTAAGATCAAATTAAATAAGCTCTAAATATTTTTAAGAATGGGAACACTAAGAGGGGGGTGTGAATCAATGTTCACTATATTTTATCTTTTGCTTTATTCTTTAATCTTAACTTGAATTCTTAAGTATTGAAATGAACATCAACATAAACATGAAACATGAGCATAACACATAACACCAATATGGTTACGGGGATACCCAAATAGGTAAAAAAATTGGTGGGAATTGAGACCCAATGATATCCTGTAGTAGTGTTATATGATCCTTATTAGAAGATCCTTAACCCTGTTAGGAGTTTCTTTACAATATATTTAGTACAGTGACCTTGTCAAGGGTCAGACCCTATTAGGATTATTTTACAATAAACCCTATTAGTGGTGTGGATGTAGTATCCTAGAACTCACTACTCAAGTGGTGAAGGCTACAACCTTTTGATCTCAGATACACACTATATTTGTTGAATGAACTATCACTATGACACTGCTTGTCTGATCAGTTCCTTTAATGCACTGATGCTTTGACCTCTTGCAAAGCTCTAATACATCTTATAAAATTTTCACACACTTCTTCTCTACTTATCTCAACTCTATATTGACTCTCATACTAATTACAATGGGCATATCTAATATTTATATGTGCATACAAAATGAATAACTAGGTCAGCCCTTTAACTGATTACATACAATGCTTCCAATTGAATTGGCTCAAGCGTGTTTACAAAAAAAATAAAATATGTTGGAAACCTAATTACAATAGGTCCATAGCCTTTAAAACATAATAATATAACCGCAAACCAAAATACCAACAGCCGACTGCTTGCACTGTTCTTCTTTGGCATTCACTATTTGCGCAACTTAAAATCTTTGTATCTTCCTCATACTAAATCTTCTAATCATGCACTCTTAGACTTAGCATGAATATGATCTTACCAACTTAAATTCTAGGACACATACCATAATTCTTTTGTATGCATGTGTGATGACGCTTTGACCTTCAGGGACTCTTTATACTGTCTATTCTTCAACACTTAGCCAATTTTTGATCTTCTCATCAAGTACATTGACTCCAAAACACTATATAACATTGTTTCCATAATTAGAACACTATATTAAGTCATATACACTAGTATAGACAACTTTCCAACAATTTCCCCCTTTTTCATTGATGGAAACAAAGTAATATGACATAGTTGCTAAATGATCTCTCATACAATAAAATTCTATCTTATATCTCCCTTATACATATCTATAACTCCATATTCTATTCATAATCCCCCTTTAACATTAATGAAAAAGGTGTTTCAAAACTATATCTACAAATACTTACAGTAAGAGAAGATTCGGATATGCTATTTGTAAGTTTTGGATCTCTTTCTTGCAAAATGTAATTAATGAATTAACAATCTAGATATGGGCGCATAGTACTTACTGTAGCTTCACCATCTTCTCCAAATATATGCTGGGACCACTTGATCATATGTCACCTGTTGGAGCTTTTTCTTGCAGGACCAAACTTGAATCAAATGGCTGGGTTTGAATCACAGGTTAGGCACTCAAGCTTGACAAGAAAAACAATCTAATTGATGAGGATAGAGAGAAATCCTCCTTCTTCTTTGAGCTCCACATTCACTCAGGTGGGTATTGCCTTACCTGCACACTCATGCCATCCTTTTGGTGAATAAAAGGCCTGTAGATAGATTAGTGTGGAATAACCTTCAAACCCCTTTAGGTAACCTGTACCCCAATGAAGCCAATTCATATACAAACAGCCCTATTTGCACAGAATGAGTCTGAAGACTAGAGAGGAACTCCTACTACTACCACCAACATGAAAATGGTATTGATATATAAAGATGCAGGAAATAGCCAAAACCCATCAAACATTGGACTCAACTGAATATACTAGTCCTTGATCAGTGCCATTATCCATTGGGTAGGACTCAAAAATAAATATAGAACATGAACCAACTACTGTCAAAGACTCAAAGCCATAAATATAACTATTCTAGCCCATCCACTACTTATAAGATCCTTCTGTAGATGAATCTAATGAATCTATGCCCTATCCAAAGTATCTTTCACTTGATCCTAGATCAAGAACTAAAGTCTAGAACATATACAGAGGCAACCCAATGCAATGGACCAAAAAATCCAAAACTCATAAGACTAACACCAAGGAGAGACTTGAAAGCTTGAAACAATTGTATTAAGTTTGATGAATCATGTACATGTCTATACTAGAAAAGAGACTACCACTTTAATAACTTGCAAAAGATGCAAAGAAATTCTATTTAGCCTCCTACAATGCGATAGAGCTTACTACTTCCCATAGGAACCAAAATAGAATGGAACCCTTACACAGTCAAAAATAAAAAATTTATACCACTGGTTACCTTGGAATCCTAAACCAGTAGGATGCAACAAGCTAATGGGTAACTAGGGT
Organism: Chamaecyparis obtusa; assembly: GCA_027943335.1. Lineage (NCBI taxonomy): Eukaryota > Viridiplantae > Streptophyta > Pinopsida > Cupressales > Cupressaceae > Chamaecyparis > Chamaecyparis obtusa. Next base: position 177,590 of record BSBK01010337.1, on the reverse strand, counting down.
TAGGATTAGGGTTTTCCATCAATTAGGCATTTCAAGTTCATCCAAATTTGATACAATTCAGAGGGAAAACACTAAGTCCTAAATGCACTTAATCAACATCTAATCTTCAATCATGAGAAACTCTGAAAAGGCACCGAAGATCAATAAAAAATCAGCAAAATTCAAACTGGAAGTGACCTTGCAACTACTTTTGGTACATTTCATTAACTTCTCCATGTTGAAACATCTCTTTTGCAATCATCTCAAACCTTGGAGCACATTGGAGCAGTGGAGAAAATCATTTTTACCAACTCTGGCCCTTTCTGTCATCAATTTCAATCCTTTTTGGTCACTAGAAACATCTCAGAGATTTGAAATTGAAAAGCAACAGTTACTTTATGGTGCCAGCAGCACATCGGCGGTCCTTAGAGGAATCCTAGTTCACATTGTCGCATGATCGCAAGGCACCTTACTAACCCTTGCAATCATGCGACCGCAATCTCTTAACTACGGTCAACAGTCGATCACGAACCCCCTTGAAAGGTCCTCGGCCACACTACCTTCACAATTTCGTAACTCCGCAATGACGACATACCATAGCAGTCATCACATGATCGCATAGCTAGGAAACGGGCTATGCAAACATGCGACAACCCGCAGACCTTTACCTTGACGCATAACCACCACTGATGCCTGCCACAAAACGTTAGTCACATGATTGCATAGCCAGGAAATAGGCTATGCGAACATGTGAATAACCGCCAGCAATCACCACCACTATCACCATGCTGACCAATCAGGAATGCCCACTCCACCACCTATTACTGGGCCCCAGCAAGGAAGAAACTTGTTGCATGGTCGCAAGCTATGAAAGTGGCCCTTGTGATCATGTGACAAGGCCATAAGACCACCACATTGTCACCCGTCGGCCAATGAAAAGTGCCCATGCCACCAAGAGCACTGGCCCCATGCCCCCTTTCTTCTAGACATGACCACCACCACAACACCACGTGGCACCCAATAGAAACTCACCACCTTACCACCGTTGACGCCACATTACCACCTACCACTGGGCCCCAGGGACACATGTCAACTGGTTGTATGATCACATGTCAGAAAAATTTGACATGCAATCATGTGACAGCCAACCCCAAGCTACCACATCACCACCTTTGGGACCACTGCCATCCCACCAACGGGCCCCATGCACAAGGAAGGAACCAGTCGCATGGTCGCATGTCAGAAATTTTTGACATGCGATCATGCGACAACCAATGAATTTAAAACCTTTGAAGACTCGGGTCCATAGGACAGGTGGCAGTCGATCACAACTTCGTAAGAAATAAACCTCATGCAACATTTCCATGCAAACAAGCGACAACCATAGATCTTGTCTGAACTTTAACCATACTGGGCAATGGGAAGAACTAGGACCCACGTGGATAGGTGCCAAGTAGTCGCATGATTGCATGTTAGAAAAGTCTAACATGCGGCCATGCGATAACCAATTAGGAAGAGCCTGTAGACTTGGACCCACCATCCATCACACTTGCGCAGTTTGGGAATGCCAACAAACACGAAACTGTGAGGTCAAAAACACACAGGGTTTTTGACGAAAAAGATTGAAAACACACAAGGTTTTTGACATCAAAAGATAAGCGTACAGAAGTTGGAAGGCATAAGGTCAAAAACAATGAAGGTTTTCATACAGACTGAAAACATCATGGATTTTCAAAAACACTGTGGGTTTTCGACATTGTGGCAGATTCTAAAAATATTTTCCTGTAGACCTTAGAACTTGAATAAATCCTTGGGTTTTGTGATTCAGCATGTGTGTTTTGGATTGGAGCAAGGTGACACAAAAAAATACCAGGGGCTAAGGGCACACACCATGAAACACTATGGATTTTCAATGCAAGACAAAACTGTGCAACAAGGTGGGATAAATTCAAAATTTGCATGGAAAAGGCCATTTTCATAAGATTTTTGCATGAACAGGAAAATGGACTAACATCACCATTGTGGCATCAATCTCCTTGATATTATGATTAAGTATATCTATTGAGGGTGCAAGAGCATTTCTAAATTGAGTCTACCTAAACCTTATTTGTCCTTGATATACATTATTGCACATATTTACATTAGTGGATGGGTCTTTCACTGATTTATTTACTTTCTCTATCATAGCTTATGCCTCTTGTATCTTCTTGAAATGGTCATCAATTAACTTGTCCTGATCCATATAGCTAGCAATGATTTTTCTTCCTTTTTCTACAAACTCCTTCAAAGATGCTTGTCCAATCTTTAGTGAGCTCAGGTCAAGTGTAAACTTACTGAGCAACTCACTGAGCCTCTTCTTTATGCACTTCTCTTCTGTAACTTGAGATGTAGATTCTTCCAAGCTAGGTAAAATTAGTCTTAAAGGCTATGAGAATGTTGCTAATATCATCGATTGTACTAACCTGGGACACTTTCTTGTTTGAAGAAAATAGGTTGTTCAATATGTTTACTAACTCAAAAAATAGGGGATTCCTCATTACCTATTTCTCCTTGGCCTTCTCCATAGCTAAGACACTAAACTTGATTAGGTCTTCTTCTCCCCATGAATCCAAACTAGTTGTGTCAGGTGTTAAACATGACAACAATGCTGCTGAGGGTAGTGGAGTGATAGGAGTGTTGTCCTCTACTTCTTGTTTTACTTTGATTAGCTTTTCAATAGAGGCCTTATCTTTTGGCTCACTTCTTTTTACCTCTACTTCTCCTTTTTCTTCATTTGACTTTTCTTTCTCTTTTTCTATCTCTTTTCCTTTTTCTTCTTCTTTCTTTTATGTTATATCCTCAATCAGTACTTCTTGACTGGGAGGAGTGTTACTACATAAGTTCTTAGCCTCTAAACTGATTACAAAGGATTCTTCAAACTTGTCCAAATCCATGTCGGTGGCCGTCATAGAAACTTTTATATTGTCAATAAAAACTGACTCATCCTTGAGTGTCTCTGTCATGGGCGCAAACTTATCTACCTCTGTAGATGTATCAACTACATGTGTTGAATAATGTGGACCTATAGATGGTACATTTATGGTCTTTGAAAATTTTGCAACCTTTGTGAGTACTTGAGCTATAGGTGCAGTAGATGGGAACATGTTCCTGTTCATAAAAACCTTCTCAAATGCTTTCTCTATTTCCTTAGCCACCAATTCATAGTTCTTGTCCATTATATGCAGGGTCCTTGACTTGGTTCTAAGATGTGGCTTCACCAGATCTAACAATAACTTCTTTTCTTCTAGTGACCATACTGGGAGAGTTTCATCTAAGGTCTTTTCCCTTATCCTCAGGTCCTTTTCAATGGCTTGTCTCTTTAGAAATTTTAGGATGTTCCAAACATTATCTGGAATTGTAGTCTTCAGTTCTAGGACTATCTTTTGGAACTTCAGCATATGTTTGACAATCATTCCATGGATTTTTGATTTGTCAATTTCACTATATTTTTCATAGAACTTCCCTACTTGATCTATCCTTCCTTCATCAATGATCCTTGTACTCAACACACTTAGACTGGGATTGAAGCTTACTTTTCGGGGTGCTTGAGTATTTTTCTTGTTTCTTGTTACTTGCAAGGATGGATGATGAGTGCTGATCTCTTTCTTCCTCTTAGGAATTTCCTTATACTTAGGAGGAGCAGTGAGGTCAACTATTATTGTGGGCACAGGAGGAGTAATATCAGTTTTACCTTTCTTGTCATTTGATTTTTCTATTTTCACCTTCTTCATCTTTGGATCCTCAGATTATGTCTCTATTTCCAAAGGAATCTTCTCTTTCCTTTCTTTTTCTAAATGTTCTTGTGATACTCCATGAATTCTCAAAATCTCTAAAGTAACCTTGGCAACCTTCCTTTTTTTGTAGTGTTGTTCAAAACTGCATCAACTTCTCTAGTTTTCTCTTCATAGGTTCGCCATCTAGGTTCATTAGGGTCTTTAGGGGCTAACAGAAATACTTGTGCATATGCTTCTAGAACTTTTTTGTCAACCTCATATCCAAGTGGATGGATCCACTTTGTTCTTGTCTCAACTGCCTCCATGCATGTTGTATCAGTCTTAACCATGAAACAAATACTATCTTTGTATTTATCTACAATACTCTCTGGTATTCTATATCTCATCTGCATCCTAACTTTGAAAGTCTTCAATTCTAGTGTTATGTAATCCCTTAGTGTACTCTTAGTAGTTTCTTTAAAGGATATCTATGGCATTATAGGAATACTCTTGTCCAAATACAAATCTAACACTTTTCCAAGAATGTGGAAGTACATGTATATGATCAAAGACCCAAATCTAAATATCTTGATCTTGTCATGTTTAATAGCTTTGATGTTGTCTATTAGTTGTGTGCACAAGATCTCACACAAATTGAACTCTCCATTCTCTCTCACAAGTCTTATTGTTGCAAGAATTGTGGTCGTAGACACACTATTCAACCTGCTAGTGTGTTGAAACATATACCCAAGTATCATGGATATCAATTTGATGCCATTTTTCTCAATAGGCTCTATAGTCATTCCACACCTATCACTTCTTGATTTGCATGTTTTCTGAACAAGTTTTCTCACATCCTTGCCCGCTGGAAGATCGATGCCTATCCTTGAGAGGCCTATCATCTCATGAATTAGGTCTGTGTAATCTTGATTAACACTTCACCTATCCAAAATAGGTCATCATGGATCCTACTGAGTAGGATTTTGATTCATTCCAACTTGTAGAACTCATATTCCATAGCATATTCCACTATAGGATGATTATTCCATTGCACATACTCATCCATGAAGGTTTCATCAGGTTTCATCATGGTTTCCATGTGCGCTCTTATTATGTCCAAACCTACTGGTTCCTTTTTGCAATGTATGTATGCCCTAATGTCTTCCACATGCATAACACGCATGGGAGTGCAGGAGAATGCACCTTCTAGGTTGTCTAGTGTGGATTTAAATGGATGCCTCTTAAACACATCTTTTCTTCTTTGCCACATCAAATACAATGGGATTAGCCATTACTTACTTGTATATCACTTTCCAAATGATATTTAAAGACTTCTGAATTGGCATGACAAACTAGGGTTTCCGCAACCAATCAAATGCACTACAAATCACTAGTGAATCAATCTAAAATCCTTCACAATAAAATGCTAGGGCTATTCTACTCTCTAATCACTCTAAATTTGAATGCAATGAGAGATCTACAAACTTTTGTGTACTTTAAAGTAGGAATTTTTCCATTAATGCTTGTCGTGTAAACTAGGTTGTCACTGAAAATTTCTAACTTTCATTCTGCAAACAATCAGATTGTGCACTCTTGCACATAGGTTTTTCTAGTCTCCAAAAGCTTAAGTCCAAAGGTGCATACTCTTAGGGTGAGTATACCGGCCACGCAGGGGTCGACAACTAAATTAGCTCCCCCTATGACCCTGAGGGCCATTCATCTTGATGTAGACGGTGCATCCACTGTGGATGCATCCAATACATTATCATCAACCTTATCCTTCTCCTCTAACCAAATCAAGCTCACATCATCCGAAGCTTTCACAAACTTGACTTCTTCTTTGGTATCCAATATAGGTTCTTCAAGATTTTTAGGGCTTTCCTGACCTTGCATCCTTGATCTACAAAATTTTGAGATGTGTCCAGCTTTGTTACAAGAGTGAAAAATGACCGGAGGCCTTATATTCCTTGACGCATTGATATGGGTTACCATTTTACATTATCTTGTTGAGTGACCATTATAGTTACATATCTGACATGTAACATTATGAGAACTTCTTACATTTAGCTGATTTTGATTCCTCTGATTATGCTTAGTCTTGTTCTTCTGACTTGTCTTACAATTCATAGCTCTATGACCAAATTTATTGCATGAATAATAGTAACCATTGAAAGGTCTTACCTCTATATAGTTCCTTGCTATATGTCCATGCTTGTTACATGCATAACAAGTTTGATCTATTGACTTGCACTCATTCTTGGATGGTTCAACATGATCTTTAGTCCAAATTCTAGTCTCCTTAGCATCTGAGGTGTCTTCTAGTGCTTTCATTCTTTCTTGCATGTTGTCAATCTAATTTTGTGCTTCAGTCTATCCAATGCAGCTAGTATCTCCTTTAACTCTTCTTGCATACAATTGAGATTCTATCAAATCAGAACTGGTGTGCAATTTATCAATGTAATTCTTTGTCTCTTTCAATTTAGATTCCAAGCTTTCTTTGTTGTTCCTTAGCTCCAATATTTCCATGTTTTCTTGCCTCAATTCTTCATTGAGTTGAAGGTTCTCTTTGATCTATTCATAAATTAATTCTTGATTGTTTGTCAGCTTATCATCCAATTCTTCAATCTGTTCTTTCAGAGATGAATATGCTTTATTCTTTAATCTTAACTTGAATGCTTAAGTACTAAAATGAACATCAACATAAACATGAAACATGAGCATAGTGCACATAGCACCAATATGGTTATGGGAAAAACCAAATAGGTAGAAACCCCAGTGGGAATTGACACCCACTAATATTCTGTAATAGTGTTTTATGATCCTTATTAGAAGATCCTTAACCCTGTTAGGATTTTCTTTACAATATATTTAGTAAATTGACCTTGTCAAGGGTTAGACATTGTTAGGAGTCTTTTAAAATAAACCCTATTAGGGGTGTAGACACACTATTCTAGAGATCATTGTTCAAGTGGTGAAGGCTACAACCTTCTGATCTCAGATACACGCTATATCTGTTGAATGAACTATCACTGTGACACTACTTGTCTGATCAGTTCCTTTAATGCGTTGATACTTTGACCTCTTGAAAAGCTCTAATACATCTTATCAAATTTTCACACACTTCTCTACTTATCTTAACTCTATATCGAGTCTCATACTGATTACAATGGGCACATGTAATATTTATATGTGCATATAAAAGAAATAACTAGGTTAGCCCTTTAACCGATTAAATACAATGCTTCCAATTGAATTGGCTCAAGTGTGTTTAAAAATAAACATAATTACATGTCAAAAACCTAATTACAATAAGCGCATAGCCTTTACAACTTAATAATATAATCGTAAACTAAAATACCAATAGTCTTATGCTTGTATTGTTCTTCTCTTGCATTCATTGTCTGTGCAACTTAAACTCTCTCTATCTTCCTCATACTAAATCTTCTGATCATGCACTCTTAGACTTAGCATGAATATGATCTTACCAAATTAACTTCTAGGCTGCATACCATAATTATGTCATATGCACATGTGCTGATGCTCTGACCTTTAGGCATTCTGTATACTATCCAATCTTCAACACTTAGCCAATTTCTGATCTTCTCATCAAGTGCACTGACTCCAAAACACTATATGGATTTGTTTCCATAATGAAAACACTATATTAAGTCATATACACTAGCATGGACAACTTCCCATTAGATATAGCATTAATTATTTGAAGTTTTCATAAGGATATGAATAAGTAGTGTGAATTTGTTGGCTTGTGGTAAATGATCAAGAAAGTATTGTGCACTTTTCCTCCTGACATATTTTTGGCTATTTTTGGGGCCAACATGTTGTAACTCATTCTAACCCTAAAGTGGAATAATATTTTATAATATTGCTTAGGGTTAGGGATTTCATTATGTATGGTTTTAGTACTTGCAATAGAATTGAGTTGTAAGGGGATTACAAAGTGTAATCAGGTTGTAATCACTGGATAATAAAATATTAGACTCGCTATTGGTGGACGTAGCTCAGGCATTGGGTGAACCACATTAAATCATTATGTCTTTTCTTCTCTTCTCTTCTATATGGTTTATTGTTTCTTTAATATTTGGTTATATTTGCATGTAACTATTCTTTTTGTCTTGTTAATCCTAACAAGTGGTATCAAAGCGAAGTTGTTTTTTTTCACTTATCCTTTGTAGGAATATCTCATGGTTTAGTGGGTGTCTCATGGTTGAGTGGGAGAAATGGTAGATGAGGGTAGGATGAATTGACAAGTTTAATAGGTAGAACTTTCAGTTATGGAAAATGCAAATGGAAGACTATCTCTATCAGAAGGATCTATGGCAGCCATTGGGAGGAAAATTCAACAAACCATCAGCAATGCTTGATGAGGACTAGGATATTCTTGATAGAATGGCTCTTGGTAGTATTTGATTATGATTGGCATAATCAGTGGCATTCAATATTACCTCATAAAATATGACTGAAGATTTGATGAAAACCCTAGCGATGTTGTAGGAAAAGCCCTCCACTTCAAACAAGGTATTTCTTATGAAGCATTTTTTAATATGAAAATGGTAGAAGGTGGGTCATTTGTTGATCATTTAAATGAGTTTAATACAGTTACCTGTCAATTATCTTCGGTTAATGTTATTTTTGATGAAGAAGTCAGGGCTCTCTTGATTTTGTGTTCTTTGCTTGAAAGCTAGAATGGGTTGGTAATGGCTGTCAATAACTCTATTTTTGGTTCTAATACCCTAAAATTTGATGATGTTATTGGTGTTATTCTGAGTGAGGAAATTCATAGAAAAAGCTCAGGTGTATCCACATCAGGTAGTGTCTTAAACACACAAAGAAGAGGTAGAACCAATGAGAGAGGAAACCATTTTGGAAATTATGGAAAATCAAAGGGAAAGAGGTCCGAATCCAAAGGGAAAGATGATTGTTGGTACTGTGGAAAACTAGGCCATAAGAAGAAAGATTGCTAGTCTCAGAAGAATAAAGGAGACAAACAAAAAGGAAACAAGGAGGAAAATGTGGTAAGTAATAAACCTTAAGAGGATGTCTTGCTTCTTTCTTTAGAAAGTATTGATGATTCATGGGTTTTAGATTCTGGGGCTTCATTTCATGCTACACCCCATAGAGGTTACTTTCTTAATTATGTCTAAAGGGATTTTGGACTAGTTTATTTGGGTGATGTTGGTTGCTTTTCCTTGCAGGACCAAACTTGAATAAAAAGGTGGGCTTGATCCTCAAATTAGGCACTCAAGTTTGACAAGAAAACATAACCAATTGATGAGGATAAAGAACATCCTCCTTCTTCTTTGAGCTCCACATCACTCAGGCGGGTATTGCCTTATCTGCACACTCAAAAACCTCATGACAAATAGTAGGCCTACAGATAGATTATTGTGGAATAGTCTTCAAACCCCTTTAGGTAACTTGTACCCCAATGAAGCCAATTCATATGCAATAGCCCTACTTGCATAGAATGAGTTTGAAGACTAGAAAGGACCTCCTACTACTACTACCAACATGAAAGGAAAAAGTATTTGATTTGATTGATTTTAATGTTGGGTTGAAGAGACCCCTGAGATACCCCAAATCTCTGATAGACTAGTGCCTTGTCCAATGGGCCACAGAGTCAAATACCCTATTGCAACAAAGAGCTATGAAACAAGAAAGCAATATAATCAAATATGTTGATGCCTTACATGAAACATACACCATTAATCAAGTCATACTTCAACAATCCACCTGTGTACCCAAATGTGCTATCACCTATTCAAAGGATATTAAATCTCCCCTTAGAAGAGATCTATAAACAAGTAATACATTAACCAGCATCCACTGGAAGACAAACATAAGATACCCTTGATACCCCAGGTCATACACACCTGAAAACCAATCCCAAACCTAGTTTCTTCTTAAAAAACAACTCTATTGTAGACACAAAGGAAGTGCAAATAGAAAGATGGAAACACCCTTGATGCTTCAATCAATAAGTCTGAAATTCAAATGGAGACAATCTGATAATAGTAAGAATATACCGAACCCTCATACATAAGATAAATTAGTTACAATACATATCATATTCTCTAAGCCAAAAAAGGAGAAAGGAACACCCTATATGTAGAGAAGTAGAGAAAATCTACAGGAAAAGGATCCTTCATGGAACCACTTCTCAAAAATTTGCAGAAGAAGGAACCCTTACAAAGTTAAAACTTTTACCATTTATACCACTAGCTACCTTGGAATCCCAAAAGAATTTAGGATGCAACAAGCTTTAGACAGCTAGGGTTAGGGTTAGGGTTTCAACCACCAGACCAACTGAAATGATCACAAATTTATTTTAGGGGAGAAACCCAGGCAACCAGGAGAAGAAAAGCCCCAGATTGATCCTCAATTATGAAAATATCACTGAGAAGGTACTGAGAATCATGAACAATGCTTAAATGTCAACCCTGAAATATGCCTTGAGCATAAAACTACATAGTACAAACCCTATAGATGATCACTGAACACCCTGTACCACATTGCAATAGCAAGCACCACCAAACCAATCGAAATCAGCTGTTAAAACCATAAATTTTGGTACTTCCTATCGCTGGAAACCCTCTACAAATTCAAATTTGAAATCAAATGGCTACTTTATGGAATTTGTATAAAATCAATGGTCGAAATTTAAATCTCCATCAACTTTAAGTCGTGACCATCCAATCTTCATGCTTCGTGGGCTTTTAAATCTTAACTCAACTACCAAAAGACCAAGAAACTTTGATTGGGCCCACATTAGGAAGATCAACGGCCGTCTAATGTTTGCAAATATTTCCAAGATTCCATTAGATTACACACCCACTGTTAGATTGAGAATCTCCTCCCATCTCTGACAACTATCTGATAGGAAACAAAATCAACGACCATCATAAGATCATAAGCCTCTAACAAAACCCATAAGATTATACGCCGTTCATTAATTCACTGATAGGATCAGGACCCACCTTCTGTAATCATTATAATTAGATGATAGGCATAACATCTCATAGCTCTAAAAAAACTCATGAGAACTTATGCCGACCATAGATCATATCCTCGTCACTGATCTCTCTGACAATGACCCCAACTTGCCGCATCATCCACATTGACCAATAAAATTTGAACAATCCTGCACCACCTGGAAAATGGCCCCACTGAGAACATTAAGCTACCTGGAAGATTAGATGGCTGGCGCAAGATCTAAAAGGCTCAAAATATTCTATGCACTTACACACCAACCCTCGATCAAGAATCATCTGATTGAGATACTTGGCCTAGTGTGCTTTATAAGATATTTCAATGAATGATAGATCACCACATGAGCCTACCTAGCAGTGGACCCACCTGCATTGAAAGGGTTATGTCACACAAGAGAATCAACAGTTGTCTCAAAATCTCATACGTCTGACACATCTCATAAGAACTTATGCCCGTTGTTGATTCACTGCAAGTGTCAGGACCCTCTGACAAGCCGGCAACCTAGGACCCATTGACAACTGCTAATGTGTCAAAACATGGACCAATAAGATTTCCCCATTTGTGCATATGTGTCAATGGACCCACCTATTTGAGAAGCTCTATCATAAAGGAGAATCAATGGACGTCTTAAGTTCGCAAGCCTTTGACACATCTCATGAGAAGATATGCCCACCATCGGATGGAGTTGGTTTCAGAGAGCCGGGCCTAGGAAAATACAAAGCCGAAACATTAGGAAGTATTAAAACAATGGGACTTAGGAAAAATTAAAATACATTGGGCACTGGGTGCTTAGGAAAGATTAAAGCGCAGGGACATAGGAAAAATAAAGGGGACCCCACCAACACATGAAGAACCTAACCACATGACATAAAGTGAACCCATTTAAATAGCACATGTAGATAAAAGGTTTTAAGTGGCCTAAAAAGTTAACTTGAAATTATAACAAGGCCAGGGTAAAAACAAAGGGTTTTGTATGCAACGACTAGTTTTTTGAATATTCTGCTTAGGGCTTTAGCCAGAGACATGAAAATGACACAGAGACCAGGGGAAAATTGCTAGAGCCATGAAATTTTTTGCAGGGTACTAATAGGTGATAATGAACCTTGTCAGATAGTTGGAAAAGGAAAAAATAAGATTAAGTTGTAGAATGGGAATCATTTGCTACTACAAGAGGTAAGACACGTTCCAAGGTTGAGTAGGAATTTAATTTCAGCAGGGCAACTAGGTGATGAGGGTTGCACAGTTACTTTTAATGATAGAAATTAGAAGGTTTCAAAAGTTTCCTTAGTTGTAGAAAAAGGTGTGAAAGTAGAAACCTTATATCTTTGTATTTCTCATATTGTTTCTTCTACTTTAATTATTTTAGAAGATAATGAATGTTTAGGAACAGTGGCTGCAGTTGAGCAGGAAGAACATCAAACTATTGTTGTAGATTCTGACACAACACTTTGGCACAACAGACTCGAGCACATGAGTAAAAAAGGTATGAAATTACTTCATTCAAAGAATGTTTTACCTGGTCTGAAATGTGTCAATATGGATTTCTGTGAGAGTTGTGTGTATGGAAAACAAAAGAGAGTTAGATTTGTGAAGAGTGGGAAGGAAAAGAAAAATGACAAGTTAGAGCTTGTGCATACAGATGTATGCAGACCATCTCAGGTATCTTCCATTGGTGGCTCTATGTATTATGTTACATTTATAGATGATGCAATAAGAAAAGTATGGATTTATTTCCTTAGACAAAAATATGATGTATTTCAAACTTTTAAGAAATGGAAATGCTTGGTTGAGAATGAGACTGGTAAAAATATAAAATGTCTCAGATCTGATAATGGTGGTAAGTATTGCAACACATAATTTGAAGATTATTGTTCCTCTAATGGTATTCACAGGTAGAAAAATGTACCCAGGACTCCACAAGAAAATGGAGTGGCTAAACGCATGAACAAGACAATAATGGAGCGTGCAAGGAGTGTGAGGTTTTATGCTAGGTTGCCCTTAAACATGTGGGAAGAGGCTGTAAAAATTATTGTTTATTTAATCAATAGAGGACCCTCTACTCCTTTAGACTGTGGTATTCCAAAGGAAGCATAGAGTGGTAAGAAGGTGAGTTATTCTTTTCTAAAAACCTTCAGTTGTGTAGCTTGTGCACATATAGATTCTAAAAATAGAACCAAGATAGAAGCTAAGTCAAAGAAATGTGTATTTTTTGGATATGACATTGATGAATTTAGTTATAGGCTTTGGGATTATGAAAATCATAAAATTGTAAGAAGCAGGGATGTCATATTTAATGATAATTTGTTGTACAAAGATCTATTGCAGTAGCATGAGAAGAAAGAAAATGATTATGTAGTACTAGATGATACTCCAAAAGATAATGTTCTAGTAGTTCCTTATGCTTCGCAACAACAACAAAAATAAATACCACACACCCTAGTGAATGTTAGACCTCCAGAAAGATTCTCTCCCTCTTTGTATTATATTTTGTTAACAGATGTTGTGCAGGTGGATACCAAGATTCAATGGGAGTTTGTAATGACAGAGGAAATGGACTCCTTGCTAAAAAATCAAACTTGGGATTTGTGCAAGTTAACTACTGGTAAATGGGCTTTACAAAACAAATGGGTTTCCAAGCTGAAAGAAGAGGATAGAGGTAAGAAAAGATTTAAAGCCAGGTTAGTTGTAAAAGGATTTGCACAGAAAAAGGGCATTGATTTTTGTGAGATATTTTCTCCAGTTATTAAAATGACTTCTATTCATACTATTTTAAGTATTGTGGCTGCTGAAGATTTTCATTTAGAGCAACTTGATGTTAAAAAGGCTTTTCTTCATGGTGATTTGGATGAAGAAATATATATGGTACAACCATAAGCATTTGAGGTCGAGGGTAAGGACATTTTGGTGTGCAGATTACACAAAAGTTAATATGGCTTGAAGAAAGCCCCTCGGCAATGGTATATTAAATTTGACACTTTTATGAATCAACATGGATACACTCAGTGTCATTATAACCATTGTAATTATTTTAAGAGGTTGGATGATGATAGCTACATTATTTTATGCTTATATGTTGATAATATGCTTGTAGCTAGGTCTAACATGGATCACATTAAGGGGTTAAAACAATAGTTAGCATATTATTTTTTATGAAGGATTTGGGGGAAGAAAAAAAAATCCTTGGTATGAAAATTTACAGAGATAGGAAAAATAGGAAATTGACTTTATCTCAAGCTGATTATATTAAGAAGGTGTTGCAATGTTTCTCTATGTAGAATGCCAAAGCTGTCAACACACCTTTGCCTGGTCATTTGAAATTGACTAAGGAGATGTGTCCTAAGACATCAGAAGAGGATGCTAAAATGTCTAAGGTACCTTATGATTCAGCTATAGGGAGCTTAATGTATGCTATGCTATGTACTAGGCCAGATATAACACATGCAGTGGGAGTCGTTAGCCGATATATGAGTCACTTCGGTATTGAGTGTTGGAATGTAGTCAAATGGATTCTCAGATATTTGAGAGGTACATCTAGTAAGTGTTTACACTTTGGAGGATCTACTACTACTGTACAAGGCTATGTTGACTTAGATTTGGTAGGAGATATAGATAGCAGGTAGAGTACTACACACTATGTATTTACTGTTGGTGGGACAATAATGAGTTGGATTTCTCGACTAAAAAAGGTGGTTGCTTTATCCACTATAGAGGCAGTGTATGTTGCTACTATAGAGGTAGCCAAGGAGATGATATGGCTTCAATTCTTGATGAATGAATTGGGACATCCACAGATGGATAATTTTTTGCATATAGATAGCCAAAGTGTCATTCATCTTGTGAAGAATTCTACTTTGCACTCAAAGACAAAACACATATAGTTGTGGTACCATTTCATTCAGTTAGTTTTGGATGATGGGTAGTTAAAGCTAGAAAAGATATATATAGATGATAATCTAGCAGATATGTTTACAAAGGTAATAACAAGGGAGAAGTTGAACTCATATTCAACTTCAGTTAATCCTCTAGACTAAACATAATAAAGGAACAACCGAGTCCAGGGTGGTTCAATCTAGTGGGAGCCTCATATGGTAGCAGCATTGCTACATGATCAGTCTCCAAGTGGGAGCTTTCTTAGTGTGGATCCTGATCATTCACCAAGTGGGAGATTGTTGGCTTGTGGTGTCTGATCAAGGAAGTATTGTACACTTTTCCTCCTGTGAATTTTTTTTGGGGCTGACATATTTTTGGCTATTTTTTTGGGCTGACATGTTGTAACTCATTCTAACCCTAAAGAGGAAAAATATTGTATAATATCACTTAGGGTTAGGGATTTTATTATGTATGGTTTTAGTACTTGTGGTAGAATTGAGCTATAAGGGGATTACAGATTGTAATCAGGTTGTAATCACTAGATAATAAAATATTGGACTCGTTGTTGGTGGATGTAGCCTAGGGATTGGGTGAACCATGTTAAATATTTTTGTCTTGTGTTCTCTTCTATGTGGTTTATTGTTTTCTGATATTTGGTTATATTTTCATGTAATTGTTATTTCTATCTTGTTAATCCTAACAAAATTCAGGAGTCCTTCGATTAGAATCATCACAGTGTGATAGTATTTTATAGGGATAAAGATCATCAAAGTTCAATATATTTTTCTATTTATCTCATTTTGCAGTGAAGATGTCACCCAATGGATAAGGCACTGGCCATCAGTGGAGCTTCTTTATAGAAATCATTGCTTGATAAGGTTCTACTGTACTCCTAAAAAATTAATATAAATATGTCAAAATATTTGAAGTTTTGAGACTTACAAGTTATATCCTACCTATTGATAATGGAGAATCAATAAATGAGTGGTTGTCATTTAGTATTTTCTTATCATTTATCTCTTGTTCTTTAAATCTAGTCTATAATTATTGAAGTAAGGTTTGTTCTACTCGATTAGGAGTACCCTCCATGGTTTTATAGAGCCAAAAGTGTAGAGGGTAGTCTTATCCCTATAGTTGGTCCAGTCATCTTTGAGCTTATATTTGGATTTAATCCATCCTTTAAAACTATAGATGTATTGGTTTCTTTTGAAAGCATAAAGTCCAGTTTGAGGAACCAATAGTTTACTTGTTTTTTCATTCTTTCTTAACACATATTTTTATGTAGAATATATAACCTATAGTAAAAATCTATTCCCATGGGGTAAAGCTCGTATGGATTGAAGTCTCTACATCATCTACATATTATCAATATGCTTAGTTCCTACAAAAATATAATTTTTCCAAGGTTTTTAAGTTCAATTTTGAAAATGAATGCAATGTGCATAGATGTCTATCTATTTGCCAAGCATCCTTTTAAAAATATGAGATTCATATAAAAAATAGAGAATTATATTTCTTGTACTATTTTGACATAATGGGCCCTTCGTAGTTTGGATGGGCTTCACCTAAAAAATTGAAACCTCTTATTTTGGCCTAATGGCCTTCATTTTAGAAAATAAGAATACTATACATGATCAGTCTATCACAAAAATTAAAAATAACATGAAGCTTTGGGAGAAATTTAGTTTACATTTCTATCTTGAGCAATTTTGTGCACATCGCTATTGTAGTGATTTTGTAGAATATATTTGTATCATTCAAAGGATCACATCTAGGAGATTGTGATGGTTTTCACAATATCTTTTATTGCAAAGTGCATTATCTTTATTTAACCATAGGATTTTGGTATCAATGTTTAAATATTTTCAGAGCATAATTTATTATGTTTTATCTAATAATACTTATATAGTATCTTTCCTTTCATATCTATTACATTTTTTATCTATCACGACTCCTATGGAGCATAGAAATATGGAAATGACAATTTGACATAGGTAATTCCATAATCATCCACCCATAGCCTTTTTATCTAGTTTTATTTATTTATAAGTTTTATGGAGGTCTCATGTACTCTCCTATAGATTCAAGATATATTGTGATCTAATTACTCTAAGTTAGTTATATTTTTTTGTGTCATGTATGTTTTGTTTCAAATGTAATTCATTTTGTCAATTGACTATTTGTTGTCTTTTTTGTAACTATACAAGTTGAAGTTTTGTGGTCTTCAAGAGATCTTGTTTTTCTATTTATATAGGAAGACAATGTTTCCCACTATAATTCACACACAAGAATCACACTATGAAATACAATTCATCCTACTTAAATAAGTCACATAATATCTTGTACATTTAATTTATGAATTCATTGTATTTTCATTCTCTAAATAAAACCAATATGTTATGATTCATATTCTTTAATTGGAAGTGTGTATAACCAGTTGTATAAACTCTTTTATATTTCTAGTTATAATTTATATTTGAAATTTATAAACTAAGTGATTATATTATTTTAATTTTATTTAAATGTGAGAAGGGGCATGAATTATCAAACGATGCCTCTTCTTTTGTTAAATTCATTTTCCTTAGATATAAAATATTGTTTGCAAAATTTAAACTCATGATTGCAATCATCGGGTCTCTCAATGGAGAATCTATTTTGTAATATTCTATTTACATTCTCACCAATGCAATGATTTCTTTGTTTACATAAAATTGTCTTCCTTGCTAGAAGTTCCATCTCCAAAGAATTGATACCCTTAGGCTCTCCAAAAGTATGTCCACTAGATGTAGAAGTAATAAATTTTTTAACATCTTTCTAAGTCAGTAAGGACTAATAATCCAAAGATCTACTCCTTACTTCCAAAAAAAAATATTGCACTAAAATGTGCATGCATCTATCTTATATCTAGTGCTTGAATTAAAATGACAATACTCGTAAAGCACTAAAGCTCTTTTCATTATCTTACATCCTCGCTTTTAGAAAATAATTTACACACTAACATCATTCAATTTGATTATAAAAAGTATCCTTTTGTAAAATCCTAAATATATAGAACTCCATTGATTTCCTTCACTCTATAATAAATAAATCTAATATTGCCTCTTTCACTATAAATTTTGTTTTCCTTAGTGCAAGCAATGCGGTGTACCTTTCCACCATCATGAATTTTTCATATTTTGTAAACTAATGGCTATGCAATCTCATGTTAGAAGATGTCATCAAATATATAATCCACACATATTTTGATGCATGCATTACCAAGGTTTCACACAATTGCTTCACATCATTTTAATGTGAGTTGACTAAATTTGATTAAGAAGTATTCTTATTTATTCTTTATGCATTATTTATAAAAAAAATTCTCATTTATTAGAATTTTTGATTAAAGGAAAACTTGTTTTGAAGGGACTATAAACTCTATAATAAAATAAAAATCTAGCTAAAGAACTAAAGGCCAACTATCTACTAGGCTAATACTAAACTAAAACTACAAAAAGAACAAAACAAAGCCTAGGAGTTCTTATATATCGTTTAATTGGCTAGTAATTTTATGTATAATTTCTTCATTAATGATTCAAACCTTATTTTCTATGTTGTCAATGGGGGTATCCCCCTTATCCTTTCTTCAAATTCTAGTAGCAAACCCATTAAGAGACACCATACTCTTATCCTTCCTTTTGTGTTTCTATCATCCATAGGGATTTATTTGACTAATTTGATAATACTAAAAGGAGAGACCAAATTAAATTTAGTAATACCCTACAAAGATTCAACTTAAGTATTAATTTTCTTGAGACCTATTAGGACTGATCTTTTAACCTAAAATTACCAATGAAAATGTACAAAGGTAGTTGATAAAAAAAGGTAATTTTATTTTTAGGTCTATAGGGAAGAAGTTTCATGTATTCTCATGACAAGTTTGGCCTTATATCATCTTGGTTTGTTCAAATTTTCTTTATGTTTTTCAAATTATCTACCTCGTTTAATAGGATAAATGTACCCCATGAATTCATAACACCATCAAGAAGAAATTAAGTATGTAGTAGAAGGGTGGATTAGGAGAGTTACACAAGATATTGTGTGTCCCTATCTTTCCATAAGACTAGTTATGAAAAGCCAAGGACAAGAGATGAAGAATAGGGTGTAGAGGGTGTTCTCCTCAACCATCCACTATGGATATATAAAGGACTCAAAGATGCTAGTGGGACAACGAGGAAACATATGATATAGGCTTAGAAGTTCAAAATGAAGTGACCCTAGGCTCCCATAGAAGTTACAAAGAAGAGAAGAAGAGTCCAATAGAAATATGGAGTGCCATGATGACAATATAAAGAGAAGTGAACCCTGTTGTTATGCAAAAAATTTCAAAGATCTCTCTACCACAACAGAGGTGCAAGGTGTTTACCTTGTGCCTATTCAAATCAAATGAAATGGTATACGTTGTGGTTCTATTATGACATAGTGCACTCCAACAAGGATCAAACATATTGATGGGATGCATGAATAAGTAGTCCAACCATAGTCATTGCATGGTCAAACCTATCCAGAAATGACACATGTATTGCCACATGAGTAGGTAAAATGCAAAATAGACAAGGCCAAATATGTTTTACAATGTATTCATAAAGTAAAATAAAAATTTGATAATCCTAAGGAATGAAGTAACAACTTCAAGACAAATTACAAGGATTTTCCAATCAACAAGAGGGGTTATCAATGTACTTAGCCATCAAAGGATTTTAGATGTTGGATTTTGGCTCAATTTTAATCAAGCTAAAAATAGGATCACGATATTTTCTATAGGAGTTTTTCATGGATGTTACATTAGTAAGTAATAGAACCTCACTACTAGGAAGTGTATCTCAATAATCCATAAGAATATACTTCAAAATATGAAGATAAATACCCCTTGGAGTTATACATTTACAGCTCACAAACGATTTTTTGAGTTTTGTAGTTCATTAGGTTGTGTAACAAGGATGAAAGTTTTCATATAGATTGTAGTATGGTTGTTGTTGATGTAGCTACAAGAGGTCTACCAAGATTTAAGCGATGAATTTGTTGGGTCTACGGAGTTGTCCAAACACTATGGGATGAATAGAGAGATGTCCAAAAGAAATATTTCTATTTGATTTTCATTAAGCGAAAAAAAGGGTGGTTTAAGTGGGAGGATTATATTGTATTTAAAAAACAAATGTATATAGACTCTTGATCATGCAAGAGCCTCTAAGAATCATCAAAACCCTTCCTTTGTCAAACCATAAAGCATGAGAATTATCGACAAAGGACCACCTCTTGGTCAAATAAGTATGCACAACATGCATGTGCTTCTCTATTGTAACACTACCCCACCAATTGAGATAGTGGTAGGACTCATAGACCTCTTAGGGACACTAAGTCACTTGGACCTATTCACTAGTAGAAATCCAACCCAACAACCATACTAAAAGATAAAATGAGTGGGAAATAATTGGGCATGAAGGCACTCCTTTGCAAATAACCTCTAACAACTAAAGAAGCTTTTTGTGAGCATTCTATCGGTATGTAGCTTGTTATATCTCTTATGTTATAAATGGGATTCCAAGGCTGAAGCATAGGGATATAGAATATTTAGGTAGTAGTAACATGTATTTAGGAGTATCCCAATTTTTGGGACTAGGGTTGTACATGTAGTTGTATTTTCTTTTCTATGAATATAAGTGTTTCATTCTATGAATTACATTGTAAATGAAATGGAACTGTCTCCACTAAATTTACATTAGTTACTTGAATTCAATAAACTAAGGTTTTTCTTTGAATATAGCTTTAGATTCCCTACTGTGACTTCTATGGTTTATTCATTTTCCTTCCTTCAAGGATGGAGTTAAAATGGTATGTGTAGGTAATAGTAACTAGTGTACATGATATGGATAGGTAAGTAAGAATTCTTAGCTTGTCTAAGAGGGCTATCTTAATTTCAAGTATCGATATAATGAGGTTTCAATAATTCATGCCTTGGGTATTTTTATGAATTCAATATTCTTTATCATTTGACTCTGAAGTCCTAGAGTTAGTACTGGTCCATACATGGATATCATTCTTCTTAGTAATACCTAAATAATATCAAATCAACTTTACTTTTTATATTTATTTCAAGCAATAGTTGATTTTGGGCTTTCAATTCATAATTAAAAGGAACTAAAATAAAGTTGATCCAACTCTTCAACATAGACAATGTATTCTCTAATACATTATGTTTGGAATACATATGTCTAATAATGTGATATTTAACCCCCATTTGGTATTCTATTTAGATAATTTCATCGAGGGGTCACCCACTTAGGTTTTCCAAAGCCCAAAGTGGAGTGATTGTTCATTCCTTGAGAAAATACATTTCAATTGGCCAATCATTTTAGATTCTTGTTGATGGGAGAAGCCTAATGCTTAGATAAATATGATGCATCACCTAGAAACACTAATGAAATGGCAACTACACTGGGTAGAAAAGAGTTGTAAAAAATTATGTTCAATTTATCGTAAGAGTCTTTGGTATCATTTGTAAAACCAATACTCAGTTGAGTTAACCCTGCTTGAGAGATGTTTTATATTTTTTCTTCATTTATTTTAATAAAGTTTCAAGGTATTGAAGGATGATTTGTTTGAAGAATGAACATTTATGAGATCCTATATTCTATGTGTTATATCTAGCCACAAGTTAATCTTTTTTTCATAGAAAAAATGACAAATCTATATATTTCCCTCTATATGGTATGCTGGCACATGAAGGTTTTACTTATTTTTCTTTCAAAATCTTGGATGGCCGAAACTCTCCTTTGTATTTAAAACTCTTATGTTTTAACAAACCCCTACATACCTATAATATCTTGTTCATTTCCTTGTATGGGTATCTACAAAAAAAGAAAAAAATTACTTAAGACCTTCCATAGATTTTAAAAATTACATAGCATTTCTACCCTTTGTTTCATGTTTCTATCATATATGTTTTCTTAGTTCCTCAAACCCTACAAACATTGTAATGGCATTACTATCATTGCATATGTTCTCTTCTCTCTATAATGAAAATGTGAGCTTTGAATCTCTTTAATCTTCGCTTTTAGTTTATCCCCTTTTGTGATACTGCTATTGTTACTCTTAAAGCTCATGTTAATTCCCCGCAACTACAAACACTTAATCTACTCCTCATAAATATACATCATTCCTAACACCTAGGTGTATAAATTCTTAATTCTATGCTCGCGACAATTTTAATAATGAAGATGAAACATATATGTTCTTGATGTACATCCTTCTGGAAAAAATACTATTCACCTTGATTCAGAATTTGATCTTCTTATTCCTCTGTAGGATATCACTTTGCTTCTATACTATATATGATGTAGCCAATTTGATTTATGAAACCTTTTCCTTTTCTGATTTAATATCTTGAACATACTCTCTCAAATAAAATAATTTTTTTCTTTCAACAAAGCTATTTCTCATTGCTAGTTGTATCTATTACTACAAATATCATGCTCTTATGATGTTCATTATTTAGTATACATCTATTGAAACAAACATGCATTTTATCTTGTTTGTTGAATGATTGATCATAAAAACTAATATCCTTGACTGTATTATGTACACTAGAAATAAAATTATTGGAGATCATTGTTTCTATAGAAACTTTTTTTTTCTCTATTCAAACTATATCTAAATTATAGATCTGTTATATGTGGTTGAAAGAAAACACCCTGCACTGCATAATTAGAACAACTAGCTCCTCTTATTTAAAAGACTCTAAAGGTCCTTACAAGTTATATTCATGTGGTCTTTGAGATAATGATCTTTTCATTGGTAATGAAATAAAGAACATAAACTGTGTATTAGTACTCTTGAAATAATGGATTCCATTTATCTTTTATATATACCCTCATTTCTTTTGGCCTAATATTATGATGGGGAACACTGTGAATTGTGGAATACACATCGAATATGATTTTTTCCTTCTCTATATCTTCCTTTACTCTTTTCACTTTTAAGTGCAGTGATGCTTCCTAAATATTAGGAGAATAGATGATAAGAACCCCTTGAAAGTAGTTATATTTCCTAGATTATATAGTTGTCTCTTTGTATCTTTTAGTACATTCACTTAATAATGTTATCCCTTTTTCTTGATTTTTTGACTTCCCACTCTCTTTATGATGTTGCAACCATCTCTACTCTTTGAAATAGTAAATATCATTCCTCCATTGCTTAATTTGTTATGACTTCGTACACCTTGTGTTATTCCATGAACTATCATTAACATTTAAACATAACTCTTGTACATGTATGATATAATTGGAATAGAAAATTGCATCTCTTTTGAATCATATAAAAATGTTACACTCCCTTAGAAAATTTTACAAATTGATCAGTGATTTTTAATAATGTTTTCCACATTTGTATACTTTCTATTTGCATGCTCTCTATGACAATCACTAATATCATGTTATTTTATTTTTAGAATTTGTTCAAAATATTATATGTAGACTAGTTTTATTGACACCAATAGTATGTACATGAGAGCATTAATAGTATGTACACCAAGATTATTGAATAAGTATTTCCTAAATGATCTTTTGTTACTTGTAAACCTTCTATCACAAAAATGCCCTTTTTATAGTTCTATGTATTAAGTTGATAAATATGTATGGCTATTGTGAAACTCATTATCCTTCTTAATGTTTATCTTCATGCATAATCCTTTAGCTATTATGTTTCTTTTTCCAATAAATGGTTATTGAATATCATCAACAAAGATATTTATAGGTTCTTGAATTTATGATTATGAATGAAATTGATATTAATAGGTGATATAACTTCATATTTTGACATGAAAAAATGATAATTATTCCTTTTTCTCACTCATGTGTGTCATACTTGTCCTAAATTGATAATAAGTTTCAATGACAAATGTCTTCATGACACACTAGCTTTTCCTTTAAGATTTTCAAATAATTATTGTTTTCCTCTGTGTTACATTTATGATCATTGAAATTCATGTTCAGTTATTCTATAAAAGAAAGACCCCTTTCTGGCATCATTGATTGCATAGGCTAGTCATACCGATGTTGAAGCAATCAAAGACTACCTACCTTATAACAATATACTGGTTACTGATTTGTTCATTTACTAGCATTCTATTGACCTTGATAACTATAATATTTTATTGTTCATCAATATAAATAATGTTTCTGATTGTCTTTATTGAATGACCTTATCCTCGCTCTATTTTTTATTTATCATATCATGCTAATTAGCATGATATTTATCCCTCAAACTTGTGAATGCAACATTATGTATTTGTGTTTGCATTGGAAACACCACTACCTTATCTTGTAGCCTATTGATTCATACCTGTACTAACCTAATCCATTTGATAGATGCTCTACCCATGAATTGATATGGTGTAATCTATTGTCATATGTTGATGGGTGGATACTCTTGCATTATGAAAGATCATTATTCCTTTTGTATATCTATGAAATTATTACTTTTTTGCATGATGATGTAGATGGACCATCATTAGTGCTTATTGTTAAGAAATTTTATTTTCTATAAAGCTCTTTTTTTATCAATAAGGGGCTGAAGCTGAAGGATTCTATTAAAAATATTAAGTTTTCAAAATTAACATGTTAAAAGTAGTAGAATCTGCAAGAAAAGCATTAGAGACAACCAAAAGGATGAGAAATAGTGCTTAGAACCTCCATGAACACTCGTATATCAAGCATAAGTTGAGCTAAAAACTAAATTGAAAACTATAAACTATAAAGACAAAACAGGCAGATTTAGGAACTTACCAGCCTTACTGATCAGAGGTAGAGGTAGAGTCATTCACCAAACTGGTAGAGGATCCATGAGTGTCCTCTTCCTCATTCTGAGATTCAATGAAGTTCTCCTGATCAAAACATTCTTCTACTGAAGACCTTTGTTCAACTTCATCCTCTTTCTCATCATCAATAGCATATTCTTCTTCCTCATCTGCATTCACTACATTAACATCCTCTTCCTCCTCATCTCCTGTACCTCAATAGCATCCAAAGAATCTTCACTCCCAAGCCCATCTAGTTTCTCACCATATCTCCCCTAAAATGGTCTTCATAAATAGTCCACGGGCTGTAATGTTTTCCAACTCGTTTGCCTTGATGTTTCCTTCATGAAATATATGGTTGACCATTATGGATTCAAATTTTCTTATCAAATATAAAATGACTTCCAATGCATCTTGTAGACACTAGTTTAAAGTAGACCTTGATTTCACAACATATAATGTAATCATGCAATCAACTTCAGTCTCCAGTTTTCCCAAGCCAAGATTGTGTGCAAGAGAAATACCAAACAATAAAGCTTTGAATTCTTCCATATTGTTGGTGTCTATTTCCAAGGGTTTAGCCAATTTTGCTAAACCCTACCATCTAAAGCATGTATGATACAACCTACCCCTGATGAGCCTTAGTTTCCTTTAGAAGCCCCATCAAAATTGAGTTTAAACCAGCCCAAAGATGGGGACGACCACACACAAGTAGCTCTGAGAATTGCATTTTCTTTACATCCTCTACCTAGAGTGATTGGGGTTTTAAGACCAAACCAGCTTTTGATCATCTTATCATCCCAACTGTTGTAGAAATTATGTTGAGCTGAATGAGCTTGAATGGGAGAATTCATATCCTCTACTATAACTACTTCAATTTTGTTGGGAACAGAGGAAATTTTCATAGATTTACCCTGAAAAAGTGTTTTGTTTGTTTCCTTCAAAATTTCCCAAATCACAATGGATGGGGAGATAATCCATTAATTGCCACATAAATTGTCTCCATAAAGCATGGGGAAGATATGAAGAGAGATAGAATGTCTTATGGGAAGGCTGAGAACCAACCTAATTTTGTCCATAGCCAGTTCTAGCATTCATTGGAAAATGGACATGGTAAAAATAGATGATTAATATCCTCTTCACTATTGTGGCATAAAGACATCTGGAGGGTCCATAATATCCCATCTTTAGAAACTGATCTATAGTCACTAGTACATTTCACCTAGTTTTTCTACCAAATTTTTTGACCATGAAACAAAAATATTTTGGTTGGTCACATTATAGAAGGAAAACTTTTGTTTTTTTTCAATACATGCCCCGTGTTGGTCTCAATTTTGACTAACATTGTGTTGGTCAAAATTTTGACTAACACAAGCATAACATAAAGTAAAAAACAAAGTTTTAAACTTCATTTGAGCACTTCATTTCAGCGTGCATGAAGGAGCTAGTAGAAGCTAGCAGGGTTAAGAGTTGAACCAAAGGGTTAAGGTATGTCGAATCAATTTCCAATAAGAATCAAATGCTATATATAAACTATGGATTTAGGATTTATGAAAACTTGGTTGAATTAGTTGTTTAGAATTTATATAAGTTGAAAATGGATAAAACCCTAAGCAATAGAAATACTCTATTTTCTGCAAAATTCATTCATCTTGAAGTCTCAATTCCGTTATTCTAATGCATTAAAGGAATTGCAACGTTTCTTTGTTCAATTCATGCCATTTTCGAATGAGTCTCATTTTATATTGAAACTATTGTTATGCTAGTGGTCTATCTAATAGCATTTCTTATTTTATATTGAAACTATTGTTACGGTAGTGGTCTTAATGCTTTTTGTCTATGTCAAAAGGAGGGCCACCGAAGGAGAAACTATCCTCTACTAGTAAACAAGGTGAACCCTAATAACAATTTTGGGAAAAGAAATAATGGTACTAACCCTAATGGAAAATCAGTTGTAGACCCTAGAACTATTAAAATCTTGAACCCAAAGAATGCCTTAACTAATTCTTCTACTGGTAAAATTTATGATAAAATCATAAACAATGATAACACTACCTCTATAGATGAGGGTTTGGAAAACCCAAATTACCTAGATAAGGTACTTAACCCTAGTTTTATTGATAAGGAGACCAGTATGATCATCTCTATGGATGAGAGACATGGGGATTTAATAGGTAAATGGGTCAATGAACTCAAAGAAACTCTCACAAAAACATACTACTTGTCAAAGGTCTGCAAACCTTCTAGCTCCTCCCTTAACATACATAATGCCTCCTAAGGTGGCCCTCCAAGGCACATATTCATCAATTACTAATAATTAGTTATGAAAAAAATCAGTTGTGTCTTTGAGACCAGAAAAAGAATGGAGAAATCAATCATGGAAGAGGATGAGCTAGAGTAATTTATGGAAGCTTTGGATAAGCCCACTAATGAATTAAATTATAAGACCCCTTCCTTCATTGGAAAGGATATGACTGATGATAGGGTAAACCATGGTGATGGTAGAGAACTTCTAGAGCCTAAGGCTAGGGCCTGTAGTGGAGATCTCATTACCATTTTTAACAATTCCCCTTCTCTAGTTGAGTCTATTGAAGGGGACAAGGGCTCTCGTGAGGCTATTAGAGATGTCATGATTTAGAGGATTATTTATCCATCTATTCCCTCATTTTTATCCCTGATGTTGTCACCCCACCTTTAGACCCTTCCACTCCACTACTAGTGACTTAGGTCATGATGTCATTAGAGATGTACTTCTCTTTGAATTTGGGGACCTTAGTGATTTCAATGCTAAGAAAGAGGTTTTTGATTCTAACCCAAAGAAAGGATGTGATATTGGATGGGATATTGTCTCTTATGAGGGAAATCAATATGAAGATGTGATGGAAGAGGTGATAAGGATCCTTATTTATAGAAAAGAAAAGGAGAAGGATAAGGCAAGAATATATAGTACAAACAAAAAGGATAAAGATACAAAGAGAAATAAACCCACTTTGGGAGATGATAAAACTTTTGAGTTTAAGATTAAAAAGAAAAGACACATGTTGATTGGCTTTATAATTTATAGACTCGACAAGAAGACCACTCATAGTGCCTTGCCAAAATTCTATAAGACATTAAAGACACCAATGAGCATCTCCCCATGAATCTAAAATGTGCCTCTTGGAATTTTAGGGGGTTGGAATACCCATAATGGAAATATGTTGTTAAATTTTTCCTTAATATGAACAAAAATATGGGCATCCTTCTTCTACAAGAGATCAAAGTAGTTCAATTCAATCTTTATATCAACTTGAGGCCTAATATTCATGGATATATTTTACATGAATTTATAGGCCTAATATTCATGGAATGTTCATTCTAACCTATATTATTAGATCATTAACCGTGCATATGCAGAGTTGTGTGGGGTAAAGGTGATCACAGTTAAAGAACAGTGAGAAAATACAATGAAATTGGATGCAATGTGTAGCAGTGGATGATCTATCTGAATAAGGAAGGGTTTTTATGTTTGAAATTTTTTTTTCCTGTTAAATGAATGGTGATTCAATCACTAATTTGATGCAGGAGTGAGTTGTAATAGGAGATTAGGGAAGCCCTAGCAAACTAGGTTTGGAGTCAAGATTTGGGGGTTTTGGTGTTGTAGGGCTAGTGATTCAACTAATTGCTTGTGGATTTAACCATTTTGAGTCATTTTATAACTCTACTGAAGGTTTGGTGGGATAAGGGAATGTTAGCAGAGTAGTTACTTTGAAAATGTGGTCATTTTCATGCATTGAAAATAGGGGTTCAGTCATGGTTAGGTGTGTTGGTCCAAAGTAACCTTATAAAATATTTTGGTGTGTTATAGAACTCTGAAAAGGGTGTCTAGAAATCTTTTCATCTTGTCAAGTGTTTTTAGGGATGAAAAAGTTATTACCATCCTAAGTTTGTTGCAGGGTTATTGGCAACCTATTAAGCCTTTGGAACAGTTTGAAAGAACTTTGTGTATTGGAAGCATGGGAATTAAAATAGAGTCTTAGAATTCCTTGAGTCTAAGTGGTTTGAAGCTTAGGAAACCTAATCCATCATTGTGTAGTATTGTGGAGGCCTTGAAAAGTTAGATCTTTTAAACATTTGAGGTTGTTGGTAGGCTAGAGTGCCTAGATCTCTAAAATTACCAATTCTCATTGTGTTTTGAATACCACCACCCTTATTCCTTTTGGTTTGGAGTAATTTTATTTTGTTTTAAATAAGTTATGGCAATTTTATTAAATTATTTGAATGATTAAATGAAGATTGGATCATCAAGATCAAGATTAGATTCAAAATTACTCCAAACCAAAAGGAATAAGACTCCAAACCAATGAAATAAAATTGCCATAACTTATTTAAAATGAAATAAAATTACTCCAAACCAACGTAATAATTGTGTAATGATTATTGGAAGCCGTTCTCGACTCAATTAATGACCAGATTTAAATTGCATTCTTTGTCGCATAGAAACGGTTTCCACAAGTTGATAAACTTCTTCAATAAACTCGATACTAAGACTTGAGTTACATCCAAATGCAACATAAAACATTTAAAATAAATATTTGTTCTCTGTTATCGAATTCCATCACAACATATGCATAATGAAGACGTACTCGATCATGATGACAATATGGGTGTTAGACTGTCGATCCAAAAGAGCAAACCAAACAAAATGAGTTGTAAATAATAAAAATGAAACATTTGGGAAACACTGAACAATCACAGAGAAGAATCAAATGTAAAAATAGACTATTATTTTCATTCATCATATGTATTACATTGATCATCTCATTCCCATTGATCTCTCTCTTCACCGATTCTCCACTCTCATACCCCCTATTCTCAGCTTCTACATTGCAGAGATAAAGATCTCCAAACTCACAACTCGGTAACTAAATCATATAAATTAGTGAAGAATACTCAAAATAGAGATCAATGGTGAAGACAAAAGGCATTCTTACATTTAGCTAAGGGTAGTACTTAAAGAATAATATAGATCAATAGTGAAGATTAAACGTCACCCTTACATTTAATGAAGAGTCTATTATATAGAAGAATGAAAGAAATTAGAAGCTACACTCCTCCTTACTGAAGAGTATTTATGGAATATAATGAAGATTAAAAACCATCCCCACCCTTAGTGAAGAGTATTTATAGATCAATCACAAAGAGCCTAAATAAAGTACTTAAAGAATTATATAAATTGATTATAGAAATTAAGATCCCCTCATCCTCTTACTCTTCCTCCATTCTCAAGAAAATTACCTTGAGCATAAGATTTCCTATTAACAATATGAGATTTATACTCTTGCAAAAAAAACTTCCACAATACCCTACATTATCTAATTTACTCACCAATTTCTAAAGACAGCGACTCTGCAAGTTGTGATTCTCTAGTTGGGACAGTTATCACACTATTTCCCTAAGCACTATGGCTTTTCCTTCTCATCCACAAGAAACTCTAACATCATTCTAAACTCTTCTATACTCTGCCCATATCCATTCCAATCCATTCATACTTTTCTCATTGACCTTTCCATCATCCATCATTACCAAACTTCTCATTTTTTAGTAGTGTCCTTTGCATAATGTTGCCTTGGATGAATGTCCAAATAAGAGAACATCTGATGAAAATGGGCATAAGAATTCAACTATCCAAATAAGAGGACATCAGATATTAGTATTTTAACAAAGCCAAAGGTGAACATTCAAATTCTTAATGATAGATATCTTGATAAGAGGTTAAGGTTCAAGTGGATGGAATCAATACTCACCTAGAATGGTAGTCATGATTACAGAGGACAACAAGAATAACATTAAATCTTAAAATACAACCACCAAGCATGTAATTTGGAATGACTCACACTTCAGCCAACTCAATGAATAATATGAAAAAGATAGCTAGGTTTGAATTTTAAAATTTGGAGTTCAAATGCAAAGATGTAGAATAATCTAAATCAAACATCATTATAGTACATGACCGTACATGCACTTCTTAAATTTGTATTTATTTGTGCTAATTCATTGTTTGCTTAAAAATCATTATTTAGTCTTATTGTCATCCACAATAACCAAAGTGATAGTAATGTTGGAAAGGCAAATGAGGAGTCCATCATTATGCCTTTGAGTTTGATTACAACTTTCTTTGAGCACCAAAGAATGACATCCAAAGCATTACTCGATTTCATCGACATTTGGCAATGGTCATCTTGATCACCGGAAGACATTCAAATTTAAGAAGGATTATCATTACTCCTTTTGATCTACTCATTGTCTTATTACTTCTTATCTTTACCTTACTACATATTTGTATGAGCAACTG
Source organism: Chamaecyparis obtusa (assembly GCA_027943335.1). NCBI lineage: Eukaryota > Viridiplantae > Streptophyta > Pinopsida > Cupressales > Cupressaceae > Chamaecyparis > Chamaecyparis obtusa. The sequence continues at coordinate 146,815 of BSBK01010337.1, read as the reverse complement.
ATTTTCATTTCATATTCTTTGTAACTATGCTTCTCCTTGATAACATTTCATCAATCCAGCAAAGCAATACACACAATTTTTTGATAAAATATACAGTAAAATATTTGTAACCAATACATCATCAAAGTCATTATGCAACTAGATACTGTTGTAATAGAAAAATATATGACAAAATAACATTTTTTTTTTCTTAATCAAAGCACATATTTAAGAGACGGTTCATAAAGGGACTAATCTTATTCTTGCCTAGAACATCAAACAAGTACTTGTCAAGTTTGTGATCAGACGAGCTAAGCTCTTCTGAGTTACAAGACTGTTCCTTTAATCAACATTTAACATTTGAAAAATTCCTTTTATCTGCTATTTACAAGAAGTATTTCAAAGTCTGCATTTGCCTCCTCAATGACATTCATTTTAGCCATTAGTTTGTTTAACTTGCCCATAATTTCTTCTTGAATATGGACTTGTAGAGGCAATTTAACAGTTCAGGAAACTAAGAAATGAGTTGTCATTATGGTAAGCCACAAGAATGGTCTTGGGAGTATTATTGGAGGTGCTTAACTTTGGAAAGTTACCATGTTAATGCCATTAAAAAAATACAAAAAATTAAGGCCTACGAGATTTTATGATAATGTTCTATTTGAAATAGGGTGCTCAAGTTAACAATGAAATTAAAAAAATACATGCTTGTATTCATATGATTAGGAGAGGTTTCTTTGTGTTTTTATTACTTAAGAGTAGCCTATATATGGAGGTAAGGAGTCCTACAATGTTATTCAGATTCCCTAGTTATTTACCTGATTTTATTTATTTAAATCTACTCTTTACAACTATTTTTCTATCTATACACCCTCTATTGCTATTGTAATGGCAAAGCATCAAAACTGTCCATTTCTAAACTTTGATTTGGTATGATAAATGTACCTTTGCATTGAGAAAATTATAGTTGAGAAAATGGTTGTTCAGTAATGATTTGTATCTGCAGGTTGAAAACAAATTATCCCTCTTCCACCAACGAGTCATTCCATTCAAGAAAAACCATGTTTGATGACATCAACGCACAAAAAAATAGGGAGATAATTGGTAGACTATGGTCTAACTTAAAAAGAAAAGGTGATGGAAAATGTTATTGTCCTTGCAAAATTTGTAAGGGCTTAAAGACTCAAAGATATCTAATCAAAATAGCTGAGGAACATTGTAGGCAACATGGTCACATTGAAGGGGGAAACAAATTTCATCCATTGGTATGTATTTTAATAATTTATAAAATACATAAGACATGATTTGATGATGACATCATGGTCATGGTTAATATAAGGTCATCATTTTCATATAGGTCAACCTCCTTGAGTTTCATCTTATGGACCATGACAATCTGGAGAATGTGGATTTCAAAATGAGGGAACATGGAGGTGTGAATATACAAGTAGAAGGTAATGATACCATGGAAGAAAACCGGGATGATGAAGAAGATCATGATGATCATGATGATCAAGATGATGATGATGATGATGATGATGATGATGATGATGATGTTGATGTAGAGCTTGATGTACCTATACTTGAGAAGGCACACGAGCCCCTATATGAAGGCTCTGAAACAACTCTTCTTGCCGTTGTATTGTTGTTGGTGAACTTGAAGGTTATGAATGATTTATCCAATGTAGCAATGACACATATGTTAAGGTATGTCATCTTTTTTCATTATTTTAGTCATAATTCCCTTACAATTAACATTGGGTGAATCATGTAGCAATTAATATTCTTTAAATTAACAAATTATATTTTTGGTCATAGGTTGATAGGTGAGTGTTTATTACCACCATCAAACATTTTACCTCACTCATACTGAGAATTATCTACCATTATGAAAGATATTGGAATAGAGTATCAAACAATACATGCATGTCCAAACGATCATATTATATATCATAAAAAGGATGAATTTGCAACATAATGCCCTATTTCTCATATTAGTAGATATCAATCAGATCGAATAACAAAAAAGGTGCAAGGTTCTTCAGCATATTCCCATTATTCCATGTTTGCAACAATTATTCAGGTGCAATAGCTTGGCACAATTTATGGATTACCATGCACACAATAGTAGTCAAGATGACATTATCTGAATGCTTGTGGATGACTCGACATTTAAGGAAATAGAGGAAAAATGGCCACACTTTAAAGAAGAACCTCGTAATCTCAAGCTTTCATTGGTAGCGGACGGTGTCAATCCGTTTGGAGAGATGAGATCTACTTACTCGGTGTGGCCTATTTTTGTTATCAACGATAATATTCCTCCTTGGTTGTCCATAAAGAGGGAGCACATAATGTTGGCACTGATTGTTCCAGGTATTTTTTTATTTAATGGTCATCTAAATTAATTTATTATTAATAATCCATCAAAATGGTCATAATAATTATGTAATGTTTTTGTTCATTCAACTAGGTAAGTACCAAGTTAAAGATATCAATGTATATATTGAGCCCCTTATCGACGAGTTGATGGTGTTATGGAATGGGGTCACTATGTATGACATCTCTAGACCAATAGGACAAAGACAATTTCAATTCCATGCAATGCTTGTATGGAAAATAAATGATGCCCCTGAGCTAACACATTTTTGTGGTATGTTCTCTTCTTAACACCTCTTTTTTGGTATGTTATAGTGCTAACACAAAGTTAACACATTTAATCCAATTATATACGATCTTGTAGGTTTTCAGACAAGGGAAAATTTGCATGTCCAGTTTGTGGTCCAAAGATGAAATCTCATCATTCAAAAAGTTTAAGAAAGTAGGTGTTTGATGAGAATAGACACTTTCTCCACAGAAATCATAAGTACCGAATTACCGAAAAACATATTTTCAATGGGAAAGAAGAGACTACATCAATGCCATAGAGAATGACACCTCACCTATGGAAGTCGGCGTATAATAAAATAAATCATCGAGGTAATGTCATTCCATCTGATGTTTTTTTTTTCAAATTTATATTTTGATATTGTGTTTTGTTTACTGATGATGTAATTGATGCTTGTGAAGGTCGTCAAGGCATCAATGACCAACTTCCAAAAGGACTAAAAAGTTATCCTACATAATTTACTAGGTTGTCGTACTATGAGAAACTCCCAATCATGTATTTGTTTGATCCAATGCATATTGGAAAGAATGTAATAGAGACATTATGGAAAATCTTGGATGGAAGGCGTGACAAAGACCAAATTGTCAAAATTTGTAGTGACATTGAAGAATCCAACCATGTAATAAAAAATGTCATTTGATCAAATAACAATGGAGACCAGATTGATACAAGTTCCCTTGGTTATTGTCGGAGAAGCAGAGCAATGCTATAAAAGAATTCATAAAAAAATTACGATTTCCCACAGGATTTGCTGCGAACATAAACAATCTCATATCAAAGAAAAGTAAATTTGGGCCAAGGATGAAAACACATGATTGACATACATTTATTAAGGTAATTCATGTTATTTTGTATTCACTATATATTTGTATACTGCATGTAGTTTTCATTGCATTCTTTTATAAAATATTGACAAGATCATTTTACAAATATTATAGTACGTTCTACCTCTATCTCTCTCACACCACTTCGCCAACACTATTAAACAAGTTATATATGATCTTGGAAAATACATGAGGTGGTTGTCATCTAGAGAAATCAATAAAGAAGATATAAAATATTGGAAGAGAAAAATTCCTCTTATGTGTGAAATGCAAAAGTGTCTACCTTCAACTTTTTTCAATGCACAAGAGCACTACCTCATACATCAAGTTGAGGAGATTGAATTGTGTGGACCTGTACCAACTAGGTCAATGTGGATGGTTGAGAGGCACTTGAAATTTTTGAAAGGCTTGGTTCAATAGAGAGCACATCCTGAGAGTTCTATGGTTGAGGGATATATGGTATACTAGACCATGGTGTACATTAGTGAATATCTTCCTAAGTTTGCAACAAAGATCCATGTAGATCGTATTTGGAATCCCAACTCCATTAACAAATTTGAAGGGGAGTAATTGATGGGCAAAGGTAGATTGAGGAAAGTGAGAGGTAAATCTAAGATGTTATTATAGTTAATTAATTCTTATAAATCTTCAATATAAGTTATTTATAATTGGTGTATTTTTTTTGATACAGTTGGTTGAGAGTGGGATGCAATACATTTGTATATTGTGAACAATCTTGATTGGATGATGGTATGGATTGAACGATGTCAAAAAAATGGTTTCCAATTAACATGCAAAGGTGTTGTTGTTATACATTGAGTTTGTGCCTCTGTCTCAAGCTCTCGTAGTCTTGATAACTCAATATAACTTGGGAATCATCTCAAGGTTGTGGGACCTTTGCTAATCGAGATGAAACCTCCAGGTTCTAGGCTGGTTCCTCTTGGATTATCACCTTAGCTTTATCTTAATAGGAAAGTAAACCTTTGAGGGAAAGGGATAGAAGGAGTGCATGAAAGGGAAATGATGAAAGAAAACTACCTATTAGGTGATGCACCAAAACTAGGGTTTGGATCTCAGTATAGAGGGATGAAACTAGTGAAAGACTTAGGTCTAGTAGATCACAACTTACTGAATAGGCTTGCATAAGTATTTCATAGAAGGGTCTGCAAACAAAAGAGGGTATTTAGGGAAAAAGAAAGATTCTTTCACAAACAACAAGACTCTTAGGATTAGACAACAATCTATGACCTGCAAATAAACATTCACTCCTATAACTCGGTGTAGGATTGAGACAAGACTATTAGGGGCTGAAGTTTACCCACAAAACATCTAAATCAAATCAAACACAATAAAAACATAATTATAGAAAGTAAGAGGAATTAGGAATCCTAAGATATCATTGAAAACATGCATACACTTTGATCCAATAGGAGATAATCCACACACGAAAGCATAAGGACAACAAGAATGTCACAAAATACTTTGCAATATCTGAACAATCAATAAAAATTACAATTGTAGAAAGCCAAAGGATAGAAAAATTACCACAAATTGCTCTCTAAGAAAGTAGCTTTCCTTTTACAGTTGCTGGATTCTGAGCACTAAAGGCTCCAAAAAATAATATATACATCCCTCACTACACGCAGGCAGGAGTCCAAAAAACTAATCGGGGTTACAAGATTTACAATTTAATAATAAACCCTAGGTCTAACAAGTTTGATCATAAATGTTCATGAAAATATCTCAATTGATCAGATATGTCTTTGCATGTCCATCTCTGTACTTGATCATGACTGCAGATAAAAGACCTCAATCAATCTACCTCCCTACAAGCCCACTGAGTCATGAATGCTCAAAATCTGATCTCATCCTGAAAGGACCCAAAACGGTGGCCTAAAATCTCTACAAAATTCTATCCAACTGCAACCACCTCCAAAGTCATAAATTTTTACCTACTTGCACTTGTGAACATCTTCCTCAGAAGAAAGCCCACAAAAAATAGTTCACATTGCCTCAAAATAATACTGGTCGCATGATCGCATGAACGCAGAAGTCTCCATGCGATCATGCGACTGGCTGTTGAAAATCTGTCACTCTTTGCCACAAATGTTGCTAGATTAAACACTGGCAAAAACCCCCCGCAGAAGTGTTCAAACTCAGCCACGAGAAGTAAACTGCAAATTTAACCCTGGTTCCACCTTGGGTTCATTTTTCCTCTAGTCGCAGAGTCTCTTGATATTTTCTTAACCCCGGGTTACATCTGACGACTCTTCTTTAAAATAACGTTGGTCGCATGATCGCATGAGCCCAAAAGACTTCATGTAATCATGTGACAAGCTTATGAGAGACTACCTCCACTACCACATAGACACCTGGACCTGCAAGATGTCCCACCTTTACCACGTGGACCAACCGGAACTAACCACATTCACCGAACCCATGACAACACTGCCTGAGGCCTACAGAATAATCTAACGATGGTCGCATGATTGCATGGGATCAAAAGATCCCATGTGAACATGTGACCACCATAGATCTTTAATCTATGGGGCCACATGTTACCGGGCCCACTTTGCTTCGCTGACTGCTGAGAAATGGACACATCATTGCCAAAGGACCCACGCCAAAGTTGAAGTCTACTGACCGTGCAAGGCTTATCATGTGATCTCATGAGCCTAGAAGTCTTTATGAGATCATGCGACAACATTATTACTTAACCACAACCACTGACAGTTTGGTGCATGGTCACATGTAGTTAGAAGGCTGCATGCGATCATGCGACAAGCTCAGCGGTGACCTTTTCTTGATTGCTAGCAGTAACATTAAAATCGGGGTGCATGGAGTAAAACCTTAGTCGCATGATCACATGAGGGGAAAGGGACTTATGTGATCATGTGACAACCCACATAATCATTTGTCAAAAACCAACTGGGCCCCACTGGTCAGAATTGCACGCTTAGGGTTGAAAACACAGAGGGTTTTCAAATTGGAGGTCAAAAACACAGAGAGTTTTCGACATTGAACACTTAAGAAAAATGCTGATGATGAAGAAGTGCGAAGCGCGGTAGCCTGAAAAAAACCAAGTTTTTTTCCTGAAGGTCGAAAAAATCCTTGGCTTTCAGAGCGAAGGTCAAAAATACACTAAGTTTCCAACACTTTGAACAATTTTGGAACCTTGCGACCTGAGTATTTCCTACAAGCACTTAAACTTGAATATCTTTGTGAATTTTGCAAATTAAGTGATGCAATCTAAACTAGGGCAAGGTAACACATCAAAGGACATGGGGTTCAGAGTGCAAAGCATAAAAACCTATGGATCAACTTCACAAGGAAAACAAGATGCAACAGGAACTAGACATTTGCATAGGCTAGAATTGAAAGATGGGAAATTTTGGGTAACATTTTGGTGACTTCTACAGGATGTCATCCTACTAGACATTAGACCAGTTGCCCTAAAGTGATCCATTGGGTGTGGGGTCATTTTTGGAACACAAACACTTGACAGGGACAAAAAATTAACCGGGAAGACAAACTTGTACACAAGTACTTCTTGGAAAATAGGAAAACTAAGCTAGAAAGTAGGGAAACTAACCTAGCCTAAACTAACCAGTGTAGAAACATGGTTAAACAAAACCATTCACTGGTTGTGAAAAATAGCTACCTTTCCTCAATAAGATATTTTGCATCGGGCACATGAGGATAGCTATGAAGATAAGAGGCATACAAATATTTGGCAAATGAGGATGCACTGCCTCTGCAAAAACAAGATCAAGTTCACTCACCTCAAATGGATCATATGGAGGTGTCTCAGTGAACTTCTTTTGGGCCGAGTATCTTATGGGGTAGTCTCTTGAATGTCTGAAGGTAGGATCTTCCTTGATTGCTTCTTCTTTATCTTCATGGTTACCTTCCATCATGGACAACCAAGTCAACTCATCATCCGTGGACAAGGGACTATCATCCTCTTCCTTTAAACCAGCCAAGAGCTCATCAAAGCTATCGATGTCTCAAAGATCCCCAGGAATGACTGGCTCTTTACAATCAGGCTCCACACACAAGTCTCCTATGATGCTTCGCAAATAATCGTTGTCAAGGCCCTGGTTACCCTCTGCACATTGGGAAGTCTCCTCCTCAAAGATGAGATCAAGCCCATGAATTAGCATATCCTTAGGATCAATCTGTTCTAGCTGCTGCAACTTCAAAGAGGTGGCTATGATCACATCTTTATCACCCTGCTCATCAAAACTAGGCAGCTCATCAAACAAAGACAAGGCATCTTCTTCTTCTTCTATATCAACCTCATGTTGATGGTGAACCTTTTGTTCTAATTGACCCTCAGCCATAGGTAATGGCATGGTCTCTTCTTCATCATCAACAAAGAGAAGGAGCTCATCAAGAAAATCAACCAAGAGCTTAGGCTGAGCATCAACCTCCACCTCCCCATCTTGCTGCTCCATTTCACCACAGTCATCACTCTATGCTGATACCTTAGGCTTCTCTCCTCCTGATCACATGAAAGTTCTTTTACCATAGGTCCTTGCTCAGACACTAGACTAGCATCCTTGAAAAGACTTGACATCTGACAACTAGGGGGCAGAGTCCATTGGGGTATCCACATTACTTCATCATCCTAAGAAACTAGAGGGGCCTCTTGGGATGAAATTTTTTCTTGAACGGGCTGCTCTTGCAGAGTGGTGGGCTGCATCTCAAGCATAGGCTCTTGAAAGGAATTTTTTGCCTTGAAACTTGGGATATGAAATTGAGGAGGCTTAGAGGGAGACATAGAAGGCATACCCATGTTGAAACTTGGAGATGAATGGTTAGCAGGCTCCTCATGTGTAGGTTCTTGAGACAGATGGGCCCTCCAGCTTGGAATTTTAGGTCTAGGAGCCTCTTGTCGAGCAATCTATGATCTCAACCTTGTTGTCTCAACATCAGTTTGGTATTTGATCTCCTCTTGAAACTACCTTACTTTTTTCTCATCAACAAGAGCTTATGTCATTTGGTAAGGAACTACCTCTTGCTCATAGCTTTGGGCTTCTATCTCCTGGTAGGGAGCTAACTCCTCATAATAACTTTGAGCCTCCTACTCTCTCTACTCCTTGAGCTCAAACACCTGCTTAATCAAATCAAGCAACACACTCTTTGCCTTTTCTTGCTCTTTCATGAAGTCTGAGGTTAGAGTCCATATCTGTTGCATAGTCTGAGAAGGGGAGGGTGGGTGATAAACAGGATGGGGCAACTGGCTTTGCATTTTTTGTTGTGCCTCTTGTGCCCATGATCCATCTTGTTGGAGGGCCCTCTCATAAATTTGCACAAGGGAAAACTCATTTGGGGCATACTGGGTATATTGATACCCTTGAGAAGAATAATAGCTTGGTGTAAAAGGAGGCTTTGGGTGGCTTTGATAAGGCTGATAACTAGCTGGTTGAGCATTATTCTCATAATAAGATGGTGAGTAACCTTATTGTCCATAAAAACTTGACATCTCTACTCATGTATTTAGCTGGAATTTGAATATGAAGATTGAAAACATACCAGCACTTGACCTTTGAAACCAATAGACGTGAACTTGGAGTCACCAGATATGTAGCAAAATGACCTCTTCTAGGTCTATAGCATGCTATCAGCATATCACAGATAGCATACCTTGAACATGAATCTGAACTTCAGTCCCACTGGGCATGCCATAAATGTTATACGCTGGCACCAAGGTGGGGAATCCTTGAGCTTGAGTCTATACTGATAGACCTTGTGTACTGAATTTCTTTGATCCTTTCACAGATGAACTAATAGGAACACCTTTGAACTTTAATCTGATCTTCACTGTGGTCCCACTGGGTGTGCCAGAAATGTTATACACTAGCACCAAGGTGGAGAATCCTTGAGCTTGAGTCTATACTGATAGACCTTGTGTACTAAATTTCTTTGATCCTTTTGCAGATGAACCAATAGGAACACCTTTGAACTTTAATCTGATCTTCATTGTGCTCTCACCGAGTGTGATAGAAATGTTATACATTGAGTTTGTGCCTCTGTCTCAAGCTCTTGTAGTCTTGATAACTCAGTATAACTTGGGAATCATCTCAAGGTTGTGGGACCTTTGCTAACCGAGATGAAACCTCCAGGTTCTACGCTAGTTCCTCTTGGATTATCACCTTAGCTTTCTCTTAACAAGAAAGTAAAATTTTGAGGGAAAGGGATAGAAGGATTGCATGAAAGAGAAATGCTAAAAGCAAACTACCTACTAGGTGATGCACTCAAACTAGGGTTTGGATCTCAATATAGAGAGATGAAACCAATGAAAGACTTAGGTCTAGTAGATCACGACTTACTGTATAGGCTTGCATAAGTATTTCATAGAAGGGTCTACAAACAAAAGAGGGTATTCAAGGAAAGAGAAAGATTCTTTCACAAACAACAAGATTCTTAGGATTAGACAACAATCTATGACCTGCAAACAAACATTCACTCCTATAACTCAGTGTAGGATTGAGACAAGACTGTTAGGGGCTGAAGTATACCCACAAAACATCTAAATCAAATCAAACACAATAACACACACAATTACAGAAAGAAAGAGGAATCAGGAACCCTAAGATAGCATTGAAAACATGCATACACTTTGATCCAATAAGAGATAATCCACACAAGAAAGCATAAGGACAACAAGAATTTCACAAAATACTTTGCAATATCTGAACAATCAATAAAAATTACAATTGTAGAAAGCCAAAGGGTAGAAAAATTGCCACAAATTGCTCTCTAAGAAAGAAGCTTTCCTTTTACAATTGGTAGATTCTGAGCACTAAAGGCTCCAAAAAATAATATATACATCCCTCACTGCATGCAGGCAGGAGTCCAAAAAATCAACTGGGGTTACAAGATATACAATTTAATAATAAACCCTAGGTCTAACAAGTCTGATCATAAGTGTTCATGAAAATATCTCAATTGATCAAATATGTCTTTGCGTGTCCATCCCTATACTTGGTCATGCCTACAGATAAAAGACCTCGATCCATCTACCTCCCTGCAAGCCCACTGAGTCATGAATGCTCAAAATATGATCTCATCCTAAAAGGACCCAAAACGGTGGCCTAAAATCTTTGCAAAATTCTATCCAACTGCAACCGCCTCCAAAGTCATAAATTTTTAGCTACCTGCACTTGCAAACATCTCCCTCAGAAGAAGGCCCATGAAAAATAGGCCACACCACCTCAAAATAATACTGGTCACATGATCACATGAGCCCAGAAGTCTTCATGCGATCATGTGACTAGCCTTTGTAAATCTGTCACTCTTTGCCACAAATGTCGCTATATTAAACACTGGCGAAAACCCCCGGTAGAAGTGTTCAAACTCAGGGATGAGAAGTAAACTGCAAATTTAACCCTAGTTCCACCTTGGGTTCATTTTTCCTCTAGTCACTGAGTCTCTTGATCTTTTCTTAACCCTGGGTTACATCTGGTGACTACGCAAAGTCCTCCAACTATGCAACCACGCAAAGCTTACCAACCCTGGGCCCACTCTGCTTTAAAATAATGTTGGTCGCATGATCACATGAGCCCAAAAGACTTCATGTGATCATGTGACAAGCTTCTGAGAGACTACCTCCTCTACCACATAAACACCTGGAACCACAAGATGTCCCACCTATACCACGTGGACCAACCGAAACTAACCACATTCGCTGAACCCATGACAACACTGCTTGAGGACTGCAGAAGAATCTAATAGCAGTCGGGTGATTGCATGGGATCAGAAGATCCCATGTGAACATGTGACCACTGTAGATCTTGAATCTATGGGGCCACATGTTATTGGGCCCACTTTGCTTCGCTAACTGCTAAGAAATGGACACGTCACTGCCAAAGGACCCACAACAAAGTTGAAGTCTACTGACCATGCAAGGCTTTTCGCGTGATCTCATGAACCTAGAAGTCTTTATGAGATCATGTGACAATGTTATTACTTAACCATGACTGCTGATGGTTTGGCACATGGTCACATGTGGTTAGAAGGCTGCATTTGATCATGCGACAAGCTCAGCGGTGACCTTTTCTTGACTACTGGTGGTAACATTAAAACTAGGGCACATGGAGTAAACCCTTAATTGCATGATTGCATGAGGGGAAAAGGACTTATGCAATCATGTGAAAACCTACATAACCAATTTCCAAAAACCAACTGGGCCCCACTGGTTGGAATTGCACACTTAGGGTCGAAAACATAGAGGGTTTTCAAACCGAAGGTCAAAAACAAAAAGAGTTTTCGACACTGAGCACTTAAGAAAAATGCTGACACTGAAGAAGTGTGAAGCATGGAAGGCTGAAAACAACCAGGGTTTTCACTTGAAGGTCAAAAACATCCTGGGCTTTCAGAGTGAAGGTCGAAAACACTCTAAGTTTTTGACACTTTGAACAATTCTGGAACCCTGTGACCTGAGTATTTCCTGCAAGCACTTAAACTTGAATATCTCTTTGAGTTTTGTGAATTAAGTGATGCGATCTGAACTGGGGCAAGGTGACACATCAAAGGACATGGGGTTTAGAGTGCAAAGCTTAAAAACTTGTGGATCAACTTCGCAAGCAAAACAAGATGCAGCAGGAACTAGACATTTGCATAGGCCAGAATTGAAAGATGGGAAATTTTGGGTAACAGTTGCTTCATTGGTTAGAGAAGCTCATCGTAATGGAGATTCCAATGTTACGCCAATGGTAATTGATCTAGCACATGATTTAAGAGGTGGAGAGGTATGTACAAATTTATTAATGATCATGACTCATATGTTTCGTATCAAATCATGATGCAAATAATTTACACATGCTTTAAAAACTCTAGGTCAAGCACCACAAAGCTATGTACTATCATGGCCACAAATTTTGCATAAAAAAGTTGGATGACACAAAGAAAAATTGTGATTCTGGGATAACTGCAGTTTTTGAGGTCACCAATATATCATCTAGAAATGACATACATCCTCAACAATCTCAAAATCAATACTATGGAATCTTGGATGATATAATAGAGTGTGACTTTAAATCTTTCAAACTAGTTCTATTCATTGTTAGGAATAAGGTGTCTCAACCTTGGATAATTCCTATTCTTATTATTTGTTTTGTAAATGTATTTTTTGCAAATAATGTAATTAAGTGTGAGTGTACATGTCTAGTTGGCATGTTGATGTGCCACTCCACTTGACGTGTGCTCTTGTGCGTAAGGAGATCATGACTGAAACGGTCATGACGGATTCCTATGACGCGTAAGAACTATTTAAGGAATGTGCTATGATAGGTGTAAGAGCATCTTATGACTTGGGCCTATTTGGACGCCCAAGAAGAAGTGGTTGGTGTGTGTAAGAGAATATGCCAAAAATAGGTTGGTATGACAAATTCTCTTACACTTCTCTTGTGACCATTATTTTTGGTGAATTCTATGACAAGCTGTTATAGTCTATTCTAGGGATGGACCCCTATTCTTGGGATTGCATGTAACAACTGTGTACATGTGGCTTTGTGCATGGGTCTTGGTGGTTGTACCTATTTTTGGGTCCAGAGGAGTCTATATATATGATGTTGCTCCTATGGGAGAGATATAATAGAAATTTAAGTCTTGTTGGCTTTGTCTCTCATTTCCTAAAAGAACTTTCATTGCAAGTGTATTGTAATCTTTGTGTTGAAGATAATACATTGTGCAGGTTTTGGAGTGCTGGGGTTTTTTACCGAAAGGTTTTCCCCAGGGTATATCATTGTGTCATTCTTTATTTTTCTGTATGCATTGTATGTGGTTGCAATATCTTTGTTAAAGTAGTTAATGAATATGAAATTGTAAGGATTTATAAGAATTTGCACAATACTCTCCTATAGAGATTAGCGTAGCAAGATTTTTCCGCACCTAAGTTTCCTTACAAGTGGTATCAGAGCTTGATCAATTTTTTATCCTAGTTGTTGGGTAGGGTTTTTTGAGCTAATCTCAAGTTTGAGTGGGAGTTTTTTGCAGAGCATTCTGAATCTTATTTGTAGATTGAGATGGCAAGTTCGTCATATGGAAGAATGGAGGTGGAAAAATTTAATGGCACTAATTTCAAGTTGCGGAAACTCAAGATGGAAGACATGTTGGAAGATCGTGACCTATGGGAAGCGACTTCAAATGCTACAAGACTAGCAACTATAGCTCAAGCAGATTGGGATATCAAAGACCGTAAAGCTAAGGGTCTCATAAGACTCTGTTTAACCGATGCAGTCCTTCTAAATGTTCTAGATGAGAAAAATGCAAATAGTTTGTGGGAAAGACTTGCGGCTGTGTATCAAGCCAAATCTTTGGTGAACAAGTTGTTCCTGAGGAAGAAGTTGTACTCTTTGTGAATGGAGGAAGGTGGATCCTTAACGGATCATTTAAATGCATTTAATCCGCTGGCTGCACAATTGACATCAGCTGGTGTCAAGTTAGAGGAGGAGGATCATTGCTACACACTTTTGTGTTCTTTACTGGATTCATGGAACCATCTTGTGATGGCTCTTGGAAGCACTTTAGTCACCTTCAAAATGGATGATGTGGTGTCTTCACTACTATCAGAGGAGATGCGGAGAAAGGCTTCCATTTCATAAAAAGAAGCCCTTACTGTTCGTGGGAGATCCACTGAAAGAGGGAAGAAAAATGACAATAAGTCTGACAATAAGGGTAGATCCAAATCCCATGGGAAGTCAAAGAGTTCCAATAAGTCCAAGGCAAAATGTTGGAACTGTGATAAATCTGGGCACTTTTGTAAAGACCGCGAAGAGCCGAAGAAGAAGAAGAAAGGTTCAGATTCAGCTTCAGAAATATCTCAAGAAGATGGCAATGCATTCATCGTAGCTTTGGTAGCCCATGCATCTGATGATGTGTGGTTGGTTGACTCGGGTGCATCTTTTCACATGACCTCTCAACGAAACTGGTTCTCAAAATATGAAGAGTTCGATGGTGGAAAGGTGTACTTGGGTGATGATTCTCACCTAAAGATAGTTGGATGCGGAAGAGTCACTATCAAATTTCCTGATGGACGAGCAAAGGGAATCAACGGAGTTATGCACATTCTGGGTTTGGCACGAAACCTATTATTTGTAAGTATGCTGAATGATGTAGGTGTGCAAGTTGTTTTTTTGAAAGAAGGATACAAGATGATGAGAGGATCGATAGTGCTTGCAAGGGGTACTAGGAGAGGTACCTTATTTTAGCTAGATGCATGTATTCCTCTATGTAATAGTTCTTCATCCTCACCATCTGAACAAGCAGTGAAGAAGTCTATGGCTATTGGTTTCAATGGTAGTGCAAATACTTTGGAAGGTAAGATTCCTACAGAAAAGACAATGTTGTGGCATATGAGATTTGGCCACATTGGTGAAAAGGGTCTCAGAACCCTAAAAAATAAAAATCTCATTGAGGGGTTAAATGATTGCAATCTCGAGTACAACTTCTGCAAATATTGTGTCTATGGTAAACAAAATCATGTTCATTTTTACTCTAGTTCTCACAAATCTTCTGATGTTTTGGATCTTATTCATTCTGATGTATTTGGTCCTGTAAAAGTTCCTTCAATCTCCAAGTCTATATTTTTTGTATCTTTCATAGATGATTACAGTAGAAGGACCTGGATTTATTTCCTTAAAAGTAAGACACAAGTCTTTAGTCGGTTCAAGGAATTTAAAGCTCTTGTAGAGAATCAGACTAGTAAGAAGATTAAGTGTGTGAGAACTAACAATGGTGGTGAGTTTTGCTCAGCAGAGTTTGAAGAGTTCTGTAAATAATGAGGTATCGAGAGGCATAAGACAACTCCTTATACCCCATATAAAAATGGAGTTGTAGAGAGAATGAAAAGGACACTGATGGAGAAGGCTAGGAGTATGCTTAGTGGAGCTGGTTTAAAACAAAGGTTTTGGGCCAAAGTTGTGGCCACTGCTTGCTATCTGGTTAACAGATCTCCTACATTAGCCCTTGTTGGTAAGACACCCATGGAGGTGTGGTATGGTAAGAAGCCTTCAATTAGACATCTTCATGTTTTTGGTTGTGAAGCTTATGCACATGTTCCAAAGGAGAAAAGATCTAAGTTGGAAAACAAAGCTGTTAAATGTATTTTCATCAAATACAGTGCTGGTGTGAAAGGATACAAGCTTTGGGATCCTGTGACTAGTAAGGTGTTGTATAGTAGAAATGTTATTTTCAGAGAGCTAACATCTTCTCCTATTGTGCTACAACCAGATGAAAAAGAAAAGGAAAAAGATGTTGTTCAGTTTCCTCCTACCCCTGAGAAGACTGAACAAAGAGACCATGTTGGGCCTAATGATGAGGAGAGCTCTAGTAGCTCTGATAGTTCAAAAGAAGAGGAAGAACAACCTCAACCACAGCCCTTGAGGAGATCCATGAGAGAAAGAAAGCAACCAGAAAGGTTTGGTTATTCTATGTTAGATTCCAGTTGTGCCTTTGCTTTGATTACTAACACTGATGAGCCTAGATTTGTGAAAGAGGCTTTGGGCATGGAAGATACAGGTTCCTGGATTGAGGCTATAGATGATGAGATGGCTTCATTGGAGAAAAACAAAACTTGGGACCTTGTACCTTTGCCTAAAGGGAGAAAATCTATTGACTATAAATGGGTGTTCAAGAAGAAATTTTGTGTTGATGGCAGTGTTGAAAGGTATAAAGCTAGATTGGTTGTAAAGGGGTATTCATAGGTAGAGGGAATAGATTATGGTGAAATATTCTCTCTTGTTGCAAAGTTGACATCCTTTAGATTTCTGTTATCTCTTGCTATATCATATGATTTAGAGATAGAATAGATGGATGTGAAGATAGCTTTCCTTCATGGTGATTTGGAGGAAGAGATTTATATGTCACAGCCTAAGCACTACATTGTTAAAGGTAAAGAATCCTTAGTTTGCATATTAAAGAAATCTCTATATGGTTTGAAGCAATCTCCTAGGATGTGGTACCTTAAGTTTGATGCCTTTGTGTTGTCAATTGGATTTGTAAGATCAAAATCAGATCATTGTGTTTATTTCAGAGTTGAAAATGATCACCTTCTTATTGTTGCATTATATGTTGATGATATGTTGCTATTTGGGAAGGGTAAGGGTATGATTTCTGATTTTAAATCTCAGTTGTCAGCACAGTTTGAGTTGAAAGATCTTGGGGCAGCTAGGTACATCTTGGGTATGGAAATCAGTAGAGATAGGTCTAACAAAAAAATTTGGTTGAGTCAGAGTAAGTATGTGAAGTCTGTGTTGGACAGGTTCAGCATGGAAGATTGTAGACCACTATGTGTTCCTATTTCTGTGGGAACAGAGTTATCTGTAGATGATTGTCCAAAATCTCCTAGTAAGGTGGAGGACATGAGTAGAGTATCTTATGCTAGTGTAGTTAGCAGTCTTATGTATGCTATGGTCTGTACTAGACTAGACATTACCCAAGCAGTGGGAGTCCTGAGTCAGTTTATGGCTAATCCTGGATGGGTACATTAGGATGCAATTAAGCGAGTATTCAAATATTTGAGGGGTACATCAGATTACTCCATATGTTATCATGGTAACACTTCTGGATCTCCGCATTCAATTCATATTCATGGGTTTGTGGATTTAGATTGGGCAGGTGATATTGACAGCAGGAGATCCATTAGTGCTTATGTGTTCACTATGTTTGGTGGTGCCATCAATTGGATGAGTAAGCGACAACCTGTGGTTGCTTTGTCCACTACAGAAGTTGAGTACATGGCTGCTACTCATGCTTGCAAAGAAGCCATTTGGCTTAGAAGATTGTGTTCTGATGTTGGTATTGATGCAGAACAGATTACTATTTGGTGTGACAGTCAGAGTGCTATTTTCCTTGCAAAAAATCCAACTTTCCATGCCAGAACGAAGCACATTGATGTGCAGTTTCACTTTGTGAGAGATATGGTGGAAGATGGAAAGGTAAATTTGGAGAAGGTAGATACTGTGAAGAATGTTGCAGATGCATTAACGAAACCAGTGGGCACTGAGAAGTTCAGATGGTGTTCGGAGTCTATGGGCCTTTTGGCCTATAGCGGTTAAAGTTCTTGTCATGTTCCTGTTACTCTTACAAGGTGTTCGACAAGTGGGAGAATGTTAGGAATAAGGTGTCTCAACCTTGGATAATTCCTATTCTTATTATTTGTTTTGCAAGTGTATTTTTTGCAAATAATGTAATTAAGTGTGAGTGTACATGTCTAGTTGGCATGTTGATGTGTCACTCCACTTGATGTGTGCTCTTGTGCGTAAGGAGATCATGACTGAAATGGTCATGATGGATTCCTATGACGTGTAAGAACTATTTAAGGAATGTGCTATGATAGGTGTAAGAGCATCTTATAACTTGGGCCTATTTGGGTGCCCAAGAAGAAGTGGTTGGTGTGTGTAAGAGAATATGCCAAAAATAGGTTGGTATGACAGATTCTCTTACACTTCTCTTGTGACCATTATTTTTGGCGGATTCTATGACAAGGTGTCATAGTCTATTCTAGGGATGGATGCCTATTCTTGGGATTGCATGTAACAACTATGTACATGTGGCTTTGTGCATGGGTCTTGGTGGTTGTGCCTATTTTTGGGTCCAGAGGAGTCTATATATGTGATGTTGCTCCTATGGGAGAGATATAACAAAAATTTAAGTCTTGTTGGCTTTGTCTCTCATTTCCTGAAAGAACTTGCATTGCAAGTGTATTGTAATCTTTGTGTTGAAGATAATACATTGTGTAGGTTTTGGAGTGCTGGGGTTTTTTACCGAAAGGTTTTCCCCAGGGTATATCATTGTGTCATTCTCTATTTTTCTGTATGCATTGTATGTGGTTGCAATATCTTTGTTAAAGTAGTTAACGAATCTGAAATAGTAAGTATTTATAAGAATTTGCACAATACTCTCCTATAGAGATTAGCGTAGGAAGCTGTTTCCACACCTGAGTTTCCTTACATTCATCGTCAAATGGTACATGCTACGACTAAATCAAAATGATCCAGAAAGAACTGTTATTCAACATGATAATGGATTTACAATGATTAATACAAGGTCGTTTGAGCCAGTTGGAGATGAGCCCTATGTTCTTCCAAGCCAATGTGAGCAAGTGTTTTACTCAAAAGTTCCACATAAACAGAGTTGGTCATTTGTTGTTAGACATGATCCAAGAGGAAGGCCGATAAAGTATAATGTTATGGCAGAAGAAGATATTGAAGATGATGAAGAAGCAGATGATGAAGATGATGGTGATGATGATGATGATGATGATGATGATGATGATGATGATGATGATGATCATGATCATGATGATGGTGATGAAGGTGATGGTGATGATGGTGATGATGATGGTGATGATGATGATGATGATGATGATGATGATGATGATGATGATGATGATGATGATGATGATGATGATGATGATGATGATGATGATGAAGATGATCAATGACATAATTGAAATGATCAATGAAATGATTGACATGATTTATTGCTTTCAATTGTAATGATTACATATTTATTGTGTTCAATTCTAATGATTACAACATATGTGATTTATAATTACCAATGTTTTGCTTACAATGCTTAACTAATTGCTACTGATACATGTATATATTGTGTTTTATTATCACCCTTTTTTCAAATAGGTAATTGACTACAGACATCGTCACCCCTTCTATTGATGATCTTGCATTCCATATATAAGGTAAATTTGTTCATGTTTACGATGTTGCATATTGTTCATGTTGTCTTCTAAGTTATTTGTAGCCTACGTATCATGTACTTTTTAGCTAACTTAAGATAAATGATTAACATATGCAGTAAATTTAACCCCTTTGGTGTGGATCATTTACAGTGATATGGATCAGCAGGTATAAGTCAATAAATAGACATAATTTTCTTATATTCTTCTTGTTTATCACTGAGCACGTATGTTATAAATAGACATATTATATAATCATATAATGTATATATAGAAAAAGAAGAACTGTATAGAAATATAATTATATAATCACTTTCAACTTAGTACATTTTATATCTCTCACGTATAGACAAAGAAGAACCATACATATGGGTCACAACTTGATTATTCTATATATATAATTTAAATATTATCAAAATTTTATTTGAAGCGGGGACGTGACAATATCTCATTTGATGGATTGTAGGACCCACCAAATAGGTACTTATCAGATCTATCTACATCAAATGAGGGAAATGAGGGAATGCTAGATGAAAGTTCTACATGTAGTATGGCTAAAATAGGGAGATCAACTAGAGGTCAAAAGATTAGAAAAAAATTTGATAAACGCATGCAATTTTTCCTTGCTAATAGGGGTCATGTTCTTATGATGATGAGACCAAAGATGACATCAATGTGCCCTTTCAGTACACACACATTGAGAAAGAATGGGTACCCAATGAGCTACCTCCAATTAACACTGATTTTTGTGTTAATGAGAGGATATATCACATTGCTCCATCCTCATTATATGGTTTGGGCCTATTTTCCATGGATGGGATAAAGGTATGTTACAACAAAGTTGTTGAATTGTTCAAGTATATCGGTCCGTGTTACAATTATAATGATTGGATGTGGATTGTTCAATATAAAAAAAGTATGCCTAGGTATGCACTATCAGCTAGTTATATACAATGGAAAGAAAATTATCAAAGTAAAAGGTTTGCAATGTACATTGCTCAGAGACCAAAAGTAACAAGTAATATTGTGGGTTTTATAAATAGTGCGTGACCTTCCTCAACTAATAAGCAACCCAATTGCATATTTGAGGCATGTGAGGGGAATCAAGTTTTTGTATGTGCGATAAAATCAATAAGTGGAAGGGAAGAACTAATAATAGATTACCATTTAAATTGCATAGATACAAACAAAGTTACTATCATGAAGGTGGTAAGTACTATATACCATTTTATTAATAAGTTTTTTTTTGCTAATTCTATTGCTTTCAGTTTGCTAAAGATTTTATATTTAATCTTTGTCACTGGATGATATGGATCCCGCACATGATAGAGGCCATGAGGATGCTCCTCCTACCCATTCTTTAGCAAGGGTAAACCTTATTAAAATTGTACAAATTAGATAGTTGAAAAATGTTATATTATTACGTTATTTTATTTACAGTTTTGGAGTTTTTATGATAGTTTTACTGATATTCTTGTTACAATTTGATATTCAAGATAGGGGAAAAACACCTGCAGTAAGTACAGAGGCAATAGCTACCCCTTTTGATGATGATATCGTAGAAACACCTAATGTAACAATTATGTTGAAGAAAAAAATTTAAAAAAACAATTTAGAAATAATGAGAATTTTGGATGAAGCAAATATTCCAACCGAGGAGATGATGAAGAGGCTATCTGAATTGAGAGTGCAAGCACTTGGTTATGAAGTAAGCAGTAATGAATCTTTAGTTATAAAAAAAGTTTAACAAAGGTTTATATTTTATACTCTTTTATGTTGTGAAGTAAAATATGTAATATGTGTTCTTGTTACAGGAATTTTTGGCAACTGATCTAGAACCTAGTCAAGGACAATGCGGTGAGGCTAGTACTAGCAGAGCTCTGGTCGCCTTAGGTAAAATAATCCTTTAGTTGACAAGTTACAAGGAATTTTTTCTTTGGAACATTCAAAAACTTCTTAAGTTAAATCTTACTTTTATTATTTCAGAATGTCTTTGCTAACAATTTATTGTTCAGGTTGTCAAGTGCAGGAGACTCCTCCTAGGAGGTTGACAAATGTCCATTCGAGATTTCCGAGTGCAATGTTGGCAACAAGGGGCATGCAAACATCAATGCCTTCACGGTTTATGCCAGCTGGTAAATCTTTGTTTTGCTATATTTGGTTTTGTGTTAATTATGATTTGATAATTTGTACTTTAATCTTGGGTGGATCACATAGTGGATTATTTTTTTGGAGTAGGAGATACACCGGCGGCACCATCTGGTATGCCAAATACAGATCAGAGTACATGTATTGGTGATAATTCACCATCATTTCTTGGATCTACCTGTGTTTCTAGCATAGGAGTTATGCAGACATCATTATTGATTGACAATAATGAATTGTTGCCTTTAAAATGTCCTAGGCTTCTAGGTACTTTAAATAATTATTTTTTATATTGTAATAGGCATTTACCTATTCATAACAAGTTTTGGATTGATTATCCCCGACATTTTTTGTAGGAAATGATTCATTTTATAAGAAGCTTTATGTCCTCGTACTGCATATATTCAGGCCCACCATACGTACAAGGTGGAACATCATAAGTGAACTAACTTTATCCGACTATTTTTTTTTCATATCATTAAATTGTATAGTATTTTTCCTTTCATTCGAGTCTTTTCTTTTACTAGTTATATTTAACAATTTTGTGTTTTTTCTTAAAAGGTGGAACTTGCAAGAAAAAAAATTAAAAGATCAGCTCATTAAAGATTTAGAACATGAGTTTGGTAATAATATTTTTGATGAGAAGAAAATTTTAGATAGAGCTTGCAAACATCTTAAGACTGTGAGGGACTCATATAGAAAGAGTCTCGTCCATAACCCAAAGTACGAGCATCCTCCCTTTATTTCAGTGAGGGATTGGAATGAGTTCATTTTGGATGCAAAGGAGAAAGGGGATGCTCAAAGAGGAATTACACCAGCAAATGCGAGAAGGTATGCAATAGTATTAACTACTAGTGCAATGTAATAATGCACTAATTAGTGATCTTTATATCTATATCATCTAACATATTTCAAACTTTTCATAGGTTGCAGGACACATCAAAGGCAACAAAGGCCAAGCTACAAAAGATTGGGTAGCACAGACTTGGCTCTGGTGGATATTCAAAAATTAAAGCATGAATTGTAAGTAGCAGTAAATGAATTGTAGAGAAAAATTATTTATAAAATGAAAATAATTTTGTTTAATCAAAAAATGTAGGGCTCTAATTTTAATTTTGAGGCCACATAAGAACACAAAAAAATTACCTTCAAGGAAGGCTATCATGCTGTGGCTGAATGCCTACAACAAGCTTCCAGTGGCCCAACTGAAGAGTCTCCTATGTCATGTGCACAGGTAAATATGCCAAAAAATATATTAGAAATTGAATACTTGAGCAACAATCTATTTGATAATAATGTTCATGACATTGCAATGCAGCCTCTTAATCATGACACAAATCATACGCCTCATCATGAAGCCCCTGATGTGCATCGTACTATCCATGGAGGTGCTCATTTTCTATTTAAAACTAATTATGTAATTATTAATACAATTTAACATCTTAAATTAAACTTGGTGTAACCTTTTTGTGTATATTTTAGAGGATACAAAATCATGTCATGTTGAATGAGTGCTGGAGGATGTTCAGACTGATCACCATGTAGATCATGTGGCACATTCAGGTAAAGAAAATCTATGTTTTTTTCTTTTAAATTAACTTTTTGATTTATAGTTCTTTTACTTAAATAAATACTTGCAATTCACTAATATAAAATGGTGTGAATTTAACTCATGAAATAGTTATTATTGCAACAGACCCCCCTTTGGCGCAGTGACCTCCTGTTCCTAAATAGATGAGGAGGAGACATGTGTTGGAATTAGAATCAGTAGAGGAGGGGAATGAGGAGGACATTGATCTTCCTCTTAGAAATTACATGATTAAAAAAAATAGGAAGAAACCCAAAAAGAAATGATTGTAATTAACATTTTTTGCTAATGAAAGAATGTTGTCTTAATGGATGTAATTTTGTACTAGTAATGTTGATGAATGATGTGTTAATGAATTCTTCATGAATGTTGTGTGTTAATGAATTTTATGTGTTAATGAATTATTCATGAATGTTCTGTGTTAATGAATTATTCATGAATGTTGTGTGTTGATGAATGTTATCATGTGATTATAATGATTGAATGTTATATTTCAAAAATGGATGAATGAATGAATGTTATTAAATGTTAATGGGGAATTTAGAGTGATGTTAGGATGGGGGAGGGGCCAAATGAGCTTCCACCTTCACATGGTTGGCCTTGTTTAGTAGAGAATATTAAACTATTCTCGAAACCAAGTGAAGCTCAAACTTTAAAGATAAGCTTAGAGTTAATAGTGACAACCAATTAGCAAGTCAAAATGAAGCTCTTCGTTATAGGTACCTTTTTAGTTTTTAAAGCACAATGTCATGTTTTAATATCGTGTAGTTTTTTTCTTAAGTCAAAGTATTCTTTTACTATAAGAACATAATTTATGACCATTTTAGTAACTATTCTAACATCGCTTTATGAAAAATCTTGTTTTGGCAAAGATGGTGATAAGAGGTGCTATCTATTCCTTGGGAGATTGGATTGCATAGGTCTGTATCTCAAAATCATTTGCATGTGGAAGAAATGCATACTTACAACCATTTCATTCTACATTTAAAAACATTGATGACACTCTAGACACAAAATAATGCTCATGTTGTTGACTTGATAGTGCTATGAAGGCAAACCAATTTTTGAATTTGATCAAACCCGGATGTTCAGATCTGGTCTCCTTGGATTTAGTCTTCATGGTTCTTTGTCTCATTATTACTATCATCCTAGTGAGGTAACACCTTTGCCTTCTTTCTTAGTCTCTTACAGTTCATACTTGTTTAATTTGAATAATTTTTGAGTTCCTTGCAAAAAGGGTATGACAAACAAATATGGTTATACAGGTTCTATTTCCTTTCTTGAACTTGATGTTATGATTTATCATTTGACATTTTAATATTTTGATGTTGAACTTGAAGCATATTATGATATGATGGTATGATCATGATGCTATGATTACAAGTTTATGGTGTTTTTGTTGTTTATATGATATTATGTGACATTCTAATCTAGATTCATGCTTATAGCCTATATCCATTCATAATGTTTCTCCAAATCATCCCTTTGTTGCTGCATCTTTTCTATCAATTTGTCTGACATCTTCTATTGAGATTATGGAGATAAGTAAGATCAAGGTTCATGATCTTCTAGAGCTTACTTTCTCCATGTGGACCTTATGTGAGTAGACATGAAAAATTTGAAGAAGGATTTAGATGAGCAACTCCAATACCACTAGGATTTGATAGACAATAACGAGGTGCTTTGATGCTATTGACCTGATGCCAAGTTGTGCTTGAAGGACAACACACTCAAATGCATTCACATTTGTTATAAACAAAAATGAATATCATCTCCCTAAAATCCCCTTTATTTCCCTTTGCATGGGTGAGCTTTGATACTACAAAAAAGAGTAGCAGAAGTGAAGCAGAGACAAAAAGAGACAACTTGGTTCAATCCTTCATTATATCTTCTAAATAGGCAATGTAAAAAAGGGAATAAAAAGTATATGTACGAGTCTTCTAATTTTGTAGATTGTGATGTGAATACAAGCATAAACAAATAATCTCTTAGATGTTTTGTAACACATGTATCTATGATGATATCCAACGACCTTTATATATGAATTAATGTAGTACATTTATGGTTTTATTTTTGTGATAATATTTTTTCTTAAAAATTTGCCTCCATGAATTATATTGACCTCAAGTTCACTATTTTAGTGATTTTCATTTTATCTATTCAAGCCATATACACTTTTGAAAGCATCTTGCTTATATTTGAGTCAAGATAGATAATTTTTGTTCACCTATTGAAGTGACTAGGGTTACTCTAATTATTTGATTTGAAGCTATAGGTAGCGTATATGCTTCCTATCAATTTTGAAGAAGTGGCAACTAGTGTTCTAGAGATTATGAATAATTTGGCTCACTTGAATCTTATTGTTGTACAAAGTATGCTGGTGAGTTGTGTACTATTTTGAGTAACTAATCAACTAAAATATTCAATGTTTCTTTACTCTTCTAAAGACATTTATTTATCATCTTGTAGAAATTATCTTTTTTATTATTTGGATTTGATTATTTAATCGACGTTTAACATATTTTAACAGCTATCATCAATTAAATATTATTAGGCTTCCATGTATACTAGTCAATTAAAGGATTCAATATGCATGATTTGAAATAGTTTTTTTTTTATTATCTATCCCACAAATTTTTTTATGTTTTTGGTCTCCAAGCAAAGCCAGACTTACAAATGGAGTTCTTTCATTTGATGAGCTTCCTTCTTTCTCATTGTACAGGCAAGTGGAAGACTACAACTAATCAGGTATTTTTGTAGGGAACATAGTTTGTAATTTTGATCATAGTAATGGCTTTTAATCTTCTTGAGTTATACTTGATGTTTTGATTCTATTTATTGGATCTTTCTCTAGTATTTCCATGCTATTTATTTTCAAAATTATTGATAGATTTGGTTGATATGCACCACATTCAGAATTTTTGCACAAAACTTGTAATTTTATTAAGATATATTAGACAAATAGGCTTTCCACAGGGTTGGTCATGAGAAGTACACTTTTGCTTCCTTTCTTGCATGTTAAGGCATCTATGCTCAAGTGCTTTTTTGATACAACTAGTTTCCTTAAATTCATTGTGTTCATTTTCCATTATAGCATGTTGCTTCGTCCTTCAAGGTCAATCTATATGCACAAATACATAATCTCTAGAAAATAACTCTATAGAGCATGTGTGGTTAAATGAAGGGTTGTACCTTGGGATCATTTTGCAATATGATTTTATCAAATAAATTTTCAATAGGAGTGCTAGATTGGTTTACAAATTACATCAACAAATTGTGGTCATCTCGACTATAGTTATTGTTGGATATGCAAAAAATGTGATTGTTGACAAAAAGACTTGGAAATTTTTAAGTAATCACTTTATATAGGGTCAATACATGGTGTGGTTACAAACCCAAACACCGACTGTGTCTACAATGACTATTCTAGCACTAACAAACACCAATCAATTCTTTGGTGATGTCAATGACAAAAAACAATGATTTGATTATATAAATAGGTGAGTATAGTGTAAAGAACTTTTTGATGTAGAGGTGGTGTGTGGTATCCATCTTCATCATATCAGACATCAAATCCATCCCACTTTGCAATAACTTCTTTACCTCAATGTCCCTCCATGCCTTGTCTCCCAAATGTATCTAGTTCCTCCTAGACACCATATCTTCACCCAAAGCCCCAAATTTTGTTCTAATTTCATGAAACACCTCCATATAGCCTATCTACCATGTTTCATCAACCCATTAAGTCTGGATCACTCATCTTGTATACAACACACACAAGTAGTCCTTGAAGCTAGCAGCCCTCACCAGTCATTAATTTAACTTTTCCTCCAACTTTCCCCAAACAACTAATGCAACTAATACATGATTCCAATACCCTTTTGGGATCTTTAAATCCTCTGAAAGTTTTATCCTATGCTCCTTTGGACCATACCCAAGATCCAATACCCCTAGCCTATCCTCACTAGGCCTAATTCTCCACTTTTACAAAGAAACCCCTAACTCCACTTGCTCCCATGACTCCAAATACTAAAATAGTCTTCCTAGAGGTTGAGAAATAATGGATTCCAAACTTATAAGGTTCTACCCTTCACCCAACTCATTTGCCACCAAACCCATGGTTCTAGGGTCACTAATCTTGGGCCTGTTCAATAGGACCTCTAAACTCACTCCCAAATTAAAAAAAATAGCACAAAAACTTCATAAATGATCCCCCCATACAAATTCCATCACCAAATATCCACTTCCATGGATCAAATCACTTTCATAATGATTGGTGTCTCAATCTGGGCTTAGTCTCCATCAACAAACAACCAACTTTTGTGGTTCTTCCAACAAATCTGCACTCCACTGCATACAATGGATATAACACAAGTTGAACAATAAATTTTCATCCTCTCCCACCAATCATAGTGATTACTGAGGGTGGGAGAGGTTCACCATCCTTAAAGCCTCATAACAAGAAGTATTTGACTGTGGCCAACCAGTCACTATTCTGGAATGCACCAGTCTATTATTCTTTCCTAAGACACAACAAAATTAATAAGAAATGAAATAAAATGGTAAATAAAAAGTAATACAATTCCCTATGGCATTTCTATGCTAAGAAATCACTTCAAACTATCAAGACAATTCACTATTTTAGATTGTACCCATGGAACAGTGAATAGATATTGCAGAGAACCGTTCATTTTTTATTAATTTGATATTATTTACATTGCTTTTCGATACTCCAGCATCTCTCCATGCCTTCTACACATGCCTAAACCTACCAAATAGGCTTCCAAAAGTAATTTATCCTCTTGCATAATTGTAACAGTCAATTATCTGACTGTTGCTGGTTAGTTACAAACTAATACAAACTAAAATTTTGTTGTCTAGTTGACACTAAAGTGTCAACTTCAAAAACTCTTAACCATTAAGTGTTTATCTCTATTCCTTAGCCTTATTAAAGGCCTATAAACCTATCAAATCTCCTAAAACTTCCAAAATCTCCTATAAGCCTTATAAGACCTTAATTGCCAACATTGCACATTACAACTTTGGGCACTCTTTGGTGCTTTCACAACCTTTTAAATTGTCCTTAGAGACCTTATTACATTAGTCAAAGACCTTATACACCTTTAGATCCCTTTGATAGACTAGGATCAACAAAACAACCTTTAATGAACCCCTTTAGGTACATGTTGACCTTTCAATGCCATTTGCCTCTGTTACATGCCTTTATAGTTTAGGCTTATCATGTTTAAAACATCGATTACAAAAATGGATCATAGGTCCAATTACATGAAAAATTTGATATTCCTAGATCATTAAATCTTCATGAGTCTAAATGACTCTTCTTGCATGCTTTTGCCAAGGTGCCCTGCACCACATTCCTAAATCATAGCCAAGAAAATATCACTTCACAAACAATTAGAACAACTTGCTGTTACCACTTCAAAAACAATTAGAAAAACCTTTAATAACTTCTTACCTCTACTAACTACTAACTAACCCTCCTTAAGCCCATTTTGGCTTATATTGCCTTCATATGAAATTTACAAGTTTTTGCACTTTTAGTGCTTTTAACATCATTTAGAGGCTCTATTGGCCTTATTACATCGTTATAGGCTCTTATAGGTCATTTCCAACTATCAATAGCCTAGGATCAACATATCCTCTAAAGTTTTAGCCTGTGCTCCTAATTTGGACCATACCCAAGATCCAATACCCCTAGACTATCCTCACTAGGCCTAATTCTCCACGTTTACAAAGAAACCCCTAACTCCACTTGCTCCCATGACTCCAAATATTGAAACAGTCTTTCTAGAGGTTGAGAAATAATGGATTCCAAACTTATAAGGTTCTACCCTTCACCCAATTCATTTGCCACCAAACCCTTGGTTCTAGGGTCACTAATCTAGGGCATGTTCAACAGGACCTCTAAACTCACTCCCAAATTAAAAAAATAGCACAAAAACTTTATAAATGATCCCCCCATACACATTCCATCACCAAATCTCCACTTCCATGGATCAAATCACTTTCATAATAACTGGTGTCTCAATCCGGGCTTAGTCTCCATCAGCAAACAACCAAATTTTGTGGTTCTTCCAACAAATTTGCACTCCACTACATACAATGGATATAACACAAGTTGAACAATACATTTGGATCCTCTCCCACCAATCACAATGATTACAGAGGGTGGGAGAGGTTCACCATCCTTAAAGCCTCATAACAAGAAGTATTTGACTGTGCCCAACCAGTCACTGTTCTTGAATGCACCAGTCTATTATTCTTGCCTAAGACATGATGAAATTAATAAGAAATAAAATAAAAGGGTAAATAACAACTAATACAATGCCCTATGACATTTATATGCCAAGAAATCACTTCAAACTATCAAGACAGTTTTTCCTTGAGATGATTGAGGGTCCCTGATATGACCAAGGGTCTTTAAGATGACAATTTCTGAATACATATATATCAATCTGATGAATTGTGAAATCATAATTCAACCATTTCTTAATGAAAAAATAAATTTTCAAAGAGGAGAAAGAGGTTTTTGCTTCATAAAAAATTGGTTAACCACATAAAATGAACAGCTCTGGTTAAGCTAGTTATTTATGCAATCCATATTTATCTTTCCTTCAAAGATGGGGATGGCTAGATTGACTTCTACCAAAACTTACAAAAACTAATCAATTTTCAAATACATCTTTGGTGTCATTGTGGCTGCCATTTTGTCTCCCATATGAAAACATCAAAGGAGGTATGATGAAGGGTCACGTGTTTGAACTTCTTGTACTCAACCCTCATGTGAATGGACATACAAATAAATATGGTTATTTAGTTATTCACTCCAACATCACTTGGAAAAGGCATAAAGAGATGATTGATTCAACACAAACAATCTAAGGCTCAAGTATGAACCTCTGTGAACAACCCAATCAAAGAGATTTTATTGGGCTAACATGCAAAAGATTTATATATCATGGAAAAATTTAGAGTATGCGAAAAAGATTAAACATTAAAAATAGAGAACAAAGAATTAGAACTATAACAAGAAGATTAAATTTTTGTTTCTTTTGTACATAATTTGTAAGAGAAGATGTTTGGTCTATCTCCCTATAGTTGTTCCTTATTGTGTTTATTTATGCAGACTTACAATGAATGGCTATGTAAAATATTAATATTAAGAGAGGAAAACATGTTGGTTGGAATATGCTAGTTCATAGTCCCATTGTAACTATTGTTGTAATCCCTTTAGCCATTGTACTTGGAACTGTTGTGACTATTGATTTAGTCTTCTTACAGATTGACATTTGTACCTTATCTTTTTTGTACATTGATGGCCATGACATATATCTTGAGGACACCCCAAATCAAATTTTCATGGCCTTTGTTAGGATCATCTCAGCTTTCACAATGAGTTGGACATTTTCATTGGATGTTTTGTTTGATTGCCTTGGTGGACTGACATGTTAAGCATGAGGAAGTAGAAAGATATGTGAATTGTTTCATCAAAAATCTCAAATAAATGTGGTCTCTAGACATGCTATAATTGTAATTTATACATAATAACTATTTGTAAAAATAGCTTCAAAAAATTTCAATTAAATGTAATTGATAAGTTGAACCATCTAGTTGTTATTACCGAACAGGAGCTTTCAATTGTGTTGTTGTCACCTTTATATTGAATATGTGAAATCATAGAAAAAACATACAATCGTTCGACAAAATTCCTCAAATAAATTTTAGTTTATCAAGAACAATGGTTTTAGAATCCACTAAACAGATTTGTTGAAAATGACTTTAGAAATTTCCAAGCAAATTCACTTGACAAGCCAATTTGGCAAAATTTTCCATCATCTTCCCTGCTTGCACCAAATTTAGAGTTTTGAGATAGTCTTTGGTAATCTATTCATAATGAAAGAATTAATCATTGTTAGATATATCATAGTTGGGACACACTCTATACACATGCATGCAAGGCGTACAAGCATATACAAAGGCACAAAAAGACTTTGACATAATGTTTCAATTAGATGCCATTTCATGAGACACAAGATGCATAAAATTTGGAGGAATTGTGGGATCAATTATAAGAACACAATGTTGGTCATTTTGTAGCAAGGATCAATGATCAAGTTCGTCAGTATGGATACATGCTCTATTTACTTGTGAATCTTGGATTCTTATTAATTATGGTTTTTGTGTCATCATAAACAACATATGCAGACTGTATTGTGAATGGAGTCGAATATAATGATAAGAGTCTTGATAAATTGATTGAATTGAAAATGATCGACAAGCAATATATTCAACTAAAAGTAGGAATATATTGAAAATGGTGTCACATTTAAAAATAAATAAAAGTTAGTATTGGTCAAAATTTTGACCTTTACACAGTACCGAATTTGACCAGAATGCTATACATTCGATGGTCAGTTCGACGAATTTGAGTGGATAATTTGACTAAAAAATGGTCTTAATTTTGACCTTTATACCAATTGAATTGACGACAATGCTATGCATTTGATATCTTGTGCTTCCAGTTCCAAGGGATTATTGCAGTCGATAATTCAACCAGTTATAGGGTTGAAATTTCAACTATTATTCACCATGTAGAAAATTTGATGAAAAAAGATCGACGACATTTTTAGTCGTCCCTTTGACCAATTGTTGTAGAAAATTAGACTAATTCTCGTCAAAATTTAAGGTAAAATTTACTAGTGAGTTAAAATCCTACCTTGAGAAGTTGCCTAGGTGAATAAACCTTCCTTGGGAAGACATAACTTGTTCCAACATAATTGTATTAGAAGTTCATCTATCATTGTTTCGACAAGCCTTGATAAAATCTTATAGCCATCATTAACATTATAGGTTCTTGATTTTCCCCCATTCCAAATGATTTCATCCTTTCCCTATTTGAATTAAAATAATATATTTTTATGAAGCATCTTCAATTGAAGTAGTTCCAATGAGTCAAGATTGAGTTCTGAAAAATCTCTCCACTGCCAAGAACCATTTGTTGTGGACAAAGGAGAAGGAATAATGCAATCTATAAAAAAGGGACCCCAAAAAGCTGAACATACCTGACTAATTATGTTTGGGCCCAAAAACTTGTTGATGCTAGGATGCCCACCCTAGAAACCCTCCCAAAACCAAGCTTTATTTCCCTCCTTGATGTTCCATAATATTATTATCCATGATGTCTCTTGACTTGGAGATGAAATTCCAAATTCTTGATCCTCTAGGAAAATCCTTTATTTGAGAAACCTCTCATTCAATATTATTGCCAAGATATCTCCCTTGATGATTCAAACCCGTTTAAGGTTCTGATCCTTCATGATTTTCCAGTAAATTTTAGCTCCTAGTTCTTGATTCTACCACAAATGGTTTTTTATACTAGTTCCCCGTGCATTTATTGGTTTACAAATCTTGTCCCAAGATATGAGGGAGAATTTTCTATTTCTGTATGTGCCCTGCAAAAAAAATTCCTTGTTTTCTTGACTATATCCATGTAGCAACCTATGGGGAGAGAAATGAAAGGCATAAAGATATATAGGTATTGCAACCAATGTAGCTTTGATCATCACAATTCTTCCCACGCAGGATAACCATTTTGATCTCCAAGAATCAATTTTTCTATCTAGTCTTTCATTGATAGGTTTCCAAGATGAAGTGGTTCTCAAAGATGTATCTATGTGGATCCCCAAGTATGAACATGGGAGAGAACCTATTTTGAAGTTCAATATTTTTTATATTTTCTACTAAAGTTTCTTTTTTGTTTGAAAGAAAAATATCACAGATTTGTCATTATTAGCTACTTGATAAGAAGCTATAGCATAATTATCAAGTTCTATTTTGTCTGAATAACCTCCTGAATAATGCCTTTTCCGAAGAGGATAATCTCATCTAAAAATTATTGATGTGTAACTTCTCTTACAGAAGAAGTGATTTCAATCCCCTTAATAATTTCTTGATTCTAAAGACTGATTAAACTACAACCCAAAGCTTTTTCCATAATGATGAATAAAGAAGGGGATAGGGGATCACCTTGCCTAATTCCATTGGAGCATTCAAAGAATCCTAAGGGGGATCCATTAACTAAAATGGAAAAATTTGGAGTAGAAATATAGTAGAATATAAGATTAATCCAAGCCTTAGAGAAGCCAAAATTTTCCATACATTTTCCTAAAAACCTCCAATCCACCTTGTCATAAGCATTCTTGATGTCCAATTTGATAATCATACTAGGTTTCTTATTGAGTTAGATATAATGAATGGCTTATTAAGCAATGATTATGCCATCCAGGATTTATCTCCCTTGCACAAATCCTATTTGTTCTTCCCCAATAATCTTACCTAGAACAAGTTTCAATCTATTTTCTAATGACTTAGATAATACCTTATAAATGGTATTACATAGAGAAATAGGTCTAGATTCATCCATATAATTAGCTTGTTCTTTTTGGGGAATTATAGAAATGAAAGTATTATTAATTTCAAATAAGAATTACCTGAAGATTTGGCAGCCTCCTGAGCTATAGTGAGATCTTTCCCCAGGATAGTCCAAAAATGCAAAAAGAAGCTAGGAGGGAAACCATCAGGACCCGGGGCATTGTCTAGAGCCATTTGTGATAGTGTTTGCAGAATTTCACTTTCTGTGAGTTTCTTTGTTAACATTTGATTATTAGTATCAATTATAATCTTGGGAATATTAATCAATAAATATTTCTGAGCCTTGAGGGAAGAACTTCTAAATCCCTTAACAAGACTTTCTATGCATTAAAGAGGTCATGATTCATCCTCGACTAAATTATAGTTTCATTGAAGACCTGAAACTTTTGCTCTATATCATCTTTTGAAGAAAAGATGTCCTTGAAATATGTTCTATTCCAAATCAGTAAATTTTGTTTGATGTATTTTAGTTTAGACACGAAACAAAATAATTTGGAATCCTTCACTCTACAATTTGACCATCAATCAACTACCACGGTAACAAAATTATCCTCTTTGAGCCAGGTGTTTTAAAATTTGAATGGGAAACAAGGGGGCTTGTGTTCCTCCAATTTATTCAACTGAATAGGAAAGTGATTTGATCCTGAGAGGGGAGATATCGATGCTTTTAAATAAAATGGAAAATTTGTTGGGTCTCCTCTGAAAAGAAATTTGTCCAACTTTTCTGAGATGTTGCTGAGCCCTAGTCTTCTACTTGACCAAGTGAAAGAACCATTTTCAAGCTCAATTTCCATTAAATTTTCTGATTGTAGCCAATCCTTGAAGTCTGTTTGGGATTTGGAGACTCGAGAAGAACCTCCCAATTTGTTAAATGTGTGAATTATGGCATTAAAATTCCCCCCATTATGAAGTTACCATCTTGCTAGTCTAAAAATAATCTCCTGATCTCCTCCCAAACTTCCAATTTCTTCCTTCTAAGAATAGGTCCATAAACATTCACAATGTATAAATTAAGATTGGATCGAAGAATTGAGATTTTACCTCCTATCTAGTTAGTTCTACTCTCTGAGTGTACATAGGAGGAGTGTCTTCTGTTCCATAAAATAGCCATCCCACCTAAAGTCCCTATCACCTCAACACCTTCAACTTAGCAATCCCCCAATGAAATTATAAAATTGGATAACTATTCCTTACTCATTTTTGTTTCTTGTAGCACAACTACCACAACTCTGGCTGATAAAATGTAGTGTTTCACCATTCGCTGCTTGCTAGGGTCATTGAGACCCCTAACATTCCATGGTATGGTTTTCATTATGACTTGGGAAGGAACTTCCCCTTCCCTACATTTAAGTATGTTGTGAATTGAGTTTAATCATGGTCTTATCCATCTTCTGCTCTAAAATTAGTAGAAGATTTTCTTCCTTACCCTTTTTTCTTTATCCCATAACAATCTAGAGAGCTCTTATGTGCATATTTTTGGAGACCTAAATTATTAATGATATTGTTTGGAGAAGAAAGAGGAGAACAATTCGTGTGAACATTTTTTGAAGAGAGAACCAAAGGAAGTTCCTTCCTGAGATCACTACATCCTATGAAGTTTTCAACGTCATTAAATATCTCATCCTCATCTACATAATCTTCATCTAGAAGTATTTCCACAAAGGAGGATGAATGAGTTTTATCAGTGGAAGGTACATTAGCTACACTACCAAAAAGTCCATAAACTACCTGTAATCTAGGAGAAATAGTAGACTCTAGTTGAGAATTCTCTGTTGGATCTATAGGGGAACTCTCTGGGCTCTGTTCCTATGATTTGTGATTTCAAGGTTTAAAAGAAATGATACCACCTTTAATTTTATTTTTTGGGATTTGTTTCCCTTTCTTAGGTGGAGAAAAATTCTTTCAATCTCTTTGTTGTTTCTCTCTCAGCCTGGAAGACTTTTGCAACTCAAAATGGAGGACTACACCTCTGGAGCTTGAGAGTTCTGAGGAGAAGGGGAAGCAGTCAAGGAATGAGAGGATACTTTAGCCTTTGCCAAATCTCTTAAGTCACATAGACTTACTTTGAGAATGTCATCCTCCATCTCAGACATTGGAGTGGTACTTGAGATTTCATTTGTTAAAGAAGCTAGAGCCGACATTGAGAAAAGCTTATCATTTGACTCCATATTCCCAAAATTATCAATACTATTAATAGTTACTGCATCCTCCTGTAGCACTTGATCTGCTATTTTTTCCAACATTTCCATTTGTACCTCCATAAACCAATGAGATATTACTTGTTCCACTATCTTATGGTTGAATCTTGGAATGAGTTCAATGAGATAATTCTCTAAAGGGAGAGGATTAGAAATATCTACTACCCAATTTTTAGATAATACCATTTTTAAAGGTCTTGTATGCATCTCGAGACATCTTGTTCTGGATATTGGACTCTACAAAAATCTTGCCTTAGTTGATTGTTGAGGTGTATATGCTACATTGAATGAGTCATTGGACAAAGGCTTTGATATCCTCACAAAGAAAGATGTTAATAAATATACATTGGATGCATATTGAGGGTTGAAAGACCTTTTGAAATTCTAGTAGAAAAGCCATAGAAAAAGTTTCAAACTTTCTGTATAAATGTCCAAAACCAAAACTTTCATGGAGCTATCTATTGTTTCCTGAGCTCTCACTTATGGAAATAAATCTAGAAAGGGGAATTGTTGGTTAAGGTTTTGATCTAAAGCCCCCTGTGGATTTGTATCCAATACTGCCAAATCTAGAACGCCCAAAACACTCTTCTCTGGTGGGGGATCTTGTAAAGGTTCGTATGAAATGATCTAAACCCATATTCCAAATTTTGATATGATCTTGATAGATTTGGGAAGCTCTTTCTCAAGATTCATGAGAAAATAGATCTTGGTTGAGGCCAAAGCCCTTTCAAGGTGATGTTTAAGATAAATTCCCAATTTGTTTACAAAAAATTGGAGAATATCAACTTTTATGTATTCCATTGGGAGATTTTGTAAACTGATCCATATAGGAATAAACTTTATGAAATTCTTTAAACAATCAAATTTTGGGCTCCAATGTTGCATATGAAGGCCTAAGTTTTTATAAAACCACCCTTTGCATTTCAAAATCTTGTCTTTGTTGGGTTTATCTTGAAATGTGAACAAAAAGTACCCTAAATCATTATCTAGAGAATCAATCTGTGCAATGTTATGCCAATTTGCATATGCCCAGGTGTTGGACTAGATGAAAGAAAAATTAAAATTCCAAAACTTGCAAATCATTGCATGGTGAAAAAGAAAAAAGTTTCTTTGTTTTAAAATTTCATCAGAGAAGGTGATATAAGGTACCCATTCTTTTGCAAGAGAGTCATCTTTTTCTGTTGCAATTTGAGTCGAGAGTTCTAGAGATTTGTCTTGATTTGAATGATCGCTCTGGATGTCCTATAGTTGTTTATGTGTAGGAGGAGTTTGAACCTGAGGATTTCTCTTGATTGGTTTCCATTTGTGTATATTTTTGTAAGATACTCTAGGTGCTACATTAACTCCCTTGGAATATCCTCGAATCCTATTTATTTTGAGAAGATCTAATCATTTTTTGTGAATCACCCAGTGGATTCCTATCTAGGCTTTTTGGGGGAGAGGAGGCGTGAACGGTCTTCCCAGTGGAGTCATTTGGAAGATTTGAATGAGATTTGGATTGATAGGTGAAATCCTTTGATTTCTCTTAGTAAACCCAAACTATTGTGGTTTTGGATAATACTTTATTTTGAATATGATGAAAGTTTAAATTTCTCTGACCCTCCATTGGTTTCTTATTTTGCGGAAACTGGCCCTGATGGCACTTTTGTCTAAAAGGATGACTTGGAAACCAACTCTGAAAAAACCTTTCATGGTCTCTGTGCAAGTTATGTTGACGTTGTTGAATTCTTGTGGAGAACTGAAAACTATTCCTACCCTTTTTAAAACTCTGAAACCCATTCACCCCTAGTCTGTAATAGTCTTTCCTAGCCTGGCTGTGTCTCTCAGGGTATAAATTTCTCAGCGATAGATTATTTTGAGGACGCTCTCCCATGATTCACATGAATTTGAGAATTCAACTACTGATTTGTTGTTTGATATTGTTCAACTGTTGCTAAGAGTTCCTAGATTATGGCTAGATGTTGGAAACGACCACGTGTTTCTCGTAAGGATTCCTCTGAAAATGTAATGGTCCTTTGCTTACTATGCATGCTTGTAATTAGTCCCACCCAGGCTGCCAGTCCAATGTCGAAGAACTAACCTGTGCCTTTCAAGCCTAACACTCTAAAGTTTTCTTTCTGAATTTTTAGACTTATCACTCTCTGAAGATTCCTCCACTTGTTTTGGACTTTATTAAATTTCGGACTACAATAGGCAAAATTAAAAGGTTTTCTAAACAGACATTGAAGTTTTCTCTAAGAAGTTTCAGACTTGTCAAACTTATCGATCTTTGAATATTCCTCCGCT
Organism: Chamaecyparis obtusa; assembly: GCA_027943335.1. Lineage (NCBI taxonomy): Eukaryota > Viridiplantae > Streptophyta > Pinopsida > Cupressales > Cupressaceae > Chamaecyparis > Chamaecyparis obtusa. The sequence goes on along the minus strand of BSBK01010337.1, from coordinate 108,975 downwards.
TGTTTCAGACTTAATGTAATTTTGGACTTGTCGCACTCCGAAGTTTCCTCCACTTGTTCCAGATGCCGAAATTTTTAACCTCTGAAATTTTTGACCTCCGAACGTATTGTCTTTTACTTGTAGAAATATTTTCTTCTCTTTTAAATCTTGCAATCATTTTTCTATAGATCACGCAATGCGCATTGATTGTCATCGAGGGCCGCCATTAAAAGTCCTTAGAAGTCTTAGCAAAACTGCTTCATTTTCCGTTATTTATGGCCTGGAGGCACTCGGCTCTCGGCTTTTCAGTAAAAGATGTTCAGAAACCCTAGCCGGTTTTTGTCATGGACTTAGTGATTTGATATCTAACATTGCTGATGCTGTTGATAATGTTTCCAGTTATGTAGTCCAGAGAAGTGAAAGCGGAATCCAACCTAAAACTGTTTCCCGCAGATGTAAATGAAAAAAACCTAAAAGCCCTAGCAATGTTGGTGTGGCTTCCCCTACTTCACAGAGCCTCCACCACAAAATCAATGAACTTAACCTACGAGCAACGCTCAAAGCAAACGCTGGAGCGCGACGCGCTTCGCGTGGCCACCATTAACACTCGACTCTTTTTCACCATGCATTGTTCTCTTCAATAGAAGCCTCAACAAAACCTAAAAACCTAACGGCGCCGATGTGGCTTCCCCTGCTTCACAGAGGTTCCGCCACAAAATCAATGAACTTGACCTACGAGCAATGCTCCATACGGATAGCTGCTATAAAGCTCTTGTAGCTGATTTTTCCACTTATGTACTGATGCTCTTGTCTATTACATCTTTAATTCAAGATTGCTATCTTACACACAAATTGTGGCACTGTTTGGGTCAAGAAATGTATGAGATTCCAATGCAACTTTTCTTGTTAAACTTTCAAAATGTGATGGGATGCATGGCTGCCCTAATAGTATATTTTAAATAGACTATATTGTATAAAATGTAAGTATTTTAATCGATAAGAAACAATTAAAGCTAATGACAAGTGTTATGTTAGAGGCTTCAAACTACTTAAATCTAGTAACATAAGAGACATTCATGATTTTAACACCTCAAATATTGGCTCCATAATTGAAATATGAGAGGTTCTCCCATAGACGCGGCTTCTTATAAACATTCTTTCTACAATTTTATTTGTAAAACTCTTTGATGGCATAATGGTGTGTAGTGAGTATCTCGTTGCCAATGCTTGGGAGCATATAGGAGTTATTTATAAGCTAATAAATAGACATTTTAGAAGCATGGTTAAAAATGAGAGAATATTGGTACCTGCCAAATGTCATAGATGTTCCTTTTATAACTACCTATGACCCTTAAATAGAAGGCTGTCATAAGACATCTACAAATGCGCATGTGAGACTGCACGTAACCTATCTCACAACTAATAATTTTGTAAAAGGCCATAAAGTTCCGAATAAAATGTCTTAATCTTTGTGTTGTCAAGAAAAACAAATAGAGATATCACAAGTTGAATTGAAAAAAGGATCCAAGATCTTGTTAGTCAAGACGCCAACCTTTGGATCTGCAAGCTTCAAATAGCCATACAATTAAATTCATGTCTCTCAATGGTTGTGCTTACTACGTAGCTAAAACGAATTAGCTAGGACTAGAATAAATGGACTTAAAAATGATAATTTCGGGGATCTTCCATTAGATCTCAAGTTAAGCTTTTTTAAAGTTAACTTTTTCAATTTGCAATCTTGTCACAACAAATTAGTGTGGATCTAGATGGTTGTATTTGTACTATAGCTAAAATATAGTGGCTGGTACCTAACTAGCACCTTTTAATTACCTTTTAATTATCTATAATTGTTCGGTTCGTAACTTGTCTTTCAGTCCTATTTATGAATTGGTATTTCCTCCTAGTGTGTGAAATGCCTAATATTTTTCTTGGATGCTCTTGATATACCCAACCTAATAAATAAATTGGGTTGTCTAGTTTGATTCAAAATATGTATTATTTTTTTTGTGCCATAATGGAACAGTTACAACTTTCATGATTTAGTTGTAATTTGGTTTAAGAGATTCTTAATGGCTGATTTGGTATTTTCTAAGAACTTTATTGCTTGTCATCTTTATGGTTTGTCAACATATTTAGTTAAGAGTTGTTAAATAATTTTACATTTATCTCTTCTTGAAATTTCTTTTTAAATTTCATTTCTATATTTAGCTTTTTATGAAAAGCATCTTCCTGGAAAATAAAATTAATTTATGCTTCTACTTATTTTCTTTTTTGTGTGAGTGAATAACTTACAAAATTTTGTAATATTCAAAGGTAAAATTCTTTTTATATGCTATATACTCCAACAAATAATGGCTTGCATTTTGAGAGTTTATTGTATTATTTTAGATATGTGGCTACTTCTCTTCTTTGCTACTTATGGGAAATATGAAGTGATTAGGTGAACATATATGTTGTACCTATTTATTGATCTTTAATGACTAAATTTTGTAGTTTGAACATTGCATCATTTGGGAAAAAGAGTTTTATTTTGCCTAATTGTTTGGTAGTAGGAGCCAAGCAAATGATCTTAATGTGCATTTTATGACTATGTAATAGGTTCAACAAAAGATGATGGAGATGAGTTTGATTTCTATGAGGGTGAAAATCTTGAAGACTATGAAAAATGAATCTTTGATCATGTATTTGGATATAAAATTGAGTTTGCTTCACAAAATTTAGAAACTTGGAAGAAAAGGAGAGCTCCAGTTCCTATACATATTAAGGATATTCTTCCTATAAGGGATGAATAACCAAATGGGAATTATCATAACTCATTTCCCATTAAAAGAGATCATTCTTTATCTGCAATGCCTATGTTGGAACTTAAAAATCCATAGGACATTTGGAGTTGTAGTGATAATGAAAGAATAAGGCTTTGCAACTTTGTTTTTGAAGGACAATTTTTTTTTAGTATGCATCACTATTCTATATTTCTTCAATTTTAGTTACCCATGCTTGTACCTTCCTTGAAATTATTTATTTATCTGTCAATATATTTTGTATGTGACAATGCCTCAGAGTTTTCTAAGAGTGACCATCAATCAATATTTTCTATTATGTCTTAGGTAATTGGAAATTTGACTTTTGACAAATATGATCAGTTAGTTATTCATTTTCTGACTACATGCAAACCTTTTCAAGCTTCTTCTTTTGGCATCCCAATGAAGAGCCTCTTTGAAGAAAAATGTATTGTAAGCAATATTGTCCATGCATTTGCAACAACCAATGCAATTATCACAGATCTAATTGTCCTTGAAACAATTAAGTTACTGATAAATGATTCCAAAAATTATAGGTAAGAGATTTCATTATTTGATTCCTATAAATGGCATAAAGTTATTTTTGCAATTTTTCAGCTTCCATTTCATGTCAAAAATAAAATGTATCTTATTATGTATAAGGGATGTTACTTTGTATGGAGGATATGCAATCATCACCATGGGCAATTACATCATTTTCATTCTTTCCTCTATTCTTCAAACTCTTTCCAAAACCATTAAAGCTACCAATGACACATCTCTAAAGGTTGAACATGATTGCATTACAACCCTAGGAAACATAACCAAATTTTTCCATTGGAAGACATCAAGTGAGCCTATTTTGGGTCACAAACATCTTGATTAAGTACAATACATCAAGTCCAAATCTGCATCGGTGTTGAGTGTACAACCATAGAAGTTAGTTCTATTACAGACTAAGCTCAATCATTTCAGCCTCATTCACTACAAATTGAACATCTAATTATGGATAACAATAATCTGTCATAATATTTTTATCTTCTCTCTCAAGATACACTTCTATTTTTATAATTTTATTTCTTTTTTTTTGGTTCAATCCATCTCTATTATCTAGGATAATTTGACTAATGTTAGTTATTATCATTTCTTTATGTGAAATAGTTGGTATGAGGTGGTTTCTTATTACCTCAACCAACATAAACCATTTCATTTGCTAAATAATTCAATTCAACTAGTTTTGACTCTGGGATCTAGGCTTTGGATGTGTTTGAGTGCTTGTAATTTAGTTGTGAGTCTAGGTTCTGGATGAGTTTGAGTGATTTAATGATAAGATAGGCTGAAAGAGGATGATAGTTTTTATGTTCTATGGGTTTTCTTGAAAAGCAGATGCCAGTGATGCATTTTATTTTACTTATGTCTCGTGAATCTATTTAATTATTTAATTGATAGTGTCTTATTTCTAGAAATAAATATTTGTGAGGTTAATTATGTAAATGTTTTTCTTTCACCCATGTTTAATTTTAAAAAAAATTGAAAATCTTTTTGAATTCACATCTCTAAGGGCAACACAATTTTTCATTAAACCAAGACTAAAAAAGTACAAAATTCATTATGATTTCCAGAGTTTTTTTTTCTTCTCTATTTTTAATTATGTTTTGATGGACAATCTGAATCTCCTATGTTCTTTACTATAATGTACTTACCAAATTTATTTTTCTCTCATAGACTACTATTAGAATTCAAAGTTTACTAGCTTCTCTAGTTGCAACTTCAATATGGAAGTTAATTATAGTCAAATAAATCCCACAACATCCCAATTTTTTTAAGAAGTAGTTGTAAACAACTAGGACTTAAATAAATTTAAAATATAATCTACATACCCAAATAGAGGTAACTTGAATAGATAAACATAAATTTACAACCAAAGGTTGTCAACCATCCAAGAAAATTTACAACCAATAACTTAGTTATGATAACTAAGAAGTCATTGTCTTCGATCTCATATTTAATATTTCCCACAGTGTGATCCAAAAATTTCTCAAAAATTGAATCCTTGTTTGAAATGATCAAACCTATAGACACCATAGTAAATTCAAACATTTGTAAAAGCAAATCAATTGAATATTGTCCTTCAGAGTCCTTTATAGCAAACAAGTAATCATCTCCTTACCTAACAAATACATGTAAATGCTCGAATAGGAACTCTAAATAAGTTTCTCATAGTCAAGGAAGGTGGTCTAAGTGGACTCACAATCCTCCCTAGTCTATTATTGGATTGTACAACCATTCCTTTAAAAAAAGAATTATGTACAATTATATTTCACGTATATTATAATAGGTACTATTAGTATTTGTAGTAAATATGTCTCATTGTCTATAATGAGATTGACTTAAATTTATATAGAAATATGGTCAATATGTAATTATGTCTAGATTGGAGGCCAATGATATTAATTCCATCAAACCCCAAAAAATGTATGGAAGATAAAAATGTAATTGGAAAGATTGAGAAACTAGATGATCCCTTTATTTATAAATTATATACATAACCATTCCCTCCTGACTTAGTTATTTAGCTAACTATTATGTTTCAAATGAAACAAACCCTTGTAAAATATTCTTCATCTTTTGTAAAGTAAACTATTATCCACTACAATATATCTATTATTTATTAACGTGTATCAATAGTATAGAAAGTAAAAGGTTATTTTGACACATTACAAACTATACTTAGTTTTGATCCTATTTTTTTCAATTCAAAATCACCACTCCACTAATATAGTCTCTTGTTCAAAATATTAACCAAATTGTTTCTTCCATAATTATCTATAATAACCTAAAGTATATTACTCTTAGCAAGAACTTGACCATTATGTGTTTGTTAGAAGTATGAAAAATGAAAAGAAGTTAAGGAAAGGACCCAAGAAAGTGTAATGCAAGAGGGAATTTTACCATAGACCAAGAATGAGATAATGCTTCAATATCAATCACCAACATGAGAATTCTCCAAGAATCCAAACAATGAGGTAAAATATTTTGAAAGAAGAAAGAAAAGAAAAAACCTTGTGTATAATATGAATGAGGAAAAAAAGAGCCTCGAGAGAGAGAATTTGACTAAGAAGCTCAATACAATAATGAGAGACCTAAGTTCCAAGAGAGAAAATTGTGTGAAAGGATGTGAGAAAATTATATCAAATATATAGAGAAGCATCTCTTAAGTAGAGATGAGTGAAGGAGTTTGGATGTAACTCCCATGTGAATGAATTTCACATTCATACTAACTATGTGCTAAGTGTGAGCATCCTCATAAGGAGGAATAAACTAATTTCCTTATTAAAGGAATTACAAGAAATAAGTTATCCTCCCACTTGGACTAGAGGACAAAATTACATGTAGATATTCCACAGGAACCTCCTAAATTAAAAAAGAGGAGGATACCTTGGTTTATCCTCAAATTAAATAAAACAAACAAGGAAAGATTATAAATTCTAACAGTCTTTTTTTCTTTAGAGGCAACTAGCCCAATGGAAGAGAACTTTCTTTATAAGCAATAGGATTGTGGTTTGAATATATCGTGCCCTAATTATATGACTAAATTAAGGAGTAAATATATGACTATAGTAATGAATAAATATATGACCAAAGTAATGATTAAATATATGAATAAATATATGTCTAAATAAATGTATAAACATATGACTAAATAAATCACTACCAATGACTAAATATATAACTAAATAAATGACTAAATATATCATTAAATTAATGACTATATCAATTACTAGATCATGACCAAATCAATGAATAAAATAGTTTGTCATAAAAAATTTCGTGAGATAAATTACCAACTATAAACTACTAATAGTCACCCAATCAAAATTACTCATTTTTCTATAGTTTTTGGTGATTTATTTAGTCATATATTGTTGTTTTTGTACTAGTTGTCTAAAGTTAATCAAGTTGTGTAGACAAGACTAAAGTGTCCACTAAGATTATAGTATGGTTGTTATTGATGTAGCTACAAGAGGTCTACAAAGATTTAAGCCGTGAACTTTTTAGTTCTAAAGAGTTTTCCAAATACTATGAGGTTTCTAAAGATATTTCCAATAGATATATTTCTCTTTGATGCCCCTTATGTCAAAAAAAGGGGAGGGTTAAGTGGGTGGATTTTCTTGTGAAATAAACGTAGGCTGAACCTTGGGCAAGAAACAACTCCTGAGACTCATAAAACAATACCTCCCTCAAAGGATGGAGCATGAAAATTATCTATAGAGGACCATCTCTTGGTTAGATAAGTATGCACATTATGCACGTGTTTTTCCATTGCAACACTAACCCACCAAGTGCAATAGTGGAAAGGCTCATAGAGCTCTTATGGACACTAAGTCACTTGGGCTTACTAGCTAGTAACAAGGCAACGTAACAACCATGCTAAATGAAAAAAAATGAAAGGACAATCATTGGGGATGAAGGCACTCCTTTGAAAATAGCTACTGATAGCTGAATATGTTTTTTGGGAACATCCTACTGACCTATATCTCATTGCGTCCCTTATTCGCTAAATAATATTCCAAGGTTGAAGAAGAGTGATGAAGAATATTTGGGTAGCAGTAACATGTATGTAATAGTATCCTAGTTTCTAGGAGAAGGTCTTCACATGTACCTATCTTTTATTTTCTATGCATACAAGTGTTTCATTCTATGCATTGCCTTGTAAATTGCATGGAATTGTCTCCACTAAATTTGTATCGGCTACTTGAATTTAATAAATGAAGCCTTTTTGTTTAATTCAGCTTTGCATTTTGCATTGTAGTTTGTATGGTTTATTGATTTTCTCTCCTTCAAGGATATAGTTGAAATGCTATGTATAGATAATAGTAATTAGTGTAGATGATATGCATACATAATTAATAGTTCTCATCTCATATAAGAAGGCAATGTCGATTTAAGGAATAGATATACTATGATCTCAATGATTTGTTTATTGTGTATTTGTAGGAATTTAATATGTTTTATCATCTCACTATGTCTCTGTAGACATGGCACTCATCCATACATGGATATCATTCCTCTTAGTAATGCTTGAGGATTTTCAAATCAACTTTACTTTTGTTTCTCATTTCAAGAAATAGTTGATTTAGGGCTCTCAATTTGTAATTAAAAGGCACTAAAAAATAGTTGAATCAACTCTACAATACAACCAATGTATGCTCTATTAAATAAATGATGCAACCCAGCTTCCGATAGTCATAAATTTTGACTCAGATGTTCATTTTTGCTGAAATTTTATAGGTAGATTCCTTAGGAGATACCATTTGTATATGATAAAATAACTAAGAGGAGGGGTGAATCAGTTATTCATGGTCCCAATTACAAAATGTATCACTTAAAACAAATTCAGCTAAATCTGCAGCTTAGTAAACATAAAAATACTAACTGTCTGTGTAACTACCGATTACCAGTTAATTGCTCATAGTGATTATTGACCAAATACAATATGAAACATGTAAATTAAGATATCCAAACAATCAACACATAAACACATAACACAAAAAATTTAACATGGAAACCCTGCAAAGGGAAAAACCACCTGGGATCGATAACCCAAAAAAAATTTCACTCTTCTGAAGTGAGCTCAGTGAAGAGCCAACCCTATTAAAGGTTAAAAAATACATTGTAAGGTGTGACCTTGTTAGAGGCTTTAACACTAATAGTTATTGTCCAACCAGCATTCACTATGGGGTTGATAGGATAACAATGTACATTCTATGAATGACATATAAGACTTTCAAGTCCACTTGGTTAAGAGATTTTATCTGTTACAATGGTTAAACTGAAATAGTAGGTGATTTGATTACAATACAACTTGAATTGTAGATGTTTAGATCTATCATAAGTCCATGCAAATCGTTTGATCAATATTTCTTATTTAGTTCATCAACATTCAATAACTTATTGTACCTTGGTAAAAATCTCTAACGCTTAGTACTGATCTACAGTTTAGTTCTTCTTCAACCAATATGATCAGGCATGCATGAAGCTTGGTCATGTGATATCTCTGCAGTCTCCTTTTGGCATAAGTTTCACTATGAAACCCTAGACTCTTAAATAGACAAGTAAACCATTTTCTTTTCATCCATCAGATTTTTTTGCTTAATCTCCTTCATTGATTTTGCTCCTTAAACCTTCCTCGGCTGATGTGTCAGCAACACGTTTCAATTTTATCCTTTAGATCTTCTTGAGATGTTGGAGATTGTTCATACAAACATGAGTGGTCCTACTAGGACTAGAGGATTCTATGGAGAAAGGTATTTTATGATTCTTGTTGATGATTTTACAAGAATGATGTGGATTGCATTTTTTAAAGAAAAATCTGAAGCATTTGATAAGTTTAAGGTCATGAAGAATAAAGTTGAGAATGAATCAGGAATGAGGATTAAATGTTTGAGATCTGATAGAGGTGGATTATTTTCATCTAAAGAGTTTAACACTTTTTTTGAAGCAAATGGTATTAAGAGACAGTTATCAACCCCTAGAACACCTGAACAAAATGTTATTGCAGAAAGAAGGAACAGATCAGTGACTGAAGCAGCTAGAGCTATGTTATTTGAAGGTGATTTGGCAAAGACATTTTGGAGAGAAGTAGTGAATACAACAATATATACAATGAACAGAGTACAAATTAGAGTAGACACAAACAAGACACCTTATGAGTTGTGGTTTGGACATGCACCCTTAGTTAATTATTTTAGAATTTTTGGAAGAAAATGTTATATTAAGAGAGATGATGATATAGGAAAGTTTGATCCTAGAAGTGATGAAGGAATTTTTGTTGGATATTATTTGAAAAGCAAAGCATATAGATGTTACAATAAGATAACTAAAACTATTGTTGAAAGTGCAAATGTAAAAGTTGATGAGAAGTTTAAAATTTAGGAAAGAATGCTTGATTATGAATCTAATGAAGGAACTAACCCTTAGCCTAACATTGAAACTACTGAACAATTTTTTGAGACTGACAGTGAATTTTTGAATGAAAGTCATGCTGAAGAAAAGAGAGAAGAATCTAGAGAAGAATCTATAGTTGAAGAAAGATCAGTGACTATGACACCTAACAAGTATATATCAAGACATCATCCTATTGAGCAAGTTATTGGAAGTTTGGATTGAGGAGTTATGACTAGAAAGAAGGTACATTTATGTTTGATTTCTCAAATTGAATCTAAGTCTACTAATGAAGCTTGTCAAGATGAACATTGGATTAAAGCTGTGAAAGAAGAATTGGATCAGATTGAAAAGAACAAGACATGGGAATTGGTCCCTAGACCTAAAGACAAAAATGTGATTGGAACTAAATCGGTATTCAGGAACAAGATGAATGAACAAGGAGAATTAATTAGAAACAAAGAAAGATTGGTATGTAAGGGATACTCACAGCAATAAGGAACTGACTATGAAGAAACTTTTGCCCTTGTGGCAAGACTTGAAGCAGTAAGAATATTTTTGGCTTATGCAGCATTTAAAAAATTCAAAGTGTATCAGATGGATGTGAAGTCAGCATTTTTGAATGGTGAATTAGAAGAAGTCTACATTGAGCAGCCTGAAGGTTTTCCTTTGACTAAAGAAGGAGACATGGTATGTAAACTAAAGATAGCATTGTATGGACTAAAGCAAGAAACTAGAACTTGGTATGCTAGATTAGATAAGTATTTGTTAAAATTGGGATTTACAAAAGGAACAAATAATAGTAACTTATACACAAAAGAAATTGAGAATGGATTGTTAGTTTTGGTTATTTTTGTTGGTGACATTATTTTTGGAGGAGAAGATGAAGCTAGTTACAAATTTGCTGATGAAATGAAGACAAAATTTGAAATGAGTATGATTCGAGAAATGAAATACTTTTTGGGATTACAAATAACACAAAACAAAGATGGTATATTTATAAGTCAGACAAAGTACTTGAATGATTTGTTGAAAAGATTCGGTATCGAGAATTGTAAACTAGTTGGAACACCTATGGTTACATGACATAAACTATCTAGCAAAGATGAGACACCAGAAGTTGAGCAAAAGAAATACAGATCTATGATTGGTGGATTGCAGTACTTGACTCACACTAGACTAGATATACAACATTCGGTTGGAATGGTAGCAAGATTTCAAGCTAAACCTAGAGAGTCACATTATGTAGTAGTAAAAAGGATATTGAGATATCTTAGAGGCACAATGGACTATGGACTATGGTATGAAAATTTTGATGATTTTACCCTATGTGCATATATTGATGCTAATTGGGGAGGCAACGTTGATGACAAGAAAAGCACCAGTGGTGGAGTGTTTTTTCTTGGAGGAAGATTAGTTTCTTGGTTGAGCAAAAAGTAGAATTGTATCTCACAGAGTACAATAGAAGTAGAATATGTAGCAGTAGCAAATAATTGTAATCAGATAATTTGGATGAAGAAGATGTTGATGGACATTGGAATCAATTTTGATGAGCCTATTTTCATATATTGTGACAATACAAGTACAGTTAGTATGTCTAAGAATCCAGTTTTGCATTCTAAAAAAAAGAACATAGAGATCAAGTATCATGTTGTAAGAGAGAAAGTTGCAGATAAAGAAGTCAAACTAGAGTACATAAGCATAAAGGAGCGGATAGAAAATATATTTACTAAGCCTTTGCCTAAGGATACATTTGAGTATCTTAGAGATATAATTGGGGTTATGCCCCAACCTACTTTTGAGTAATGATGTAGTTGGTTGCATCCATCCAGTGGTTTATGGCCCTATCTATTTTTTGGATTGGATGTTGGTACTTCCTCTATGGGGGAGTATGTGTATCTGAGCTGAGTCACTGAGGACTCTTGTGAATATATTTTTTGAATAGTGTCTTTTGGCATTGAGCTATTGTTGATGTAGTGATAGAATTTCTATCATTGATGTCAATGGGGGAGAGAATCATGAAAAACATTGAGGAACTACATTTGTTGGAGAGATTGAATAGGATAACGAAGCAATATTTGATTGATGATCAGTAGCAGTGCAGTTGAGCAGTAGTGATTGGATTTTTGGAACATTGGATGTTTTTCATCTATGTTGACATCAATGCCAATGGGGGAGATTGTTAGGAATGAATTCTAAAGCCTTTGGAAGTCATTCTCTAGCAGTGGTTGTTGCATTCATGACTATGTTTGTCATTGATGTCAACACAGTGATATTCTAGAGTTTAGCAGAGAAGCAGGCACAGTTTTGTTTTGCACACATGTTATATTGTAGATTGAGTTATGCATATTTGATGGTATGTTCTTTGGTGTGTTATTAGCCTATGGTTAAGAGCACAAAAAGAAATTCATTTATTCATTTAAGTTATAAGCATTTTGGTGGAAGCAGTATTCTGGTAGTATTCCTGTGTAGTGGTTTTTGGTAATCGGAGGATATCTCCTAACCGGGATGGAATCTGATTCTGCATAGTTAAAGGGAATTTTGAGACTAATTGTTGGTGATGTGGTTCATAGTGCAAACTTTGAGGTCACACGATTGGAAAGTTATTGTATCTGGAAGCTGACAGTTTTATGTAATTTTGATGTAGCGTGTTGAAATTATTATTTTGTATTTACATGCTGGCTCATTTGTAATTATTTGAGTGTGGTATAAAGGAAGGAATGTTTTCCTTGTTATGTGAGAGGATTGTAATAGTTTTAATATGAAGTTGTGAAATTTGTGATGCTAATGTATGCATGAAGTGAAGAAAAGAGCTAATTCAGTGATGAAGGAAGACTTGCGAAGTATAGAGATCTGGATTTGTGATCTTGTGTAGCAGAGTGTGGTTTTGGCATAGTGTGAAGGAGGTAACATATTTCATATTATTTTTTTGAATAATCCTAAGATCTATTGGAGAGTGAGTTCAGAGATCTTGCCTTGAAGTTGTTTGGGCAGTGGGTCCTTCTGTCTTCCATAACTCCTAAAAGGGTTAGAATCTTTTAATAGGGATTCAAAATCTCCTAAGAGAGATTCATATGTACTAAATGTATTTCATAAGACTCCTAACAGGGTCCATCCTCTAACAAGGAACTTTCATATTAGTGCATCATTTTGTGGGCTTCATTCCCACCGGGGTTTACTCTTTGTTCAAGAGGTTCCCTAGTTAACATATCTCATGTTATTTTGTCATTGTGTATGGTTATCTTTCTATGGTTGGTTACTACATTAATTATATGGTTTAAAGCTATTGAAGTGTATATTGAAGTTAATGTTGATAAATGGTTTAATTATCAGATAACTGATTCACCACCCCTCTCAGTTATCTTGGTGGTCTTTACTTTCTAACATCATCAGTATTTCCTTTCATATACAAATTGTTGTTCTCACTAGTTCTAAGAAAACCAATACTTAACAAATAAGTATGCAACCTTTCATACGAAGCTCTAGGTGCTTTCTTTAAACCATATAAAGATTTATGTAATCTACATACCATACCTTTCTTGTCTGGATCAACAAACCCTTTTGTTTGTTTGATGTAGACCTCTTCTTCTAGTATCCCATTAAGAAATACAGACTTAACATCCATTTGATAAACTTTAAACTTCTTATGTGCTGCATATGTAAGTAACATTCTAACTCCTTCTAGTCTAGGAACAGGTGAAAAAGTCTCACCATAATCTATACTTACTCCTATGCATACCCCTTGCATACAAGTCTAGCTTTATTTCTTGTGACCTCTCCATTTTCATTCAGCTTGTTTCTGAAAATCCATTTAGTACCGATAACATTCTTATTCTTAGGCCTATGTACTAAAGTCCATGTCTTCTTTTTCTCTATCTTTTCTATTTCTTCATTCATTGCATTTAACCATTCCTCATTCTCCAATGCAACCTTAACATTTTTCGGTTCAAACTCACAAACTAAGCATGTACCTTGTCTTAATTTACTTGTAATCATGTCATCTTGATTGTCACCAATGAATTGGTTCTTAGGATGATGTCTTATTTGTTTTTCATCATGTTTAGGTTCACATGCTTTCTCGATAGCTCCTTCCTGGTCGTGGGTTTCTCTTTCCTATTCCTCGATGTTATTTTCTTGATGATCAGTTGACACAGTCTGCGACTTCAATAGGTACTCTGGTTGTTCAATGTAAGTAAATCTACCATATTCTTCTAGCTCCCTAGTGCTTTCTTCACTATTCTTAGTATCAAATTCATCAACCCTAACATTAGTACTTTCAATCTTTTTATTAGTAACTTTATTCAGACAGTTATAGGCTTTTCTTTTAGTGGAATATCCAAGAAATATCCCTTCATCTCCTTTAGAGTCAAACTTTCCATTTATTTCATCTTTCAGAATTAAACATTTGCTACCAAAAATTTTGAAGGAACTTACAGTCAGTTTGTGACCAAACCATAACTCATAGGGTGTTTTGTTTGTGTCCTTCTTTAGTTATACTCAGTTCAGAACATAGATAGTTGTGCTGACTGCTTCTCTCCAGTATGTCTGAGCAACATTCTTTTGCAACATTAGTGTCCTTGCACAATCAATAATTGATATATTCCTCATTTCAGCAATCCCATTCTGCTGAGGTGTTCTCAGTGTAGAAACCTATCTTTTTATACCATGCTCATTACAATAGTTAGTAAATTCATCAGAAATAAATTCACCACCTCTGTCAGATCTCAAGCATTTCAATTCCTTCCCAGTTTCTTTCTCTACCTTTTTATTATACCATTTAAACATCTAAAATGCCTCTAATTTCTCTTTTAAAAACATCACAATCATTAATCTAGTGGAATCATCAACAAACTGAATGAAGTATCTATCTCTAAAATAGCTCTGTGTTCTCATGGGACCACATAGCTCGGTGTGAACTAGCTCCAAAATTCTCTTTGATGAGTAATCTTTACTCTTAAAACTAGATTTTATCATTTTACCCTTTTGACATTCATGACACATAATATGATCTGACTTTGCTAGACTAGGCAGGCCTCTAATCATTTTCTTTCTACTGATTTTAATCATGTTCTCAAAGTTTACATGACATAACCTTTTATGCCATAGCCATTCATCCTCATTTTTCATTATTAAATAAGAAGACTTATCATTATCAAGATAAAAACAAGTTACCTTTTGTTTGTGCTCTTGTCCCAACAAGTTTTCCTCCATCATCAAATATTTTAACCTTTTTTGCTCTCAAAAGCTACTCGGTGACTTGAGTTGTTAAGTTGTGCCACACTTAGTAGATTATAATTTAGTCCTTCTACCCAATAAGCATCATCACATTTGATTTTATCATTTATCATTAAAGTTCCCTTTCCTCTAACCATACAAGGAGTATCATTACCCATTTTTACAAATGCTCCATTATATTGCTCAAGATGATCAATTTTTTCTTCATCACCAGTGGTGTGATGGGTAAAGCCACTATCAATGATTCATGTATCATTTTTATTAACCTTAGAAATGAGTGTTGTCTCTACATACTTTTATTATTCCTTAGAATCATCCTTCATTGCAACAAAAACTACTTCCATTTCATCATCTATGTCAGTCTCGGTATCATTCTCTTCAACAATGTAACATACCTTTTTGCCTTTATTATTTTTTTCTTAGTTATCTCTGTTGTAGTATCAGTAACTTTTTTTATTTATCCTCCCATAGCTTCCTTCACTAGATCAATCCTTGTTTCTATCATCTTCTTTCCTATTTGGGCATCTAGCAGCAATATGACCAACTTCTTTGTAGTTAGAACATGCTAAAGGTAACTTACCCCTATATCTACCTTTACCTTTAGGTAATCTCCTAGCCATAAGAGCTTCAAGATCATCAAGCTTATCATCAGTATTAATGTCATTATCATCATTATTACTTCTACTACTAGACTTACCAATCTTCAGAGAAGTCATGAAAGAAGATTCAATAGATGGTACAACACTATTATCAAAGTTGTCTAGTTCAAAAGTTGTTAGCTTATCGATCAGACTATCAAGAGTGAGAGTACTGCCAGGTGCAGACCTCATTTTGTGTATTGCAAATATTCTGATTGCATAAACAAGTAATAAGGTTCTTAGAATTTTACTTACCCTTGTTTCTTCAGTAATGACACCACCAGATCCTTTGATAGCATTAACTACCTCCCTTGTTCAGTTTGTATACTGCATTATGTTTTCTCCTTCTTTCATTTTTATATCATCAAATCTTCCTCTTAAACTTTCAGCTCTAGCTCTTCTGAAATTTGCATCACCACTATAAACTTGAGTAAGTTTATCTCACATTTCCTTTGAAGTAAAGCAGTCCTTGACATCTTCAAACTCGACATCTAATAGAGCAGCAACAATCTCCATCATAGTAAGATTATGCTCATGTCTATCTCTCAATTGGTTAAGGGTCAAAGGTCTTGTAGACAGTGCTAAGTAGCCATTATCCAATAGGGTGAGGGTAGAATTCTTGATCTTAGATATATGGAGTCTCGTTTGGCTTTGTCATATTGTAAAGTTGTCCTTATTCAGCTTTGGCACTTCCCTCTTATATATTTTGTGATCTTTTTGTTGAAGTCCATAAAACTCTATTCCAAGCAACCAATATGCTCTGATACCAATTCTTAGAATAACTAAGAGGGGGGGTGAATCATTTATCCATAGTCCCAATTACAAAATGTATCACTCAAAACAAATTCAACTAAATCTGCAGCTCAGTAAACATAAAAATACTAACTATCTGTGTAATTAACGATTACCAGTTAATTGCTCATAATTGATGGAATATGGATGAACTGAATGAGAGGGGGGGGTGAATCAGTCAACCATAAATCACTTAACAATTATTTCTTTCCAGATCCCTTAGGATATCTTAATGAATATTATCTGTTTAGCACTCGGTAAATAGATTGCAGTAAGTTTGTAGATGCAGAAAGTATTAGTAAATTATCTTTAGATATTCATCAGCACTTGTATGTGATTAAGATAGCAATTAAGAACACAAGAGACACAAGATTTAACGTGGAAACCCAATATGGGAAAAACCACCAATGTATCTAGATACTGATTTTCACTTTTCTGAAGTGATGCCCAGTTAGAAGCCAACCCGGTAAAAGGTTACAAAACACACTATTAGGTGTGACCTTATTAGAGGATTTAATCACCCTGATAGGAGTGGCCTGGTAAGAGGTCTTGAAAACAATTCAATGGAATTGTCACCTTGTTAGAGGATTTACAATATGGTTGTTAAACCAACTCGGTTAAGAGATTTAGAATTCACTGTTACAATGATAAGAAGGTAACAATGAAAATGACCTGTATAATAATGCAACTATCTTGCTGATTACAGATCTCTATTCTGCATAAGTCCGATCCTTCCTGATCGAATATATCTTTGCTGTACCTCAAGGATATCTGATCATCCTTCACAAATTCACACACACCTTTTCTTCTTTTCTTCTATATATCTTCTGCTGTATATGTCTTATTTTCACATTTGACCTTTTATTTATATGATTTTAGATTTGTCAAATCGACATTACTTAGTATAACAGTCAGCTGAATTAAGCAAACTTTATTTGCAAAAATCCTTCAAGGGCCGACGGTGCTCGGTGACCATAACTTTCTACAATCTTTCGGAGACCGAGGGAAATCGGTAAACACTGATAATCCTTTTTCCTCAAAAACTGACTGAACTCGGTAGATGCTCTTTTCTTTGATGACCGACTGAACTCGGTAAACACTATCTTTTCTTTGACGACCGACTGAACTCGGTAAACACTATCTTTTCTTTGACGACCGACTGAACTCAGTAAACACTGAATTTTCTTTGATAACCGAGTGGACTCGGTAGGCACTAAATTTACTGACAGGCAGACTGACTGAGCTCGGTAGGTACTGAATGTTGCGGACTATGACATTGTGTGACATCAGAGACAATACATAATTTGAGTAGCAATTTCCTTCAGACAATTGTTTCCAACAATCTCCCTCTTTGGCATTGATGGCAACACAATATGTCATAGCATAAGAAATTTGAAAGAATTAGGTCGGTTCAGATCCAAATCTCCCTCTGTCAGAAAACTTCTTGTTTCTTGAAAACTCTTCCTCTGTCTATTGAAAATTTCTTGAAGTAATAGCAAAGACATAGCAAACACTCCCTCTTTGACAACACATGCGAAAGACAATTCACATATTACTGGTGTAAACTAATGTACCTCAAGTACTGATTCATATGCAATGATTCCTTGAATATGCTACATCAACTGGTTGATTTTCAATCATGTTCTAGTTGATGCATCACTAAAACTATATTTAGTGAGCCTCGGATAGGGGAATGACCCCTAACTTACCTCTTAGATACACAAATTCATCCTTAGGTAATGGTTTGGTGAAAATGTCTACAATCTGCTCTTTTGTATGAATATATTCTAATCTGATTTCCTTGTCCTGCACCAATTCTCTGACAAAGTGATATTTAATAGCAATGTGCTTGGTTTTGGAATGCATCACTGGATTCTTTGAAATGTTTATTGCACTAGTATTGTCACAAAATATAACAACTAGTTCTTTGATTTCAACCATCATACCTTGCAATAATTGTTTAAACCAAACAATATTTGAACAATTTACTATAGCAGCAACATATTCTGCTTCAGCTGTGGATTGAGATGTGCAATTTTGCTTTTTACTGGTCCAGGATACCAGTCTTTTTCCAAGAAAAAATGCTCCACCACTTGTACTTTTTCTGTCATCAATGTTCCCTGCCCAATCAGCATCAGTAAATACTTTTAAATCTAGATTGCCTCCAAATTTATACCACAAACTATATTCTTCAATTCCTCTTAAGTACCTTAAGATTCTTTTGATTGCCATCATATGATTTTCCTTAGGTTTTGCTGAGAATCTAGCTACTATACCGACTGCTAAGGTAATATCAGGTCTTGTGTGTACTACATACTGCAATTTTCCAATCATAGATCTGTATAAGGTCTGATCTACATCTTTTGAATCATCATTTTTGGTAAGTTTCCGTCCAGTACACATGGGTGTACCAACTGGTTTTGAATCTTCCATACCAAACTTCTTACGTATTTCTTTAATGTATTTAGATTGAGTAATGTATATACCATTCTTGCTTTGCTAAATTTGAAGACCAACAAAGAATTTTATTAAACCAAACATAGACATTTCAAATTCTTTGTTCATTTTCTCTGAAAATTCTTTGCACTGATCCTCATTCCCTGTAAATATAGTATCATCTACAAATATTTCTGCTAATACAATTTTGTCATCCGGTCCTTCTTTAATATACAGATTGCTGTTATCATTGGCTCTTTTGAAATTAATCTGAATCAAATAGTTATGGAGTCTTTCATACCATGCTCTAGGAGCTTGTTTCAATCCATACAATGCTTTGTGTAACCTGCAGACCATGTCCTTTTTATCTGGATCAACAAAACCTTCAGGTTGTTCAATGTAGACTTCTTCATCAAGAATTCCATTGAGAAATGCAAATTTTATATCCATCTGATATACCTTAAATCCTTTATGTGCTACATAGGCAAGTAGAGTTCTTACACCTTCTAATCTTGCAACAGGAGCAAAATTTTCTCCATAATCTATACCTTCTTCTTGAGAATAACCTTTACATACCAATCTAGCTTTGTTTCTAGATACTTGACCATCTTCATTCATCTTATTCCTAAATACCCATTTTGTTCCAATTACATTCTTATCTTTAGGTCTAGGTACAAGAGTCCATGTTTTGTTCTTTTGTATTTGTTCTAATTCTTCATTCATTGCTTCAATCCAACTTTCATTTTTCAATGCATCTTTGATATTTCTAGGTTCAAAATCAGTAAGCAAACATGTACCTTTTAGCTTGCTTCTTGTCATAGTACCATCTGATTTGTTTCCAATAATTTGATCTAGTGTATGATTCCTTCTGACATATTTGGCTAGTATAGGTTCCTTGCCTTTTGAATGATTCATGTTGTTGTCTTCTAGGATCTCTTCTTCAGGTTGCTCGGGCTCGGTAGATATTTGCTCGGTAACTTCAGGCTGAGACTCTGTTTGAATTTCTTCCTGTGACTCGGTTTCTTCTTGTGACTCGGTTTGAACTTCTTCCTGTGACTCGGTAACTGTGCTCAGCTCGGTAGATATAGTTTCCTCATTGATAGTTGTGTCTGCCAATGTTTCAGGTTCAATGTAAATGAATCTTCTGTAGTTTTCAGGTTCCCTTTTGCTTTCTTCTTCAGTCTTTTCTGCAAACTCATCAAATTTTACATGTATACTTTCTATGACTTTGTGAGTAGATAAGTTTAGACATTTGTATGCCTTGCTTTTGCTAGAATATCCTAAGAATATTCCTTCATCACTTTTCACATCAAATTTATTTCTTCTGGAATCTTTTAAGATATAACATTTGCTACCAAATACTTTCATGTAACTTACATTGGGTTTATAGCCATACCATAGTTCATAGGGAGTTTTGAATGTGTCTTTCTTCAATTGTACTCGGTTCAAGGTATGAACTACAGTGCTGATAGCTTCCTTCCAGTACTTTATAGCGATGTTCTTTTCTATCATTAGAGTCCTTGCACAATCCATAATAGATCTGTTTCTTCTTTCTTCTATTCCATTCTCCTCAGGAGTTCTAGGAGCTGATACCTGGCTTTTGATTCCTCTTTCAATGAAAAAGTTGTTGAAATCATGGGAGATGAATTCACTACCTCTGTCTGATCTTAAGCATTTCAATCTTTTCCCTGTTTCCTTTTCCACTCTTGCTAAGTACCATTTGAACTTTTCAAATGCTTCTGACTTTTCTCTTAAATACATAACAGTCATCATTCTAGAATAATCATCAATGAAAAGAATAAAGAATTTATCTCCAGTATAGCTTTGTATTCCAATAGGTCCACATAAATCAGTATGCACAATTTCCAAAATTTCTGTAGACTGATAGTTCTTACTCTTAAAACTAGTTTTACTCATTTTGCCAATCTGACAATTCTTACATAGACCAGTATCAGGTTTCTTCAAAGTAGGAATGCCTCTAACCTTCTTGAATTTGCTTATTTTTATCATGTTATCAAAGTTCACATGACATAAACTTTTGTGCCATAGCCAACTTTCTTCAATTTGAGCAATAAAACATGAATATTCATTGAGATCAAGATAAAATAAGTTACCTTTTGTTTGTTTGCCTGATCCAATGAGTTTTCCTTTTTCATCCAGTAGTCTTGCTTGACCATTCATGAATTCAACCTTGAAACCAGTGTTGATTAGCTGTGCTACACTTAGAAGATTATGTTTTAGTCCTTCAACCCAATAAGCATTATCACATATGAGTTCTTTGGTTAATGAGATTCTTCCTTTTCCTTTTATACAACAAGGTTCATTGTTTCCAAATCTTACATTGCCACTATCACAGTCTTCTAGGTATTCAAATTTTGTCTTGTCACCAGTCATGTGGTGTGAACATCCACTGTCTATTATCCATATATCATCTTTGCTTATATGAGAAATAAGTGCCATCTTATCTTCATCATCATCAGATTCATCTTTTATAGCAATAAAGACAATTTCTTCTTCACTATCATCAGAATCTTTAGCCATAAAACATGTTTTCTTACCTTTATCCTTGAATGATTTGAAATTCTTTTTGCCATAGTACTTGTGACTTCTCTTCTCTTCCTTGACCTGCTTGTTTGGGCACCTAGCTGCAATATGTCCAATTTCTTCACATGAAAAATAGATTAAAGGAGTTTTACCTTTATATTTACCTTTCCCTTTAGAGTACTTCTTTGCAAGTAATGCTTCTACAATTTCAAGATCACTATCAGAACTTTCTTCTGATACTTCTTTTATTTTCTTGTTCTTCTTTAGTGAAACCTTGGCCTCAAATGCTGACTCAATATTTTTGGAACTTGGAACATAGTTGTCATAGTTGTCTAATTCAAAGGCTGTCAATCTTCCAACTAAATAATCCAAAGTTATATTGTGGTTTGTTTCACATCTTCTTTCTTGAATAGCTAATACTCTAATTGCATAGATAGGGAGTAGTGTTCTAAGTACCTTACTTATAACAGTTTCATCAGAGATTGTTCCTCCAGAAGCTCTAATTGCACTAACACTTGCTTTGATTTTTTCAACATATTTTGCAATGTTTTCATCTTCTTTCATATTCATCTTGTCGAACTGTCCTCTTAGGCTTTCTGCTTTGGCTCTTTTCACATTTACATCACCACCATATATTTTTTTCAGTGCCATCCACATTTCATATGCAGTAGTGCATTCTTTAATATCATCAAATTCTTCATAGCTGAGAGCAGATGCAATGTCTATCATCATGGTGTTATGAGTCTTCTTCTCTACAATGTCTTCAACAGTTAATGCGCCAGTAGGAACTGTGTATTCTTCATCAATGTATTTGCATCCTAAATCACCAATGGAAGCCAAATGAAGTCGCATGAGACCTTGCCATGCTGAAAAGTTATCTCTATTGAGCTTCGGAATTTCCCTCTTGTAAGACATCCTGATCTTTAGCTTAGGTCCTTGAAACCCTTCCTGCAAGCACCACAAGCTCTGATACCAATTGATGGAATATGGATGAACTGACTGAGAGGGGGGGTGAATCAGTCAACCATAAATCACTTAACAATTATTTCTTTCCAGATCCCTTAGGATATCTTAATGAACATTATCTGTTTAGCACTCGGTAAATAGATTGTAGTAACTTTGTAGATGCAGAAAGTATTAGTAAATTATCTTTAGATATTCATCAGCACTTGTATGTGATTAAGATAGCAATTAAGAACACAAGAGACACAAGATTTAACGTGGAAACCCAATATGGGAAAAACCACCAATGTATCTAGATACTGATTTTCACTTTTCTGAAGTGATGCCCGGTTAGAAGCCAACCAGGTAAAAGGTTACAAAACACACTGTTAGGTGTGACCTTGTTAGAGGATTTAATCACCCTGCTAGGAGTGGCCTAGTAAGAGGTCTTGAAAACAATTCAATGGAATTGTCACCTTGTTAGAGGATTTACAATATGGTTGTTAAACCAGCTCGGTTAAGAGATTTAGAATTCACTGTTACAATGATAAGAAGGTAACAATGAAAATGACCTGTATAATAATGCAACTGTCTTGCTGATTATAGATCTTTGGTCTGCATAAGTCCGATCCTTCCTGATTGAATATATCTCTATCGTACCTCAAGGATATCTAATCATCCTTCACAAATTCGCACACACCCTTTCTTCTTTTCTTCTATATATCTTCTTTTGTATATGTCTTATTTTCACATTTGACCTTTTATTTATATGATTTTAGATTTGTCAAATCGACATTACTTAGTATAACAGTCGGCTGAATTAAGAAAACTTTATTTGCAAAAATCCTTGAAGGGCCAACGGTGCTCGGTGACCATAACTTTCTACAATCTTTCGGAGACCGAGGGAACTCGGTAAACACTAATAATCCTTTTTCCTCAAAAATTGACTGAACTCGGTAGATGCTATCTTTTCTTTGACGACCGACTGAACTCGGTAAACACTATCTTTTCTTTGATGACCGACTGAACTCGGTAAACACTATCTTTTCTTTGATGACCGACTGAACTCGGTAAACACTGAATTTTTTTTGATAACTGAGTGGACTCGGTAGGCACTAAATTTACTGACAGGCAGACCGACTGAGCTTGGTAGGTACTGAATGTTGTAGACTATGACATTGTGTGACATCAGAGACAATACATAATTTGAGTAGCAATTTCCTTCAGACAATTGTTTCCAACAAGTGATTACCGACCAAATCAAATATGTAACATGTAAAGTATGATATCCAAACAATCAACACATAACACAAAACATTTAACGTGGAAACCATGTAAAGGGAAAAACCACCTGGGACCGGTAACCCAAAAAAAATTTACTCTTCTAAAGTGAGCTCGGTGAAGAGCCAACCTTGTTAAAGGTTACAAAACAAACTATAAGGTGTGACCTTGTTAGATGATTTAACACTAACAGTTATCGTCCAACCAACATTCACTATGGGGTTGACAGGATAACAATGTACCTTCTATGAATGACATATAAGACTTTCAAGCCCACTCAGTTAAGAGATTTTATCTATTACAATGGTTAAACTAAAATAGTATGTGATCTGATTACAATAAAACTTGAATTGCATATGTTCAGATCTATCTTAAGTCCATACAAATCCTCTGATCAATATTTTTATTCCCTTCATCAACATTCAATAACTTACTATCCCTTGGTAAAACTCTTTGATGCTCAGTACTAATCTGCTGGTGGGTTCTTCTTCAACCATTATGATCAGGAATGTATGAAGCTTGTTCATGTGATATCTCAGTAGTCTCCTTCTTCCGGCATAAGTTTCACTGTGAAACCCTAGTCTCTTAAATAGACAAGTAAACTATTCTCTTTTCATCCATTAGATTTTTCTGCTTAATCTCCTTCATTGATTTTGTCGCTTAAACCTTCCTCAGCTGATGCGTCAGTAACATGTTTCAATTCTATCCTTTAGATCTTATTCAAATTTTTTTAGCCGTAGATCTTACAAAAAACTTTATCTTTTTAGCTCGTAATCATACACTTTACAGCTCACTAATTTTGTCGGCTAAACTAAATATTTAGTTCTTTTGTTCATACTCGGTTAACAAATAAATGCGTGAGTGAAAACAAGCTCAGTTGATACTATCTCTCAGTATAGACTACATTGGCTTGGTGTATATTGGAATGCTTCATTAACTGACCACACTGCTTTGTAACATTTTTCTTCTATCTTCGTAACAAATTAATGCAACATAATCAAGTCAACAATATGAAGTCATAGACTCATCAATAAGTTACCATGAGTATAACTTATCCTCATCTACCATACCCATCTTCCTCCATGTAGATATCTTAGTTCTTCATCTTTTCTCCTCCTTTACAAATGTTTAGATATTTGAAACTACCATGATAAGTACTGTCGAGA
Organism: Chamaecyparis obtusa; assembly: GCA_027943335.1. Taxonomy (NCBI): domain Eukaryota; kingdom Viridiplantae; phylum Streptophyta; class Pinopsida; order Cupressales; family Cupressaceae; genus Chamaecyparis; species Chamaecyparis obtusa. The sequence goes on along the minus strand of BSBK01010337.1, from coordinate 84,237 downwards.
CTAGTTGACATCAATGACAACATAATAACTTATTCACTTACCCTGCATAACAATTCAATGCTTGGTGATCTCTAATCACTTGTAGTTCATCAATCAGGTTCTCAATTAGTTGTAGTTCATCAGTATTGTCAATAGTTCTTAGTTTGATAGGGAGCCCTTCCGACACTTTTCCAGGAGTAGAAAGTTCATTTTAGCATCCAAAATTGACTTTTAGTGCTTTTTTGAGTTTTTAGAAAGCTGTATTTTTTAATAACTTCGAAATCATCTTTCTAATTTTGAAGATTACTTGGAAATTATTCTTATCTTAGTTTACGAAAGCTTTAGGGAAAACATTAATTTTTTAGGAGTTGTTTTCAAAATTACCAAAAATTGCAAAAAATGGATTTTATGAAAATATGCAAAAAATAATAATCTTGAATTTGGTTAAAATAGTTTTTTCATGTTATTGTAAGATAAAGAAGATCATTGGACGAATAATGAAGAGTTGTGATTGTTGAATCATCTATTTTTTTATGTATTCTTTATCATATTGGTTTATGTTTTAAATTGGATTGCATCAATTACTTTTGGAAGGAATATCTTCATAATCATGTAATATTTAAAACTCATCTAAAATTTCATTCGAATAATTACATTGAGGAGTCACCCACCTATGTTTTACAAAGCCCAAAGTGTAGGAGTACTTGTTGATTCCTTTAGAAAATATTTAGAAGCTAGCCAATGATTTTATATCCCTATTTATGGGACAAGGATAATCCCTACATGAATCATGAATAACACTTGGAAAAACCAATAATAACCTTAATAATATTATCCATAACTATTTTACTAACAACAACAACTGTCCTAAACTTATCATACATACTCAAAATGGCCTCCTCCAATTTCTTGATGAAAATTTTGTGGTGTCCCATAAAATAATTTATGCCCTTTTCCAAAGTATGAGTACTACCCATTATCTTATCCAATCCTTAGACTAAAGGAGATAAATTCACCTTATCTTTAAAATTATTTATTTCTACAAAAATCCACAAGAACAAGGAATTTTGGTTGTCTATTATTACATCCTTGACATTCTTTTTTATGTTTATAATTTCTTGAATTGAGGAACCCTTCTCATTCAAGGTGGTGTTACCCATTTTAAAAGGGATATCCATTTGAATCCATGTATGCAAAAAATCACATAAAAAATTTATCCACCAGGCAATAGCTCAACCTAAACTATATAGCTATTCTACCATTTCTTATAAATAATATGCTCAATCCTACTCCTATTTCCTCCCATACTATTAATTCCACCATGGGGAGAAAACTCCAGATAACTAGAGCACCAAATTATGAAAACTAAGCTCAAGTAAATAAAGAAAAAAAAACACTTCATGGTAAATGAAGGAAAAACCAATATACAGTTTTGCATGATTGGTTTCATCATTTCTAAAAAGGAATTTAATTTAGCATTCCACATAATCATTATTCACTAACATTTTATCTCGTTTGAGAGTTTTTCATTAAATCCCAAGCTTACCATGTGTTGATATTTAACCCCTTACATTTTCTAATCTGTCTCAAAATTAATTACCCTCTTGATACATATGAGTGGCCGTATTCTCTTCAAACAAATTTAGTATTTGAATACAATCGTAGATCACAGATTTAATCGTCCAAATAGGGAGACTTTACCATTAAGAAAAAAAAAATATTGAGAGAATCACTGTCTAACAAAACCTTACTAAACCCTTGAGAAATAATCATTTTAAAATAAATGTAGGATGCATAAACCTCGATCAACTATTATAAAATTTCTTAGAGTTATAACATTTTTTCCTGGAAATTTTGAAAGGCTCATATATTCCAAAAGAGTCATATTTATTTGAATTATCAAGTCCAAGATTACTGAGAGGGGTGGTGAATCAATAATCTTACAAATATACTTTTATTTAAACCATTCAACAAATTTTATCAATTAATATTCATTAGATGTATAAACAAACTAATAAAGATAAATAGCCACAACCATGAAACATAATAACACCAATATTTTTCTTGTGGAAACCTAATTGGCCAAAACAACATGTGGCAATGGCATCCATAAATAATTATGCACTCTTTTGAAGGATGCTCGATTAGCAGCATAGTCATGTTAAAAGCTTTTAAAAATTCCACTTAAGACCAATACCCTAGTAGGAGTCACCCGATTAAGGGATTTACATCTAGACCTATTAGGAGCTTTATCCTATTATGAGTAACCCTATTAGGGGGTTTCAAACCCTAGTTAAAGAGTTACTTGATTAAAATATTTATAAATAAGACTAGTTAGGATCTACCCAATTAAGGTGTTTTCTTGTAGAAACTATTAGGAATCACTAAGTATAATAATATATGAAAATAAATCTTCTCCTTTTCTAGTACACATCCAATTCAAGTTCAATCTCTAATTCACATGTAGAACATCCAAACCCTACAATCGTACACCTACCTTCGTGATCTTTCTTTTCCACACACACTTCATAATACATCAAAAAGAGATAAATATGCTTTCACTAACTAGGTTTTCCAAGACATAAATTACATTTTAAATACATAATTAAAATGCATTCATTATCAATCCTTGAACCCTAAAATGTGTTACCAATTATCAATTATAATTTAAAATTTATGTCGGCCTCCAGATTCATCACACAATCGATTTGACAAAGAAAAGTCAAACCACATCACACTTGCCAAAGATCATTCATAATTCCAAGAAATTTGAGCATCATGATCCTAAAAATTCCAACTCATCATTCCACATAAATCTTCCATGTCACTACAATCCTTACAAGATATATTCACTTATCGCAACATGGTATGACATCACAAGTTAAGGATTTGACAGATTGTTTGAAGAACTTCTTTTACTTTTCTTTGAGTGAAGTTATTTTCATTGAAACTCTAACTTCCAATCATGAAGTGGTTTGTCGAGTAACCCCATAACATAGTCAAGATAATACATCATGAATCCCAGCACCTAAATCCAAACCTATTTGACACAATCATTAAATCATTCATCCTTGGATTCATCCTATTCTTCTTGTTGACCTGTCAAACTTGAATAAATCATAAGTTGAAACCATCATATGATAACCTTGTGTAGTAATAGGTATAGAATCTAGAGACATCACTAAGTCTTTGTTTATGATTGCACACTCTAACCCTTACCATAGGTTCAAATCCAACCATTTGAACATACATTAGCATAGAAGGCTCACTGTCAACCAAAAATCACTAATTTGACATCAATGACAATATCATAATTGATCGACATATTATTACATGTACATCAAACTCATTCCATAACATTCTCAAATTATCAATGCATCAATTATGACAACAATCTCCCCCTTTGGAATTGATGGAAACAACAACAATACCAAGCACATAAATACTTTCTCTATCAATCTTCTCATTTGAATTCTTCTCCCCCTGTTCCTTCAACTACTTCTTCTTCTAGTGTTTTCTTGATCTTCTTTATTCTTCTCCCCCTTTATGATTATTATTACTTCTCTCCCTTTGAAAATAATTTTAAAGGTGCAACATGGCTAATGTCTTCATCTACTACAACTATCTTCTTCTCATTGTGACTACTCTCTCTAAGGAGTAATCACGTAATCATCAATCCATAGTGAAAGATATGGAAATCAATCCACTGGATTGATTCATCAACATTATCTTAATTTTTCTGAGGTAGGGGTACAACCCCTAACCTACCTCTAAGGTACTCAAAAGTATCCTTAGGTAGTTTCTTTTTAAATATATCTATAATCTACTCCTTTGTTGGTACATATTATAACTTCTCCTCCTTTTCTTTCACTTTCTCTCTCAGAAAGTGATACTTAATTACAATGTTCTTAATCTTAAAATGCATTACTCGATCCTGAGAAATATTTGTTACACGTGTATTATTAAAAAGGATAGTTACTAGTTCAGTCACCTTTTTGACATGAGGCAAGTTGGGATGAGGGGCCAAAGGCACACCCTAATCCTAATCCTCCTTGGAGAGATCATAGACATAAGCAATTACACAACAAGTGAGAGATAGAATGTAGTAGATCCTTAACTTTCATCAATTGATTTATACATGTCAAGTTGTAAGGCCTTCCTAGTTAGGGCCAGATACATTAATTTAATTACAACAGTCCTCCAACATGGGAGGACTCATAAAATACCTTCAAACTTCTAATTGATACCTCTAACTCCAAAATTTCCTAGAACTTTCTAATTGCCCCTAAAAATACAACCAACATATACATTTATACAAGAGGCTACCAAAATAAGTTGGCCTTCAGATCCATCGTCAATGGAAGGAATGACTAGATCTAGGTACACATGCTTCCCAATGATCGATACCAACATTAACACTGCAAGCACAATTAGATACACAAGTCGGCCTCAACAAAAAACCAAAACAAGCAACTCGATAAGAAAGGTCAACCAAGTGCCAGGAAAATAACTGACCAAATCAGTTAAAGAAGGAAACTGAGCAACTACCGAGTCAACTTTGTCAAAGAAGGAACCAAGAAACATAGAAAACTCAAACTTATTTTTATTGACATAGGATTCCCATGGACTTGAGATGCTCTTGCAATAGACACCTGGGGTTTCTTGAAATTATTCTTTGAATCATGCAGTAGGCACAACCCGAGCTAAATCCAACTCAGATTGTGAAATCCATGAACTATCTTTAATTGGTTTGTTCTTCCACTTTACCAAATATTCCATATATTATCTCTCTTGTGTTTCCTCTATCTCTATGCTCAAAAATATTTTCAACTTCTTTTGTCTACCTCTTAGGATAATAATTCAGTACTATCAGTTCTTCTTTTCATTCATGGTACTCATACAAATCTGCAATGTTGAATTTAGGTAATATATCCATGTCATCTGGTAACTCAATCTCATAAGCATTTCCACTATCAAACTTCCTCAATATCCGGAAAGGACCAAATTTCTTCATTTTCAACTTCACATATGTTCCAATAGGAAATCTTCCTTTCTTCAAGTGTACCATTACTTCATCCCCAATAGTAAAAGTCTTATGTCTTCTTGATCTATCTGCTTTGTCTTTATATTTCTGATTACTATTGTCCAAATTATGTTTCACTTCTTCATGCAATGTCTTCATGACCTTAGAAAACTTTACTCCTTTAGCACGTCTCTTTTCTTCACCAACAATATCCTTCAAATATGGTATACCTCTCGGTTATATGCCATTAACAATCTCAAAAGGTGTTTTTCCAATACTCCTATTCACTAAATTATTGTATGCAAACTCCTCTAGTGCCAACAGAGAATCCCAATTACTCAGTAAATATCCCCAACTAAGCATCTCAAAAGATTACCCAAACTTCTATTCACAACCTCTATCTGTCCATTAGTCTGTGGGTGAAATGTAGAACTATACCTCAACTCGGTGCCCAACTTTTTCCAATGAGTATTCCAAAAGTATCTAACAACTTTATTGTCTCGGTCAGAGATGATACTCCTCGGTAATCCATGCAATCTAACAATTTCCTTAAAGAATAGATCTAGTATATGCATTTCATATAATGTCTTTCTATAGGGCATAAAATGTGCCATCTTAGAAAATCTATCCACAAAAAGAAATATAGAATCATTACCTCTCACTGTCTTCGGTAAGCCAATAAAAAATTCCATGCTGATATCAATCCAAGGTTTCTCATGAACAAAAATTGGTATATACATTCCAGTATTATGACCTACTCCCTTTTCAAGTTTAAAAATTCCACTAATTTTGACAAATTTTTGAACATCCTTATACAACTCTAGTGAAAAGTATTTGTCCTTAAGAAAATTCAATGTTTTGTTAATGCCAAAATGTCTAGCGAAACCACTACTATGTTTCTCCTTTATCAAATTAGTTCTCATTGATCCTCTTGGTATACACAATTGAATACCTTTAAACAACATACCTTCTTCAATGAAATAGTCTTCCCGTTTAGTACTTGATTGATCTTGAATAGGTGCTATGTACTTCTTCCATGACTCAGAAAAATCAAGATTAGTTTCATACAATCCTTTCATGTGATCAAAACCAAGAACTTCAATTCTCATCTTGGCCATCAAAGATCTTCTTCTATTCAATGCATCAACAACTTGGTTAGTGACTCGACTCTTATGTTTTATAACAAATGTATAACTTTGTAAATATTCACCCCATTTCATATGTCTTTGATTAGACTTATTTTAACTACCCAAATAGTGTAAATACCTATGATTAGTATACCACACAAATCAACTCGGTATCAAATAATGTTTCAATTTCTTCAGGGCTTGAACAATAGCATAGAACTCTTGATCATACACAAAATATTATCTTTTTGCATCATTCAAATTCTCACTAAGGAAAGTAATAGATTTACCTTCTTGACTCAACATGACTCCTATTGCACTACCACTTGCATCACATTCAACTTGAAATACCTTATTGAAATCAAGCAATGCTAACACAAGCAATTTAACAACCTTCTGCTTTAGGGTACCAAAACTTTTATCAGCTCCATGTTTCCACTTAAATTCTCTTTTATCTCCTCCAATAGTCTCAGTCATAACATTACAAATTGAACTAAAATTCCTAATGAACTTTTGGTAAAAACTTGCTAAACCATGAAATGATCTTACCTCACTAGCATTTTCAGGTGTAGGACAATTCAAAATAGCTTCAACTTTTTTAGGATCCATTCTCAAACTAGCAGCTGAAATCACAAATCGCAAATACATAATCTCCTCTTTCATGAAGGAACACTTTTTAGGTTTATCAGCAGCTTTTCTTCTTTCAATCTCTGCAACAAATTCTCTTCTCTGGTCTTACTGAATATCAGAATGTCATCTAGGTATACAATCACAAATTTGTCTAAGAATTTCTTTAAAACCTTATTCATCAATCTCATAAAAGTACTCGGTGTATTAGTTAAACCAAAAGGCATAATCAACAACTCATACAAACCTTACCTTGTCTTAAAAGAAGTCTTCCACTCATCACCTTATTTGATTCTGATCTAATGATATCCACTTTTCAAATCAATTTTGGTAAAATACTTTGCTCCAGTCAAGCTATCCATTATATCATCCATTCTCGATATGGAAAACCTATATTTCACTATTATCTTGTTGATTGCTCTAGAATCAGTACACATTCACCATTCCCCATTATTCTTAGGTGCCGATACAATTGGTACTACACAAGGACTCAAAATTTCTTGGATCAAACCTTTCTCCAATAAATCTTGGATCTGTCAGTTCAATTCCTGATTCTCGGTAGGTGTCAACTGATGTGGTGCCTTATTCGGTAAACTAGCTCCATGGATTAGATCCATGAAATGATCAATGCTTCTCTTCAATGGAAAACCATTAGGAACATTATAATAATTGATCTCTTTATACTTAGTGAGTGTAATCATCTAAAAATGGCCATCTAGACTATTAGCCCCTTGCTAGTATTATTTTCTAAAATCATCAATTTCTTATTCTTGATCAAATCCTAGTTCTATCATTTATTCGATTATTTTCTATGGGCTAACCATCTTATCCTAAGTCTTTATTTAATTAAAAGGAGTTTCCTCCTCTTTTATTAAATAAAAAGCCCCCCACTTTTCCTCTTATCCTAAGTTTCACAAATAAAGCATTATCCTTATTTTATAAAAAGAAGAAAAGCACTTTTTGTCTCATATGAGGCACAAAATTCAACTCTTATTTTCTCATTGGAGGATATTTATGCACATGGATTTCTCCTCTTTGATGCTCCACCATTGATTAAATATTTTTCCTCTTAATCTCCATGGTCCATTTCTTATAAAAGGAGAGCTCTCTTCTTCATTCTAGATCCCCAACTTTTTATGCTAATGTTATGCTGTGGGTTTTCTAGGTCACTTTGGAGCTTTTGAAGATTTGGAGCATTCTTGGCTTTTGCATCTACATGCTATCATAGTTTCATTTCTTGCATTGTCATAGTATTCATAGCTTCATATTTAGCTTAGTTTCCTTTATCCTTTAGATTAATTCATGTAGCTTAATTAGGAGGCTTTGTAACACTTGCATCTTTTCTTTCATAGTTTAGTTTGAACTTTCATTTCCATAGCTTAGCTTTCACTCTCATTTCTAGAATAGTTGCATTGCATTTTCATTTCCATTTGATTCTTGGGGATGTTGGCATTCTTGCCCTTGTTTGCATTTGAATCTCCCATCGCATGGTCTACTAGCAAGGTTATTGGCTTAATAGCACTAGCTGAGAGCATTCTTAACATCCTTGCACTCCATGCCTAGGGAGCTCTAAATCAATTTCTCAAGGTCTCCCATTCATGGATTCTCTTGGAAGAAATGATTTAGAGAAGTACACATCTTAGTGTGTACAATGAGTATCTTATCAATCTCTTCAGGTATGCTATCTGCTATTTTCTTACTCGGTTTATTTTCAAACTATAGAAAAACATACATCATTTTTCTTTAGATTCTTAACAAACTTTCTTCCTTCCATCAAACAAACTTTTTCAGATGTACAAACACTACTAACAGGTTCTTCAATCAAAGGAAATAAGATTTGTCTTCTCCCATCAGCCCAAATAGTATATTTATGCAATCTCCCATCATATATAGCATTTATATCATATTGCCAAGGTCTACCCAATAAAATATGACAATAATCCATAGACATGATATCAAATAACACCTTATCATAGTACTTTCCACTTTCCAAATTCACATAACATTGTTCACTTACCAATAGTGTATGCTCATCCTTGATCCATGAAATATGATAGGGTCTTGGGTGTTTCAACCTTTCAACTTGCAACTTTGTAACCATTTCCTAAGATGCCAAATTCTCTGAGCTTCCACTATCAATGATTATCTTCCATACTTCATCAGAAACTCTACATCTAGTCTTGAACAAACTTTTCCTTACTGGATCTTCCTTATTACTGTCACTCCAAAGTGCTTGAGCGTGACCATCAAGTTCTTTTCCTTCTCAGGTTCATTCACTGAATCTTCTTGAACCAATGCATTTCTACTACTACCGACCTTCTTATTTGCATGTGTACACTCAAATGATTTATGTCCTTCTCCACAATTGTAATAAGTTCCTTAGAATCCACCTTTTCTATAACCACCTTGGTAGTTACTGCTTCTTCCTCTAGCCAAAATTTCACCTCTCAACTCAGTCTTGCCTTTGTCTATATTTATTTTATCTTGATCAGATATAGTTTTTTCACCATAAGATATACCTCTTCCTCTAGGAAATCTACCACCTCTTCCTCCTTGTCTTTTCTCATTCCTTTTTTTCAATTTATCCTTGTCTTTCAAGGCAAACTGATAAGCTTCTTCAATATTTTCCAGCTTAACGAGACTAATTTATTCTTGGATGGAAACTTTAACCCATTCAGGTACCTAGAAATTCTTTATACTTCATCTTCATCATGTCTAGATCTGATATCTAATCTATATAATTCATTAGTATAATCTTTTACTAATCTATCTTTCTGCCTCAAACTTTGCATTCACCTAACTAGGTTATTCTGATAATCACAAGATAAGAACTTTCCTTTCAACTTATTTACCATCTTATACCATACCTTAATTTTTTCTTTCCCTTTCCTTTTTCTGTCTAATTGTAGGTGCTCCCATCGGAAGGATGCATGACTCTTCAACTTTGTCCTTGCAATCTTCACCTTCATCTCCTCAAGGATATTTTCATACTCCAAATACTTCTCCATCTCAATGATCCAATCCACCAACTCATCTGAATTCAAATTTCCATTGTACTTAGGAGGATTGAAATGTGGTTTAGACTTCTAGTTTTTCAAGGCCTTCATCAATCTTTCCTCACCCTGATCCATCACTAGTGCAGGTTATGCTTCACCCTTTTCTTCGTGAATTTTTTTATCACTAACATCTTCAAGATGTCTTCCTCTACGCTGGGCTATCTCAATAGCTTCTAACCTAGCAAAAAGTTGTCTCAATATTTCTACCAATCCTGGATCTACATCTCACCTCCCATGAACCATCTTGAAAACCCTCTGCAATTGCAGGCTAGATCACAATCTACCACCCCATAACTAATATCAACTAGGGTTTAACAAGAAATCTAGATCTGGATCTGAGCCTTCGCTCTGATACCACCTAACAAAAGGCAGGTTGGGATGAGGGGCCAAAGGCACACCCTAATCCTAATCCTCCTTGGAGAGATCACACATAGAAGAAGTTACACAAAAAGTTAGAGAGAATACAGAATAGATCCTTAAATTTCATCAATTGGTTCATACATGCCAGGCTATACGGCCTTCCTGGTGTTAGACTATTTTCTTCTCATTGCCAAAATCTTAGAAAATGGTCTTCATCCTTGCAAAACCCTAAGAAACTTGCCATGTCCTACTGCAAACTTGTTTTGGTTAGAGAAGAAAATTTATGATGTATTATGGCTTGTGAACTTAGTCAAGGATATTTTAAGGTGTGTGCAAGCTTTAGTCAAGATCGCATGTGTTTAAATGCAAAAACCAGAGAGATATGGCTATTTGAAGGTCTAAGAAATAGGTCTATTCCATGAAGTGAGAGAGAATACATAATAGATCCTTAACTTTCATCAATTGGTTCATACATTCTAGGCTGTAAGGCCTTCCTGGTGTTAGACTATTTTCTTCTCATTGCCAAAATTTTAGAAAATGATCTTCAGCCTTGCAAAACCCTAAGAAACTTGCCATGTCCTACTGGAAACTTGTTTTGGTCAGAAAAGAAAATTTATGATGTATTATGGCTTGCAAACTTAGTCAAGGATATTTTAAGGTGTGTGCAAGCTTCAGTCAAGATTGCATGTGTTTAAATACAAAAACCAGAGAGATATGGCTATTTGAAGGTCTAAGAAATAGGTCTATTCCATGAATCAGGGTTTCAAAAATTTGTCTAAGTCTGCAAAACCCTAGACAATTCTATTTCTTCATTACCTTTTTCAAGCTACTTAAGTTCTTTTTTTGCACATGCCTTTTATTTTCCTTTGTTCGCGTGATCTCTTAATTTTGGTAGTTAGTTGTTTTTATCTAGTGATCCAGTGAATACAGTGTTCGCTCTATCTCCTGATCTTGGTGGTTAGTGGCCAAACATTGAGTGATCTGCTGAGCAGTTAAGGATTGCTTCAGTCGCTAAATATCCCAATGAAATGGTCAAAGCACTTAACATTCAACGAATAAGAGAGGATCTTCGATGTTGATTTTGATCAATGGTTGGCATGTAATCTCAAGACAAGACTGGAGTTAAGTAAAATATCTAGCGATCACGAGTTACCTTTGATTGCTCATTCCCCTAATTTGACCCTAGTTAAGGATAACCTTCAGAGATCATGAGAATGATGTTGTCTCTAGATCTCCAAATAGAAGATGATTAAAGTTAAAGGCTTAGAGATTCAACATGGGTCGTCTATGCATATATGTTTAGAAAGTCATTTCCTGATCTCCCAATCAAACCATGACTTAAGTGAAATTCATGAGATTGCACGAATTCTTTGGTCACTAAGTCTCTAGACCAAATTGGGGTTAAGTGATATGTTAAGAGATCACAAGAAATCCTCAATTGTTAGATCTCATAATAAAAGGTTGAGTTAAGATAAAGGACTTTGAGACTTAGTGTGGACCATTGATACATATAGATCAGACACTTGTTTGTAGTTCACTGGATGAAACAATAGGTCAAGAAAGATTATGTGATCCCGAGAATGCTTTGTTTGTGTGATCTCCAGATTGAGCTCGGGTTAAGATAAAATTTCAGGGACTATGAGAAAGCCTTTAGTCATGTAATCTCTAAATGACTTAGAGTTAAGGGAAGCTTGTCGAGGTTAAGATGGGTCCATTTCCAAGTATTGTTGAGGTGTTCATTTCTAGTTGGTTGCCAAAGGAAAATATGATGTGGACGAATAATTTTCAAAAGGCTTAATTGACTGCTGTCGATTAATGAGGACCACCTGATGTCCTGGGAAAGACTAAGATCAATGACCATATTTTGAACTAAATCAGTTAGCCTTTGTTACTATATTTTCAAATGTTATTAAGGATTTTCTATAGGGTTTGATATAGTGAACAAGAAATGACAAGTCAAAATTGATTTTTTTTATTCCAAGGACTGTTATGGGGAGCGATTTGAAGCCCAAAATAAGATGTTTCAATAGATGAAAATTGATTAGATACTTTGATAGAAAGGAATATGAGGTTGTTATATTTTCTTTGGCCCAGTAATGAGGTTTACAAATCTAGAAAAGATGTTTCTTACTAGAGAAAACTGATAGAATAAGCACCTACTGAGATCAAAATAGGTGGCACTTCCTCAAATCCTTAAGCAAAGAATACTACAAGGAATATTTTGTATGAAGTCACAAATGCAAAGGAAACACTTGGTAGGGTTTGAACTATTTTTGGAAGTTGTTGCAAAAGACTTGGCTCTCAAATTAACCTACACTTTTGAAAATTGTAACTGAATGCAATCTTTGTGCGCTTTGTGTCCTTTGTCTTATCTATGTAATCTTTGATATTTTCCTAAGTTATATATAGCTTGTTTTCAATCCTAAAAGGATTTTCTAGATCATTTAGAAGGATGAAGAGTTGAATTTTTTTTCTTCCAAGTTCTGAGTTAAGGGTATAAGTAGATTATGTTAGGTCAAGTTTTATGAGAAATAAACAGAGTTGTTCAATTTTAGCCATTATTGAGGTGGTGTATATTTGAAAGCTTAGTTTATATAGACACATGGTTTAGTAAATTTTAATACAAAAATCTAGGATTTAGTTCTCTCCTTATGTGGCATAGATCTTTGAATTATGAATATTGAAATTCATTGCATATGAGTTCCTCTATGTATATGTTGTTATTCCTTTGCATTGATCAAGGATCAGATTAAAGACTTTGGATAGGGCATAAATTTTTAGGGGTTTGCATGGCGATAAAGTAAGTAGTGTAGATTCTGAGATATTTGATCAATATCATCATAAGGTGGTGATATTAATGGGATCCTGAATCAATAGCTTTGACTGGTTTCTATATATTTTCTTTGTAGTAAAGTATAGCCCAATGGATAAGGCACTGATCAGAAATGAGTTTTATTTTGCAGTAATGACTGCCTAATACAATATGGTTGTATTCCTATCTTTGATATAAATATGTCTGAAAGATATCCATGGTATTGTGACCTAAAAGTTGTGTCTTATCAAATGGTAATGGAGAATCAATAAATGAATGGTTATAATTTAGTATTTTCTTACCATTTATTTGTTGTATTAAAATCTAGTCAGTGATTATTTAAGTAAAGTTTGTTTCACTGGATTAGGAGTACCCTCCTTTGTTTTGCAGATCCAAAAGTGCAAAGGATAGTCTTGTCCCTATAGTTGGTCTAGTTGCCTAATAGACCTCACCACATTTAGAATTAACCTTTCCTTAAAATTTGTCTTTAGGTATGCTGGTGTCTCTCTGAGTATAAAGTCCATTTTGTTACCAACAAAATGGCAACTCTGTTAGGGAATATAGATGATATAGTTGTGATGAATCTAAATTGAAGATCTCTGGTGTTATAAATTTATGTCAAATAACATAGGTACAAGTTGAGCTAGACTCCTGGCCTTCTTATTTGTTAGATCCGATTAGTCAACATTGGAGTACAAAGAAATATTTTCCAATCCTGTGGTTGTGCAATATCAGTGAAAATATTAGCAGGTTTTGCATTATCCTTTTCTCATTTATGAGGTATTCTTTGAAGTTTTAAGTTCTCTATTTTATTTTTTAGTGTTATATTTCCCAACATGTGTTGGGTGGCAACTCTGAGAAATCTCTGCGTCAGTGTTGAGTAAAAATAAAATTTGTTTGTAACACTTTCCAAATATGTGTCAAAGGAATATTGAGGCATGGAGGAAAAATCATCGTGAAGATAAATTAGAAGGTGAACTTCCAAGTACTTCTAGGTCTCATCGACCAAGAAGAGATAAGAATGATAAAAACATGCCTCATGTATGGAAACAAAAGAAAAACACAAATAGAGATGACCTAACCCATCATAGCCAAGAAGGAAATGCTTCTAAATATGAGGAGCCTATGGATCTACGGTTAGGTGCATATGATGATTATTATTATCCTCATTCTAAAAGAGAGGATGGAATACACCATAAGAAGGAAATGCTTTTAAATAGAGAATATCAAGGGGAAGTTAGAAGATCAAGAAGTAAAAGTAGAGGTTTAGAAGCTAGGAATGATTCTCCAACTAGGGAGATTTCACCTTTTAAAGCCCCTCATAACCCTAGAGATGACCAACAAGATTTTTTTTTTGAAACATCAGATTCTGAAACAACTCTCCCAGATTTTGAAGATGTCTTTGAAGAAATTTGCAATTTGGAGAGAAGGATCCAGGAACAAATTTCCATTAGAAAAGAAAGAGAAAAGGAAAAAGAATTTGAAGTAAGGCAAGCACAAATTAGATCAGATTAGTTAAGGAGGAAATTTTTGACCTTGGAGGCTATGAATGTTGTTGCAGCACCTCAAAAAAATGATGAACAACCTATTATCCTTCCAATTATTGAACTTAGAATACCTAAGGATAAGGGTAAATAGATTGCAACAGGCATTTTGATTAATGAACCTGGTAATGATAAGGTTTCCATAGATTAATTGTCCATTTTGAATAATGATCTTGAAAGAACTAAAAGAGAAAATGAAATTTTAGCCAGAGAATTAGAAAAGGCTACACTTGAGGATACTTCTCTAGAGATGAAAAAGAAGATTGACTTTCTTCGGCAATCTTTAGCTCTTCCTCATGTTGTTTCTTCTATTTTAGTACCTGGTGCTAACTCTGGGAACCCTGTCAGTTAGGTTGCCATTATCACACTAGTGACTACTACAAATACTACTAACACATCAAACAATAAAGCATCCACCTCTCAAAATGATGGATCATTGTAAAGGGGACCAATTCATGTTGAAAGGTACATACAACTTCTCTTTAATGGCATTATTGGCTATCCTAATTCGATTCCTAAAGAAATTAGAGAAAAGCTTCCAAAATGTACTTGTAATAATGTTATTACATGTGAAGAGCATTGAAAGAAGTTTATTGATATGATAGATGACTTTATCAATTTTATCAAGGACCAATATGGTGATAAGAAAAATGAAGTTTTTATGTTGAATGAGCTCAACAATATCAAGGAAAACCAAAATGAAGAGGCCCTTGAATTTAATGTCAGATTTCAAAAAGCAATGCATAAGATTTTCCAAGTTATGAGATTAGATGAGAAGGTACATTTGGAAACATATTTAAATGCTTTTGACGCAAAAAAGGGTACCTCCTTAGAGACAAAAATACTAGAACCATCGGGGAAGCTCAGAGATTTTTAGTAAATATTGAAAGCAATAGAAGGGTATCAGACAAGCTAGGTAGAAGAGAAGACCCTAAGCCTCCTAGGTTTGGAAAGAAAGAGATAGATAAAACTTCCAATGCAAAGCCTAGAGATGATGATTATCTAAAGTAGATCTTGAATGCTTTATAGGATTTAAAGCCTAGTGAGAATCAATAGGTAGACTAGGTTGTAGAATTTTCCTTACCATACCCAATGCAAGGATGGGAAACCTAATATCTTTGGAAGGAAGGACAAGCCTAATGAGAAAACCTCTGACACTTTGCAAAAGAATTTAGTCAACATGACTGATGATATTCCATGGTGTGGAGCTTGCCAATCTCCACATGATCTATATTATTGTTCAGTCTCTCAGAGTATGTCTGAAAATGAGGGACAAAGAAATGATGAGGAATAATCTTATAATGATCGAGGTTGTGCTATGACGTCCTCAAATTTACATGATGAAATTGATTCTGAAGATGAAAGTGAAAATCAAGATGTAAATAATTCCAAAAGTAGAAGAGAGGTATGCCATCAGGAAGGCTTCTCTAATGAAGAAGAATAAATTGAGAAGATCAATAGTAATACAAAATTTTTTGAAGAACCTGTTATATTGAGAAGGCCTTTTGATGAAGAAATAGCTCAAATCACTGCTGATATGGTTACTCAAGCTAGGTTTAATTATGTTTTGAGAAATAGGACTATTGGAAATACAAATATCAGGCCAGCAGGTGTATTTATTAAAAAAATTTGAAGAAGACATTAAGAAAACACAAACTAAGAATAGAGTTATTGATGATGTTAGGAAGTTGAAAATAAAGGGGGCTAAAAAGCCAAGTGGTTTGATAAATATTTATTAGATAAAAGTAAAGTCACCAGTTACAAATACACATGTTCCCCAAGTTGAAGATGAACAAGTAAGGAAAGGTAAACTGAATCTTCTAACACAGCCTGAAGATAAAAATATTTTTCAAGGAAAGCAAGATCTATCTGATGTAAAGTATACACCTATTGATATGAATCATTTGTTGTCTCAAATAACAATTAAAGTTCCATTGATGGAAATGATGAGAATATGTGAACAGGAGGAGAAAGCCCTCACATGGATAAATGGTGTATTTTCAACAACTATTCAAAAGATAGAAAACACTAAGACAAAGGATAAACCTAAAAATAAGGGAAAGGACATGGAATAAATTGTTTCAAAAATACCCCATATCTATCTAGACACAAATGTTATAAGTAGTCCTTTAGGAGCTGTTGACCCCTTTTCTTGACCCTGATAATAAATAGAAAAATGTTCAAGAATTGCATGATTGATTCTGGAGCATCCAATACAGTTATTCCTGATCATATCATGAGGTCAATAGGATTACATGTTGACCCTCCTCATGGGAGATGTCAAGCTATGGACTCTAGAGAGGTACCTATCATTGGGAAAATTAAAGCCTTGCCCTACAAACTTGTAGCTTATCCAAGAAGATAGTTGACCATGAGTGTCTTAGTTGTTGATATACCTCCCCAATATGGAATGTTGTGTTAGTACATTTTCTTGCAGAATCCTAAAATACAGCCCTGAGTGCTTAGATATAACTCTATGATTCCTAGACTCCTGATTCACACAAGAAATGACTAATTAACAAGGACCAAGTCCTTCACTTCGAGCTATTGGCTATAGGTGGGTGTACCTATTCAATTCTTCTTCTTTAAAGAATTACAATATTGGTTTATATCCTTGACACAAGCCTAATCTTATTATCCCTTTCAAACATACATGAAAGTAAATAATCTTTTATGTTTTATTGATGATGAAATCCTAAAAATTTGAGGATTGACCAATGCCTTATCTTAGGGCAGAAAATCAGAAAGAGAAACATGCATCTATAAAAATCTTCTAAGTGAAACACAAACAGAACCCAAATGAACTGCCTTACAATTCATCCTCTCTTAAACACATCCAATCATCAAATTCTTGCAAAAATCCTGAGCTCTCAAAAATTAACCTTAAGACATTACCCTTTCCTGGAAAGGAACTAGAGATTAAAATCACAAATACCTTGTAAATGGTACACCAAAACTGCTTTACACACTCAATTTACAATAGAGCTATAGAATTTAAACAAGAAGACAACCCAAAACATGCAAGGGAATTCCAATGTATTCCAGTAGAATTTTACTATGTCTCTACTTTTCAGATTTTCACAAACATCCCAAGAAAGTCAATAATGGAGTCCAAAATCCTCTCCTTACAGTAAAATTTTCAACATCCTTTACAATAGAGAGAAAAATAAAAGATATAACAAAAGGAGTTTAGCTACATAGAACTGATAGCTATCCACTTAGCATCAAAATATCTCTAATATTCCTCCCACCTAATCTGTAACTAATTCATCTTCAACTGATCCACATTCCTACAATCATTTCCCAAACAACTTGATTAGTTTCTGATCTCGAAATTCAAACCCATACTACTCTTTCCTACTTCTCTGAAATTGAAAATAATCATTACCAAAATATTCCTTGTTCTCTGCCATTTTTGAAAACATATAATATGTCCATATTTTGATAAAAAATGAATCCCTAGATATTAAATCTCTGATCAAGCCCCATCATTTAAAATTTTTGATTTTTTTTAGTGTTTGAACTATGTCATTTTTCAAATCTTATCAAATATGCCCTTTTAAGTCACTTTGCACTTTTACCATAGATGGCACTAGGATGTTCCACTTGTCACCATGTGATTGGCTGCTTAAACTTAACTCAAGCCTTGACCCCTCATTGGGAGATTGGGCGAATGCCTTCATTCTCCAGATCTCTGAACGGACTCCTTAACCATGGTTAAGTCTAGAAATTACACAAATAGCTTCAATCTCTGAATCTCAGAATACTTTCATAACCTTAGGTTAAATCTGGAGAATTGGCGACTGAACCCATCCTCCCAATATCTTAAATTTCATCTTTGATCGCCAAGCATTTGGAGATTGAGCGACTGAGGCCATCTCCTATTCACTGAATGTTAGTACTAACTGCCAGGAAATATAGTGACTTAGCGATCATGTTATCTCGCAATCTTGGAATGATTTGCCTTAACTACCAGCTATCTGGCAACCTAGCGATGGTAGTTAGCTGATCTTGTTTGCTAAGTCGCTTACTCTTTCTCAAACTACCAGCTTCATTTTGTGAATGTGCGACTACCTGCTACATGTCACCTTAGGTCCTTGTCATCACTCGTCACATCTCTGCAAAATTTCCTTACCTGTGGGCCCACGTGCATAGAGCATCCACTCTTTGATCTACCTCATATATATGCATGGTTCCATTTAAACATTTCAAATTCCTGATTCTAGATAAATGTGGGATCAATATTCTGAAGGTTTTAAATGTTTCACTAAAACTTACTTATACACTAATAAATCTGGGGCCATTTTGCGACGGCTATGTGTTGCCATTGCGACGGCTATGTGTCGCTATAGCGAAAGTGATAGACGTCGTAGTTTTTTAGTCGCAAATCATGACGTCTATGGGTTTCCATCGCAATTGCGACGCCCTGCCATCACAATGTCACTGCTTCACCCATTCAGCACCTCCGTCGCATTGCGACGGCAGGGCGTCACAATTCCGACGGTCCTCCAAAGCAATTGTGACGGGCCTGGGCGTCGCCAATATGGCACCGCCATCGCATGTCTTGGGAGGATCGTCGCAATTGCGACGGTCCTCTGAAGCAACTGCGACGGGCCTGGGCATCGCTAATACGGCGCCGCCATCGCATCTCTTGGGAGGGCCGTCGCAATTGTGACGGTCCTGGGTAGAATTTAAAAAAGAAAATTATTTAATACATTGCTAATGAACCACATTAATGCTTTTTTCCTTCAACAAATGAGGATAGTCACTCTAAAGACAACATGATAATGTACACTCACTGTAAGGACAGTCACAAATGAGGACATCTCACAGTGACTGTCCCTTGTGTGATTGCCACTTGAATGTATTGCTATTCAGCCACATTAATGCTTTTTTCCTTCAACAAATGAGGACAGTCACTCTAAAGACAACATGATAATGTACACTCACTGTAAGGACAGTCACAAATGAGGACATCTCACAGTGATTGTCCCTTGTGTGATTGCCACTTGAATGTATTGCTATTCAGCCACATTAATGATTTTCTTCTTCAACAAATGAGGATAGTCACTCTAAAGACAACATGATAATGTACACTCACTGTAAGGACAGTCACAAATGAGGACATCTCACAGCGACTGTCGCTTGTGTGATTGCCACTTGAATGTATTGCTATTCAGCCACATTAATGCTTTTCTTCTTCAACAAATGAGGATAGTCACTCTAAAGACAACATGATAATGTACACTCACAGCATATGTATATATGCATAAGATGGTGTCCTAAGCTTCTCTTTCACTAATCCTCGATATCTGACCTAATTACGAAGACTAAAGATGTCAACTTGAGAACAATAAGCTCAAACTCATTATTAGACAGACACAAGCTCAAGGCCAATGCATAGTCTATGCTAAACCAAGGATGGTGATTCCTTCAGTTTTATACATATAATTAAAGGAAAATAAAACAATGATTAACTTTTGTTCGTAGCTACCCACCCTTACCAGATGAAGGCCTAAAAACTATCACTAGACTTTACTATGCACATTTGTGTACTCAAATTCAAATCCCATTTGATCAATATCATGCATTATAAAGGACACAAACAACTCAGCATAACCGTCAACAAATTTATCAAATGCTAGCTTCCATAAAATGGTACGACATCAAGTTTATCAAGCTTTGCTAGTTGATAATACAAGTCAACAAAAATAAAGATAAATGAATTTTGATTTCCTTATGTGGGTGGGGGTTGAGTGGTAGCAGACCAATGACTTCATCTAAATTGAGTGGAAAGGTTCAACCTTCTACACCAAGTACTCATGTACATAAATAAAAATGTTGCTTCTAAAGTATGACATGACCTAGGACACAACAGAAAAACCAAGACTATACTTGAACTAATAAAGTCTAGCTTTACATTTTTGTTATGATGTATTCCAAATGTATGGTAAAAGTTCATAAATCAGGCATATACTTTATCAATCGTAGGCTATCATATAAGCTCCATATTTTTTAAAATATATGGCATTGAACTTTCAAAAGTCTAGCTAAATTAGCTAAATACTTCTTAGAATAAACTTCAAATGGATTGGAAGAAATCAGAAATCATGGATTACTTCAGCAATTCAAAGACTATCATATAAGTTCTATATATTGCAATAGAGTAGATTCTATGATAAACCTTAAAGAAACATTACAGCTTTTGCTCAAGCCAACCAATTTCAATCAATATTCATATCAATACATAGCACCCAGTCTAAGAACACCCAAATTAGCATACTCTTGCACGGTTATATCTTTTCTCAGAAATTTATAATAATACATGAATTCATTGAATTCCAGTTTTACTTGACCTTTTGGCACCCAAGACATGCATTGCAAACTGAAAGAATGTCATCCCCCAGTCGTGACCGTAAATGCTTTCACAATTTTCCTATCTAAAACACAGACCATCAATCATCTTATGAGTTGAGCCCTTGCAAAGGATTGATATCAGCAATCTGAGTTGCTCTTGAACAATCAAGAACATTTTGTAAGTAATAACTTAATAAAACAATGATTTTTTTTATAAAAAAAAATTAGTTGGTTAAGTGACAAAGCAACAGTCTCTTTGTCTGAAAACTATCACATTAGCAATTATATTGACAAATCAGAGAAATGTCCATTTTAAGAACATCAAGTTCTTCATACAAACCTCATAAAAGAAACAGTAATTATTATAATAAAGAGAAACTTCTAATAAAGGGTTTGACCAGAAGAAAGAGATCTAAGAATAACCTTAATACAGTGATAAATATTTGTCGAGAAGATGCAGAAATTTGCTATTCAGAACCATAGCAATGGAAATCAGATTAATAGCAAGCAAGACAATAATAGACACTAACTTTAGGAGTTCATTTCAGCAAGCAAACAATAATAATAGCAAGCAAGATTAATATATTTAGCACTTCATTTCATCAAAAGCAGAGGAAAGAAATACACAACAATAGAAAGACATACATCTAAAAGATAATCAATGCCTTCATCAGCAGCAGATAAAGATAGACTCAGCAGTAGCAGCAATAAATTAGCAGAGGAACATTGATACATGTTTACAACTATCACTGTGATATTACAAGGAAACCTACATAAATCTATCATAGCAGCATAATCAAAGTCCTCAAACACATTCAACAATTCATCTCAACTATAGAATCATACGTATCAAAACTACAGATTAAGCATTCATCGACACAAGAGATCAAACCTCCAACATAGCATTAAGCATTCATCAACACACGAGATCAAACCTCCAAACTAAGATTTACATGTAGCAAGGGCATGACTACAATGATTTGGATGGTTCATGACAAGAATTCACACATCTACTTATATTGCTATAAAATAATGTGCTATAACCCTACAACAACTCAAGCAACTAAAAATAGGTCCAAAATCCAAGGTAATATAATTTGGTTGTGAGACACCTGCCTATAAATTTTAGACCTTATAAACTTTACAAAATATCCTTAAAGAGTGAAAATCTTAGTAGAAAATATTGCAAGGTTACATATAGAAATGTTCATAACACACTTACCTTTTACGAATCTAATATTGTGTCACTAAATAGGACTGTATACATAAGAGGCATTCAAGTTTTTATGAAATGAGATTTTCTTAGCCAACACAAACTTAGCTTAAGACAGATTCCTTCTATTACAAAGCATCTCTCTACTTCATACCTCCATATTCCTGCTAGCAATTTCATCCATTTGTTGAAGATGTTGCTGCCTCCTATGCTCATCTTCCTTGAATCAAAGATGAAGCTTGACCACTAAGCAAATACACCGATTCTGCAAATGCCTCAATTGTTTTTGAAATTCTAAAGCTTCAGCCCTATATGTTGTTGTTGCTTCCCTGCCATGCAAGAAAAACAAGACAAAATAATTAATATGCATTAAGCTAGTGACATAGCTAAGTATGAAAAATGCTCCAAGTTATGATAAAATTGTGAAAATAATTTAAACTTCAAAATTCTACGTCTCTAACAAAGAGCCACAATGCAATGATGGTTGTATATAAATTTTCATGCAAACTAGTTCATTTAGAGTGGTAAAATATGATTGCATCCACATTAGTTAAACTACCTACAGTTTTTGAAATCTATGCTAGATCGATCATCTTGTCTTTTTTGGAGAAATTTTTGCTTCAGTTCTGAAATATAAGACTCAAATAACAAGTTCTGTACAAAATTTGAGACATTACTAATTGAGGACAATGTGTATTTTTATGGCACTGAAAGTTTGTGTCTTACAGGCAATGTGCAAGACTATTTATCAAAATGGTTTTATGAAAGCTCCAGGCTATATATGTTATAGTGGAGAAAGTTCAATATGTTCCAAACTTCCAACAAAATAATCAGATGCAATATTTCTTTAGTGTTAGTAATTTATAGTAGCTCCAATGGCATCCAAGACCTTAAAAAATAAAAGAAATTTTTAAAATTAATATCACTAGAATACTTCCATTTTCACACACCAGCCTTTGCATTATTGCTTGTTTGTTTCAGGTATGCACCTTATTTTTATTGGCATATAGAAAGGCTAAAAAATGAACAAGGATGAAGTATCAAAGCCACAAACTCTAGCCAGAGGAACTTCTAACTTCATCATGACTACATATCAACTATCAGATACACCAATGACCCAATTATATTTAACATTTATGAAAATCAAATTAATTTGGAATTGAATACTAAGCACAATTCCATTAGGAACATGATAACATATTCTTAAGAAATAATGCTCTACAATAAAAGTGGCTATTTCTGCACCAAACACTCTAGTAATAGGGGTCTCATGACTAAACTGAACAAGAGAGCTTACATCTAAATGTGTGAAATATCTAGAGTTTCATGTGTGAAGTCTGATAGAAGCTCTTTATAACAGGAAAGAAAAAGGTAATAGCAATTAACCAATCAACAATACACAAAAATCAGAAAATAGCAATTATCAAATCATAAACTTATAAAGAAATCAAATGATCAGAAATAATAGAGTGCTCTATTTATTATTGAAGGCTCTATTTCCTTTACAACTTGCATACCACAAAGAAATAATCTCAATATTAAAACCTTGGTGCCTAGAGATTGACGATGGTGAAAACTACATTTTACTGATTGTACCGTTAATTTTCTTTATTCGAATTAAGTCTAACAAGCTAAAGGAAGCTATTAGAGCATGAATCTATGTTTTAGTTACAATAATCCATGCAAGCAATTTATTATGCAAACAAAGTGACTAAAATAAGACTACTATTTGATTGGTCATTTCCATTTTTGTCAGTGGTTTTTTGATCTGGGTGAAAAAAGAAATTCCCATAATTAGTCTCTCATCCAAGGTGAGCAGTATACCTTGCCTAGAATAGTAGGGCATTCAGGTAAGGGAAACAATTGGATTTGGAAAAATTAGGTTTCTTAATGCATGGTGATCTCTCTCTGGTTAATGACCATCTATCTTTTGAATCAAGTTGATTAGGTTAATATCTAAATGCGCAAATAGTAGATATTCTAAGATGGTCCTGGATAGAATTTAAAAAAAAAATTATTTAATACATTGCTAATGAACCACATTAATGGTTTTTTCCTTCAACAAATGAGGACAGTCACTCTAAAGACAACATGATAATGTACACTCACTGTAAGGACAGTCACAAATGAGGACATCTCACAGTGACTGTCCCTTGTGTGATTGCCACTTGAATGTATTGCTATTCAACCACATTAATGCTTTTCTTCTTCAACAAATGAGGACAGTCACTCTAAAGACAACATGATAATGTACACTCACTGTAAGGACAGTCACAAATGAGGACATCTCACAGTGACTATCCCTTGTGTGATTGCCACTTGAATGTATTGCTATTCAGCCACATTAATGCTTTTTTCCTTCAACAAATGAGGACAGTCACTCTAAAGACAACATGATAATGTACACTCACTGTAAGGACAGTCACAAATGAGGACATCTCACAGTGACTATCCCTTGTGTGATTGCCACTTGAATGTATTGCTATTCAGCCACATTAATGCTTTTTTCCTTCAACAAATGAGGACAGTCACTCTAAAGACAACATGATAATGTACACTCACTATAAGGATAGTCACAAATGAGGACATCTCACAGTGACTGTCCCTTGTGTGATTGCCACTTGAATGTATTGCTATTCAGCCACATTAATGCTTTTCTTCTTCAACAAATGAGGATAGTCACTCTAAAGACAACATGATAATGTACACTCACTGTGAGTGTACATTATCATGTTGTCTTTAGAGTGACTATCCTCATTTGTTGAAGAAGAAAAGCATTAATGTGGCTGAATAGCAATACATTCAAGTGGAAATCACACAAGGGATAGTCACTGTGAGATGTCCTCATTTGGGACTGTCCTTACAGTGAGTGTACATTATCATGTTGTCTTTAGAGTGACTATCCTCATTCTGTAAGTGTACATTATCATGTTGTCTTTACAGTGACTGTCCTCCTTCAAGTGGCAATTACACAAGGGACAGTCACTGTAAAGACAACATGATAATGTAGAGAAACATTGTCATTTGTATTTTCAACAGCGCTGAGAGAGGTTCCCTCCGCGAAATCACAGCTACAATTTCTGAGTACGTTGGGTTTATTTTTCTTTTGTCATTATTATGTAATCTGGTATTCAGCTGTTAGAGAGCTAAAATACCCAGAAATGAGGACATATCTGTGTTGAATTTATTGTTAGCGGCTTTGGTTATTTAGAATGCTTCCCCACAATACTTAATAGGATGCATTTGGTTTTCAAAGCTTTCACTGACTTGGATTCAAGATTCTGAGACTTTCACGTGCCTTGCTTCAGTTGTTTCTGCAAACAAATCGCGTGCCTTTTGTATGCTTCCACATTTTATATACATGTCCATCAGGGTAGTCACCACCACTATATTTGACAAAAACCCATCTTCAATTACTTTTTGGTGAATTTCCCTACCCTGTTCTATGACTGTACCTCTGGTTTTAATGTATAAAAATGACCCAAATTTCAAAGGAAGTATATGATAAATTCCACCTAACACTTCCTAATCCCTGGACAGTGTCTTCTTACACTTTGAAAGAAACAATTCCAAAGGGAATTAGCCTCTAGGGCTTTGCAACACCCAAACCCACAATTCTTGGCTCTAAACCCTTCTTAACTAGGGCATTCTCAATCACCCGATTCTACACCCTTCAAATCCAAATTAGTGGATGATTCACCATCTCACAAACATTATACAATGTTCCACATTATAACAATCCACCCTTGCTTGGATAGATCACTCACTGCTATACATTAGCATTCAACTCAAGGTAATTTCCCACAGTTTATCCTGTGATCACACTGTTTTCCACAAAACTTTGCCTATGCAATGTCAGTACTTCATAATACAAGTTAGTTATTGTCATCCCATGAATATTAGGCCTTTTATGTTACAGCAAAATCAAAGTAAACTCATTCAAAACGGTTTAGAATGGATGAAAGAAATCCTTCTAACTCATGTATGTGTTAGTTCAAACAAATGAGGATAGTCACTCTAAAGACAACATGATAATGTACACTCACAGTAAGTGTACATTATCATGTTGTCTTTAGAGTGACTATGCTCATTTGTTGAAGAAGAAAAGCATTAATGTGGCTGAATATCAATACATTCAAGTGGCAATTACACAAGGGACAGTCACTGTGAGATGTCCTCATTTGTGACTATCCTTACAGTGAGTGTACATTATCATGTTGTCTTTAGAGTGACTGTCCTCATTCTGTAAGTGTACATTATCATGTTGTCTTTACAGTGACTGTCCTCCTTCAAGTGGCAATTACACAAGGGACAGTCACTGTAAAGACAACATGATAATGTAGAGAAACGTTGTCATTTGTATTTTCAACAGCGCCGAGAGAGATTCCCTCCGTGAAATCACAGCTACAATTTCTGAGTACGTTGGGTTTATTTTTCTTTTGTCATTATTATGTAATCTGGTATTCAGCTATTACATAGCTAAAATACCCAGAAATGAGGACATATCTGTGTTGAATTTATTGTTAGTGGCTTTGATTATTTAGAAGTTTAATTTTATTTGTTCATCTTTCAAGCACAAACGTTTTGTGGACCGTAACATCTTCATTGTTTCGGGTATGCAATGAAACAGCCCTAACTTGCGACTACCTTCATAGTACTGCAAAATCGAAGAGGGAAAAGCAAGTTAGGATGGAAATAAACAAACTTAAAACTCAGACTTAAGAAAGATGAAGGCAATGCTTCAAAAGGTCGATGCCCTAAACACGGGAAAACACAATACCACCATTAAACAATGCCCTAGTCAGCGTATCAATGCTGCCAGCTCCGTACCAGTATGCTGACTGCTCACTTTCATCCTGTGATAAAGGTAACTTCATTAATCATACTTGAAATGGCAGCATACGAACTAAAGCTGATGAACATTTATAAACTAAAAGTTTAAAACTACAGATTACAAATGTAGTAGTTTCATACAAAAAGAACTTGATGTCTGAAATTTACCATTAGAAGTATCCAAAGGAATACCACAGTACTGTTGAACTTGGAGAATCGGAGATGATCTACACAGCAAGGTTCAACAGCTGTAAGGACTGTTACACCATCTTTAGCATTTGAATACATTTTCTCCTTGGCTTCTGGTGGATCCTCAAAGACCCCCAATGACGTTTTCCCTACAATTATCAATTGTTTGTCAGTATGAGATATTAATAAATAAACATTAATCACAATATTAGGCAAACAATGTTCTTGATGTCTAAATCTAAATCACAGAAAGCTCTAATAAAGCAGTTCTCAGTTTTACATTAAACTAAGTTTCAATTTCAAATGGTTATAATAATTTTTGCAAGTTATAAGTAGCTGGTTACAGTATATGACATAAAAAGAAAAAAAATCATTTCTATTCTTTTCTTCTTTTTCTCTTTCAACGAAGCTTTTGCACCACACAAATGCATACCAAGAATTTCTCAGGAGGTTTCAAGACAATTGCATACCAAACTTCTTCTCTTTAGATGCTACTATGTGTCGTGGTCCAAACGGGCCCATAAATGTGGTTGAATAACAATACATTCAAGTGGAAATTACACAAGGGACAGTGACTGTGAGATGTCCTCATGTGTGACTGTCCTTGTCACAAATGAGGACATCTCACAGTGACTGTCCCTTGTGTAATTGCCACTTGAATGAGGACAGTCACTGTAAAGACAACATGATAATGTACACATACAATGAGTGTACATTATCATGTTGTCTTTACAGTGACTGCCCTCATGTTGTATATTCTTCTTTGTAGATGCTACTGTGTGCTAGGGAACTTCTTAGAACTATTGGTATATTCTTAGAGCTTGTTGCACCTGGGATATTCTTCTCTATAGATGCTACTGTGTGCCATGGTCCAAACGGGTCCATAAATGTGGTTGAATAGCAATACATTCAAGTGGAAATTACATATATTATAATGTATCTGTCTAGTCCTCATGACTGCTCATAACAGTACAAGTGATATTTTTTTGGGAGTGGGGAAAGGTTCGAGACTTTCACCTGTATGAAGAATCCTTTCTACCTAACACAAAAATGCACCCCATAAAACATCTGATTGGTTCGAGTATCTTTGAACTATTTGGGTCTATTGACAACACTAGACCAGTGTATACAGAATGACTAATTTCATGCAAGACAACGTGATGCAGAGTGGTCAGCAAGAAACTTGGTCTTAAGCCCCAACCCACTTCAAGACACCAAAATGTTACACCTAAGCAATTTAGCCTCTGATTCTATCAGACCAGTTTAAAATCTCTGTACTACAGGGACTTCAAAGGTTTCAAGATACTTCTAACACCTTATTGACTCAATCCCAACCAAGACCAAATTTCCTTTTAGGGACAAGTTCCCTGATTTTCTACCAAAAGAGACTTTATTGATCCTAGGCTTTTCCAACCCAATCAAACATTTGAAAACTCTTAAGATTCCCTAAAACATGCAGAATCATGCATTGGTTGTGTTCCAAACAACCCAAGACATCAAAATCACAAATAGACCTAGTGACTCTAGTAGGTCTCCAAAACCTGTTCTGCAGCAATAACTCTTCAATTTGACAAAGGACCTTATGAACTTATATGTTTTTTGAGTACCCTTTTTGATGTTCTAATAATCCTCCAACTCCCAGACCCTGACTCCACTACAGCATATCAATGTCCTTATTGAGTCCGCAGACCTAATGCATGCCTTTGGGTGTGGGTTCCAAAACAAGGCATTGAAAATGGGTGCATGAAACCAAGATCAGAGTTTGAAGATGTCCACCATGCTCTAAAGATCTAGATTCAACAAGGTTTGAGGTCCTTTACTTGCCGCTACCCTCTAATCTTGCATAATCCATCAACTCCTAGTCAAGAACATTGAGATTCTTGACCTAGGGCTTGCTCTCGAAATTCTCTGGCTTAGTATCCTGTTCCAAAGATTTTAAAATATGAAAATAAACCCTGTTAACTTGCATTTTACAAAGAACAGAGGATATCCTATGGTTTATTTGCAAGTTAAGGCCATTTGAATGCAATAACCCTAAAAATGAGGGTTTGACAGAACAACAGATAAGAAAAAGGAATAACTTTGATATAAGGTGTCTTGAATCTACCAAATAAACTCTCAAAGCATAAGATATAAATACTCTAACTTCCACACTGGTCTTCCCTCCCTTTCACATCCGTACACTGTACAGTGCTTGAAGGAAATGCACAGAAAAGGCTCTGAAATAGTGGCTCTATCTGATAGAGAGTCCATGCTAGGCTTCATGACTAACCTAGAGCACATTCCTTGTTATGGAGGAAGTTTGAATGGTGAAGAACTTATGGAATGGATAGAGGACCTAGATAACCATTTTGACTACAAGTATCTTATTAATAACCATTTTGACTACAAGTATCTTATGGATAGAGGACCTTGATAACCATTTTGACTCATTTAGTATCTTATTGAGCTTCACTTTGTTTCAAGAATATAGTTTAATATTCTCTACTAAACAGGGCCAACCACGTGAAGGTGGAAGCTCATTTGGCCCCACCCCCCTCCCCTAACATCACTCTACATTCCCCGTTAACATCTAACATTCATTCATTCTTTCAATTATTAATAAAATGTAACATTCAATCAATATCACATGATAACATTCATTAACACATTAGATTCGTTAACACGCAACATTCATCAATATGAAAATAAACACATAATTCATGAACATTCATTAGCACATAATTAAATTCATTGAGACATAAAATTCAGTCATTATCAATTAAGGTATTTAGATGACAATCATTTCTTTTTTCTCTTTCTAATTTTTTTTTCTATGTAAGCTCTAAGAGGAGCATCAGTGTTATCATCAATACCCCCCTCATCAGTTGTTTTGTTCTCTGTTCTTGATGATCTCAAATTCCTATGCTGCTGCAAAGGGGGGTCCTCTACAATAACAAATAAAAGAGTTAAATTTAAAATATTTAATTATAATTGTTACAAGTATTTAATTATTTTAATGAACATAACTGTGGCGCTCTTTAATTACCTGATCTGGCCACATCATTTTGTCTAGACTCAACCTCAACATGCTCATGAGCACCGACCCCTCGATCCTCTACAGTTGCTATACAAAATGTTACATTAATCCAAACACCAATTGTAATTACATATAAAAAATTTAATAGCAAATGTATACCTCCACCACTAGGATGCACATCATACGAACCTTCATTATGCATAGATTGTGTAGAAGGATTGTCAGGCTGCATTCCAATATCCTACACATTGTTATCATTGCTTTCTTAAAATAGATATACTCACTTTATATTAGAACTTAACATCAAATAGACTAATTGGTAAAGTATTCAATTTGAAATAAATTTCATTTAGCTTATTTACCTGTGGCTCAGATGCATCATTATTTGAACCTTGCACATTGATTTCAGCTCGTAGCCATTCAGCCACGGCTCTATAGCCTTGTTGGAAGCCAATTCTCTTGTCCTCTTCTGTGAGGCATCTATTGAACTCTGACCCCTACATTTTTTCTTGGTATGGTGAATTTTACTTGCATTGTTTGATCAAAAAAAATTTCCTTGCAATATATAAAAAAATTGATACAAGTTTTCATTTACTAATACTTACAACTCATGCTTGAAGTTTGGAAAAACCACCAGAGCCGAGCTTGTGTGTCCCGTGCTTTTCTAATCTTGCCTTTGTTGCCTTTGATGTGTCAGGCAATCTATGAAAAGTTTGAAATATGTTAGAGACCAGTACAGGAAAAATTTAGAGGTTAATTAGTACATAATTACAGGAAAAATTTGGAGGTTAATTAGTACATAATTACATTCTCAAAAGTATCACATACCTTGCTCTACTCTCTACTAGCGTAATTCCTTTTTTCATGTCGGCTTTATACTTTCCATCCAAAATCAAAGCCTGCCACTCAGCCTCAAGAACACAGGGTGGACGCTCGTGCCTAGGGTTAACCTCTAAATATTTCCTGTACTGGTCCCTAATATACTTCAAACATAAACCAGCTCTTTCAAGGAGCTTGTTTCTCTCGAATGCACGAGGTCCAAAAAGCTGGGTCATACTATGTTCAAGATCATCCTTCAACTTTTTATCTTGGTTATTCCACCTTTTAAGTAAAAATAAACATGTTAGACTCATAAATGAAGAGAAGCTACCTTTAATATAGTTCCAGAAATTGATGAAAAGGAAAACTATTCTAGCAATGATATGAAATCAAAATAGTGGTTTGGGGTTTTAGTTAGGATATGATGTTCCACCATGTACGTAGGGTGGGCCCAAATATCCGCAAACACTCGTCACCAAGTTTTCGCCAAAAAATATCATTCCCACAAAATAATCATGGGATCATTAGTCGATGAAGAGTGATCAAAAACTAAATTACTATTATATCACTATAGAATAATAATAACTTTAAAGTACCTGGAACTTTGGCTACTTTTAAGGGAATGCCTTCATCATCGCTGACGATCAATATGCAATCCTTCACCGTTCCCGTACTAGGAACACGGGAACATCCAGGAAATGATGCTGCATCGGGACTTGTTGCATCTCCTATTGCAAAAAATGAAAACCATTATCAAATGCCTCCAAGAAATAATACTTCAAGGGAAATAAATTGGTGCAGAGCACCCATGGCACAAACACAATCAAGGGATCTACATCGTAAACACATAACAAAAGAGAGAAAAAGAGGGATTTGTGTACCAGTAGATGGTGCAACAGTTGGTGCATTTAGGCTGTGTGTTGTTGACATGGCAGTCGACAAGACATTTGTGGCTGTCCTAGATGGAGGCGGCGTTGTCATATCATCATGGAAAGGAGCTGAAGAATAAAATTGTTAGAGCATGCATAAATATAGAACGCGTGGACTAGCATGGACAAGATTGTTAGAGCATTAAAAAAAAAGATTGTTCGAGCATGTATTGTCAATGATTATGATCATTCCTATATATATTCAGTGGAAAACACAAGTGGGGAATGGAACATGTGATCTACCTGAACCACTTGCAGTACCGGCCTCATCATGGGAATGGGGTTCAAAATTACGCAAATAACTCTGTAAAAATAATGCATCCATATTTTAATTAATGTCATAAAAGAGCATAACATAAAAACCATTATTGAACTCTTGTAATAATTAAAATTTTCATTAATACTTACTTTAAAGTTTTCAAAAGTGCGCAACAACTCAGCTGCCCTGTCTTTTATTTCCTGAGTCTGAGGATGTATGGATACCAAACGTAGAAGTTCTTTCCTAATTTTCTTTAGCATCTTTTTAATGGAACCGATCGGGTCATCGGTCTCTGCTAAATCAATAAAAAAAGGGTCCACAAGGGGGGACTCCTGAGGGACTGTAGGTTGCTTTCCCTCTCTCCGACCACTGGCCCTTTGTGACAACAATAGTATTAGTATTATCAAAATTACTCCAAAAAAATGAAGAAAATAACATTTAAAAAAATAACATTTTGCTTCTATCTAGTTTGCACAATTACAATGAGTTTTACCTACTCATGTGTAGATGAGCTAGGAATATCATCACCATCACCTTCGGGCGGTTGCTCCATATTGTGCCCCTATGTCAAAGATCAAGTATAAAAATGTTAGCCAAAAATTTAATAACTAAATGGTATGTTGGAGTCATTGATTAGAAGTTGGTTTAATAGTATGTACCACCCCCATGATAGTAGCCTCGTTTGTATCTATGTGGTTCAAATTGTAATCAATAAGCAGCTCTTCCACTGCACGTATTGATTTTATCGCACAGATGAATACATGATTTCCCTCGCGCGCCTCAAATATGCAATTGGGTTGCTTTATAGTTGACCCAGGTCGTGTACTATTTATAAAACCCACAATATTCTCTGTTGCTTTTGGCCTTCCATCAATGTATATAGCCACACTTTTACTTTGATTATTGTCTTGCTGTTGTATATAATTTTTCGAGAGTGCATACCTACGCATACTTTTTTTATATTGAACAATATGCATCCAACTTTTGTAATCATAACATGGTCCAACATACTCCATCAATTCAAAAACTTTGTTGTAAGACACCTTTATGCCATCCATAGAAAATAGGCCCAAACCATGTAATGATGATGGTGCTATGCGATATATCCTCTCATTAACACAAAAATCAGTGTTTATTGGAGGAAGTTCCTTGGGTACCCAATGTTTCTGTAGATGTTGGTACCTCAAGGGCACCTCGATGTCGCCTTTTGTCTCATCATCATAAGAACATGACCCCCCTTGAGCAAGGAAAAATTTCATGTGTTTATTGAATTTCCTTCTAGTCCTTTGACCTCTAGTTAATCTCCCTATTCTAGATAAACTGCATGTCTCACTTTCCTCTTCTATTCCTATATTTCCCTCACTCGAGGAAGACACTTCTGACAAATACCTATTTGCTGGTACCTGCAAATGGGAGAGATCTTAGAAGACATCAATCTTACTATTGATAAGTGTATTAAATAGATTTTCTATAAGGTGTATTGACTTATACCTGTCGATCCATGAGACTGTGCAGGATGCTCTTGAAAGGGGTTCAATTTCCTGCAAATGTAATTCAATTATCGTGAGCATAATCACATCATAATCATAATCACATCCATCATAAGCATCACATAAAAATTAAAAACATTAAAACGTACACATTATAACACTTAAATCAGGCTCACATTATAAGCTTGCTAGGGAAGTAAGCCTACTGAAGGGCTAAAACTGGGTTTTTGTATCAGCTGATGAGTTGAGGGCTTAGTAACCTTGGGGACATGCTATTTGAAGTTGTTTTATGTGTGTGGTGGAGGTGGAGGAAACACCTAGTTAAGGTGAAGTCAAGTTTGGAGCCTATTGAGGCATTGTGAGCATTTGATAGTTTGTTGATTAGATTGCTTGGATGAATCCATTGGATGGATTGAGGGACATTGGGATTATTCCAAAGATGTAGAACACTAAGGTGGCATAAGGATTTGGTGTGCACTCTGATAGGTTATGGAGTTGGCTTGGATCAAGGAGAGTGATCTTATGAAGATGCTTGGTTGGTGTTGTGAGAACACTTACAAATGCTTTTGACCTGAAAGAAAATAAGGCTCAATACATTCATGCATCAATATGTGTTTTAAATAGTTTTATTTAATTAATTTAGATTAATAGTTAATTTAGATTAGCAGTATTCTATTTGTAGTTGAAACTTGTAGCTTTTAAATAGATAATGAATAAACTATGTAACCATTTAAGACAAATATATTTCTATCAAGAAATGAATATTAAATACGTTAAGGATTGATGGCATACCTTTAAATTTCATCATCATCATCCTCATCATCATCATCATCATCATCATCATCATCATCGTCGTCGTCATCGTCGTCATCATCATCGTCGTCATCGTCGTCATTGTCATCGTTGTCGTCATCATCAACATCATCATCATCAACATCAACATCATCTTCATCATCATCATCAGTAGCAGCATCATCATCATCATCATCTTCTTCTTCTTCTTCATGAAAATTTGTCTCAGGAACATCATCCAATAATTTTCGATCGTGATCATCATCTGCATCATCTTCTACTTCTTCGGTATCTTCTTCTTCCATCGCATTATACTTTATCGGCCTTCCTCTCGGTTCATGTCTAACAACAAATGACCAACCCAGTTTATGTGAAACCTCTGAGTAAAATACTTGCTCACATTGGCTTGGAAGAACATAGGGCTCATCCCCAACTGGCTCAAACGACCTTGTATTAACCATTGTAAATCCATTATCATGTTCAATAACAGTTCTATTAGGATCATTTGGATTAAGTCGTAGCCTGTACCATTTGACAACGAAGAGTACTAATTTGAAGGAACTAAAGTCACACTCAAGTATATCATCCAAAATGCCATAGTATTGATTTTTAGACTCTTGAGGATGTAAGTCATTTCTAGATGAAATATTAGTCACTTGAAAGACTGCATTTATTCCAGAATCACAAGTTTTCTTCGTGTCATCCAACACTTTGACGCGAAATTTTTGACCATTACAAAACATACCCTTGTGGTGTTTAACCTGCAATAATATGTGAAACATGTCAAAATTATTATATCGTGAGTTGATAAACATACGAGTGATTAATAATTTTGTACGTACCTGGAAATCTCTTAAACCATATGCTAAATCTATTTCCCTTTGCGTAACATTAGAATCTCCATTACGATGAGCTTCTTTAACCAATGAAGATACACCTTCCCATGTTAATGTGTGACCAGAATGTTGACATCATTCAATCCATACCGTCATCCAATCAAGATTGTTTGCAATATACAAATGTAGTGCATCCCACTCTCGAGCAACTGTACAAAAAAAAAATAGATGACTTACAACCGATTTATTTTGAAGATTAAGAAATAATTTATTACAATAACATCTTATAATTTATTACCTGTCACTTTCCTCAATCTACCTTTCCCCATCAAGTACTCCCATTTGAATTTTTTAAAAGGGTCAAGATCCCAAATGTGATCTACATGGATATTTGAAGCAAACTTAGGAAGATATTCAGTAATGTACACCATAGTCTGGTATACCATGTATCCCTCTACCATAGAACCCTCAGGATGTGCTCTTTTTCAAACCA
Source organism: Chamaecyparis obtusa (assembly GCA_027943335.1). Taxonomy (NCBI): domain Eukaryota; kingdom Viridiplantae; phylum Streptophyta; class Pinopsida; order Cupressales; family Cupressaceae; genus Chamaecyparis; species Chamaecyparis obtusa. The sequence continues at coordinate 48,480 of BSBK01010337.1, read as the reverse complement.
AAGCCTTCAAAGATTTCAAGTGCCTCTCAACCATCCACATTGACCTAGTGTGTGCAAGTCCACACAATTCAATCTCCTCAACTTGGTGTATGAGGTAGTGTTCTTGTGCATTGAAAAAAGTTGGAGGTAGACACTTTCGCATTTCACACAGTAAATGAGGAATTCTTCTCTTCCAATAGTTTATATCTTCTTTATGGATTTCTTTAGATGAAAACCACCTACATTAAGAGATTCAAGTCACAAAAAATATATAAATACGAGACTTTACAAAATAATATACAATAGATTACATAGCAAGAAAAACAAATCGCGAATATAATAAATATATACAACAAATTGAACAGATATTACTGCTTACCTCATGTATTTTCCAAGATCATATATCACTTGTTTGATGTTATTGTTGAAGTGCTCTGGGAGAGATAGAGGTAGCATGTACTGCAGTAATTATAAACCAATCATTTCATTATTTTCTAACATAACATAATGAATAGTACACGTAGTTTATGAATATATTGTAAATACAGAAGAACATAACTTACCTTGATGAAAGTATGCCAATCATGCGTTTTGAGCCCTGGCCCAAATTCACTTTTCTTCGATATGAGATTGCTTATGTTTGCAGCAAATCCTGTGGGAAATTGAATTTTTCATATGACTTCTTTTATGGCATCACTTTGCTGCTCCGTTAATAACCAAGGAAGGGCACTTATATTAATCTGATCTCTATTGCTATTTGAGTGAATGAAATTCTTCAGTGCATGATTGGATTCATGAATGTCATTACAAATTTTGACAATTTTTTCTTTGTCACGCCTTCCATCCAGTATTTTCCACAATGTCTCTGTTATATTCTTTCCAATATGCATAGGATCAAACAAATGCACAATTTGTAGGTCCTCGTAGTAGGGCAACCTACTAAATTGTCTGGGATAGGTTTTTAGTCCCTTTGGAAGGTTGTCAGTAGTGCCTTGACGACCTTCACGATCATCAATTACATAATTAGTAAACAAAAATCACAATAGAAATATATAAATTACAAACATAAACCATTAGGTGGAACGACATTACCTCGATGATTAATTCTATTATATTCCAACTTCCATAGGCGAGGTGTCATTCTTCGTGGCTTTGATGTAGTCTCTTCTTTCCCATTGAAAAGATGTTTTTCCATACTTCGATACTTATGATTCCTATGGAGGAAGTGTCTATACTCATCAAACACCTGCTTTCCTAAACTTTTTGAATGACGAGATTTCATCTTTGGACCACAAACTGGACATGCAAATTTTCCCTTTGTTTGAAGACCTAAAAGATAATGATATAATTGGATTATTAAATATGTTGATTTTTATAATTAGAATTAGCATGCGCAACTTGAATTCACTATAACATACCACAAAAATGTGTTAGCCCTGGGGCATCATGTATTGTCCATACAAGTATTGCATGGAATTGAAATTGTCTTTGTCCTATTGGTCTAGACACATCATACATAGTGACACCGTTCCATAACTCCACCAACTCGTCAATAAGAGGCTCAATATATACATTCATATCTTTAACTTGATATTTACCTACTTGAATGAACAGTAACATTACATAATTATTGTGACCATTTTACTGTAAGATTTGTAAGTACATGTAAATTAATAACTATCAAATGATAAAATACCTGGAACAATCATTGCCAACATAATGTGCTCCCTCTTTATTGACATCCACGGAGGAATGTTATTGTTGATAACAAAAACAGGCCACACCGAGCAAACAGATCTCATCTCTCCAAATGGATTGACACCATCCACTGCCAATGAAAGCCTGAGATTACGAGGTTCTTCTTTGAAGTGTTGCCACTTTTCCTTTATGTGCATAAATGTCGAACCATCCGCAGGGATTTGAATAATGTCATCTCGACTTCTATTGCGTGCATGGTAATCCATAAATTGTGCCAAGCTAGTACACCTGAATAATTGTCGCATCCGTGGAATAATGGGGATGTAACGAAGAACCTTGTGAGGCACCTTTTTTGTTATTCGATCTATTCGATATCTACTCGTATGACATACAGGGCATTGTGTTGCAAATTCATGTTCTTTATAATATATAATATGATCATTGGGACAAGCATGTATTGCTTGATACTCCATTCCAATATCTTTCATAATAGCAGATAATTCTCGATATGAGCGAGGTAGAATATTTGATGGTGGTAACAAAAACTCGCCTATCAATCTACAGCAAAAAATATAAGTTGTTAATATAAACAATATTAGTGGTACATTATTCACCCTTTGTTAACTATAAAGACATATATGACATACCTTAACATACGTGACATTGTTATGTTGGATAAACCATTCATAACCTTCAAGTTCAACAACAACAATACAGCAGAGAGAAGAGTTGTTTGGGAGTCTTTGTATAGGGGCTCGTATGCCTTCTCAAGTAGAGGTACATCGAGGCTATCATCATCATCATGATTAGATCCGCTTGGACTAAATGTGTCATGGATCAATGTACTTATACCATCATCTTCAATTGTGTTTTCTGGCGCATGATCGTCATCTTCCATGGGATCATTATCTTCACCTTTGATATTCGCACCCCCATGTTCCTCCATATCATGTACTTCCCTGGGGAGATCAACCTATATAAAATTGATTAACATAAATAAACCATGATCTTCAACTCATCATCAAGTGATTTCATATGTATATAAATTGTTAAAATGATATAATGAACAACTTACCAGTGGATGATAGTCATGCCCCCCTTCAATGTGACCATTCTCCCTACAATGTCTCTTAACTGTTTTGATTAGCAGTCTTCTACGGTTTAAGCCCTTACAAATTTTGTAGGGACAATAACATTTTCCATCACCTTTTCTTTTCAAGTTAGACCACAATCTAGCGATTGTCTCCCTATTTTGTTCTTCACTTATATTATTTGACATGATCGTTCTTCGCAGGAAGCAAAAATTGGGCTATGAAAACTTCGGTCTACAACTTTCAGTGACTAAGCAAAATTGTCAAAAGTACACAAATCTTCTTAGACCTAGTTAAATCCTTTAATATTTTAAAAGTCTAGTTAAAATATACATTAGATTAAAAAATATACAATTTTCATACCTGAGCGCGCGGCTATGACTAGTGCAATGGTCTTCTTTCTTAGCTCTAGAAGCTCTCTAGCAATCAAAACATATAAGCTACAAGGCCTAACAACAATTTCAAAACATATAAGCTACAAGGCAAGACATATTACATGACATGGAAAAAGGATTAAAATATACATTAGATTAAAATATATACAATTTTCAAACCTGAGCGCGTGGCTATAACTCGTGCAATGGTCTTCTTGCTTAGCTCTAGAAGCTCTCCAGCAATCAAAACATATAAGCTATTAGAATTCATTAACTTTCTATAATTGGAAAACTCTATTTGATATTAGACTGTAAACTACTACTATTCTCTCCATAATAACTAAGTACAAAATTCTTTCAAGTTCACATCCATGATTCCCTTTTGATTAAAATATACAGCAAAAATAAGCTAAAAGTCTAGTTAAAATATACATTAGATTAAAAAATATACAATTTTCAAACCTGAGCGCGCGGTTATAACTCGTGCAATGGTCTTCTTGCTTAGCTTTAGAAGCTCTCCAGCAATCAAAACATATAAGCTACAAGGCCTAATAGCAATTTCAAAACAAGGGTCATCAAAAGAACCAAAAACAATGTGTGCAAACAATACCTTGTGAAGTGTTATAGACAATTAGAAGATGCTACTATGTGCTAGGGAACTTCTTAGAACTGTTGGTATATTCTTACAACTTGTTACACTTGGGATATTCTTCTCTGTAGATGCTACTGTGTGCCGTGGTCCAAACAGGCCCATAAATGTGGTTGAATAGCAATACATTCAAGTGGCAATTACACAAGGGACAGTCACTGTGAGATATCCTCATGTGTGACTGTCCTTGTCACAAATGAGGACATCTCACAGTGACTGTCCCTTGTGTAATTGCCACTTGAATGAGGTCAGTCACTGTAAAGACAACATGATAATGTACACATACAATGAGTGTACATTATCATGTTGTCTTTACAGTGGCTGCCCTCATGTTGTATATTCTTCTCTGTAGATGCTACTACGTGCTAGGGAACTTCTTAGAACTGTTGGTATATTCTTACAACTTGTTACACCTGGGATATTCTTCTCTGTAGATGCTACTGTGTGTCGTGGTCCAAATGGGCCCATAAATGTGGTTGAATAGCAATAGATTCAAGTGGCAATTACACAAGGGACAGTCACTGTGAGATGTCCTCATGTGTGACTGTCCTTGTCACAAATGAGGACATCTCACAATGACTGTCCCTTGTGTAATTGCCACTTGAATGAGGAACAAGGAGGAAGTGATACAATAATAGGGGGGTGATCATTTTAAAATGTGTTGGACAACAAAAAATGCTATGCACGGGGTAAAACATGGGCTCAAACCTTAAGAAAACTAGAGACTAACAACAAAGAAAATGTACCTCATGATACTTATTGAGCTTAAAGCATAAATAACCTACTATGTACAAGAAGGAAGGATAAACTATTAATAGAAATGTTTAAGATGGATCCTATTTATCAATATCTCAAAAGGATTACCTTCCATGTTTTCCAACTCAAAAACATAATTTTCTTTGTAGCGAGAAATATAAAAAGGACCCTCCCATAAGGCATCAAACTTTGTATGTTGACTTGGATTGGCTGCTCTTTCATTGTACTTCAAAATCATATCATATTTCTTAAGAGGGGGATTGCATACCTCTTTTCAAACCCACATTATACTATTCTTTGGTGATGTGTCAAGGCATTATAAGCATTCTCATAAGCTTCTTGTAGATTCAACAATTTTACTAATATGACATTCATCGCACCATCTTCCTCTACTTCAATTAATGTTAGAAGTTGTAGAGCTAGGATTTCCATTGATATAGGAAGAACAACTTCTATTCCATTGGCGAACTGGTGCCGGAGTACCTCACACAACCAATTTGGAGATGGAGATTATACAGACTTTCAGGACAAATCAGAGGGATGGAATACATAAACAGGGTCAACAGGTCAATTGGAGGATCTTAGCACCTTTAATGTTATTAAAATAATGCAATACTTCAATGAGTTTGTAATGATGTCCTTATTAGGACTAAAATCTTGTTTACAATGGACTGAGATTGTCCAAAGTTCAATAATGTTCTAAGAATCTAGAATAGGCTAGTGCGGAAGTTTAAGTCTTTTGGAAAGTTTAATAATCATAAGAGATCAAAGTTAGTGAGTTTAGTGGTCTTTGGATTAAAATAATTCAATTAATTATAAGTTGGAATTTTTGAATTTTCAAAATCCAACGGTTAGCTAACAATGGAGGGAGTTAGTATTTAGGATTTAGTTAGGCTCAAACTAAGCTCCAACTGATGAAAATTGGTTGGATTAGTTTTTGAGAAGTTATAAAGAATCTTATATATATCTCTGTTACGACAAAGAAGGGAGATATATACAGACTGCAACAGTAAGAAATATAAAACTCTTAGTTTTTGCAACTCTATTTATCTTGGAAGTCTTAGTTTGTTTGAACTAACACATACATGAGTTAGAAGGATTTCTTTCATCCATTCTAAACCGTTTTGAATGAGTTTACTTTGAATTTGCTGTTGCGCGGGTGTATGGACTGGTGAAGGAAACAGCGAGCAATAAACTTTAATTTCTGCAAGTTCCTTGATCTTTTAAGTCTCAAATCATTTGGTTTGATTATTCAATTATTCTTGTTATTGAATGAGTTTACTATTATATTGAGACTGCTGTCGTGCCAGTCACTGCTGAAACAGTCATTCTTTTGTCTAGACTTGTCATTGCAGTAGAGTTTTAGAGATAATGAAGATCATCCCATGAACATAGAAGGCCTAATATTCATGGGATGACAATAACTAACTTGTATTATGAAGTACTGACATTGCATATGCAAAGTTTTGTGGAAAACAGTGTGATCACAGGATAAACTATGGGAAATTACCGTGAGTTGAATGCTAATGTATAGCAGTGAGTGATCTATCCAAGCACGGGTGGATTGTTATAGTTTGGTTTTATACCTCCCAATTGCATTTGTTTAAAAATTGTTGGAGGTTTTTAAACAAATGCAATTGGGAGGTATAAAACCAAACTCAACCACTTTTGCCAGCATTCTTCAAGCATATGCCAAAATGGGATCTTTAGAACAGGGTAGGGAAATTCACCAAAAAGTAATTGAAGATGGGTTTTTGTCAAATATAGTGGTGGTGACTACCCTGATGGACATGTATATAAAATGTGGAAGCATACAAAAGGCACGCGATTTGTTTGCGGAAACAACTGAAGCAAGGCACGTGAAAGTCTCAGAATCTTGAATCCAAGTCAGTGAAAGCTTTGAAAACCAAATGCATCCTATTAAGTATTGTGGGGAAGCATTCTAAATAACCAAAGCCGCTAACAATAAATTCAACACAGATATGTCCTCATTTCTGGGTATTTTAGCTCTCTAATAGCTGAATACTAGATTAAATAATAATGACAAAAGAAAAATAAACCCAACGTACTCAGAAATTGTGGCTGTGATTTTGCGTAGGGAATCTCTCTCGGTGCTGTTGAAAACACAAATGACAACCCGCTTGATTTCGCGGAGGGAATCTCTCTCGGTGCTGTTCAAAACACAAATGACAACCCGCTTTGTTCAAAAGACAAATGATAACCCGCTTGATTTCGCGGAGGGAATCTCTCTCGGCGCTGTTGAAAACACAAATGACAACGTTCCTTTTTTTTTTTGCACTTATATCCCGACAACGTCGCAATTGCGATGGTGTCGGGCTATATTTGAAAAAAAAAAGCCAAAACCGCTTAACATTTCCCTGTCGTCGCAAATTGCCATCGCAATTTCACCCCAAATGTATTAGTGATAGCGCCCAGCCGGCATGTGACCCAAGATAGACCCATAGGGCATGAGGCAACCACAACCTCATTTTTACTTGATTTACATTGTATCTAGGTGGAATTGGATTTAAACAACTATTCAAACTCAAATGGGGTGCATGTGGATAAACCCACATGCACACCCCTTACCTTTTCTTTCTTCTAGCTACACGTGAACCCTTCATTTGCTTTGATCTTGGCCTCTTGGATCCTTGCGATGTTCTCATGCAACACTTCCCATGGTTTGTACTTTATGCCTTTACCAAAGTGTGCCTCCATTGGCATGTTTCAACCACAGAGACCCCTCACGCAATGCCCTACAAACAAAAAAAGATTCACGCACTCTTCTTGCTTTCACTGCTCTCCTACGCAAGGCACTTTGACTTGAACATGCATCTCCACTGGCGCATTGTAGTTTGCAAACAAAAAATAAACCTACCCAATTGTGTTCCCAACTTTTTGTTTTATTTATCCTATTGGCATATAAACATATTCCTTATTACATGGCCCTCTCCAATCTTCAATGGATACTAAAATGCATGGGTCTCCCCTTTTCATGCACAAGTCATTAATATCTATTACATGACCTTCCTCAAACACTCCTCTTTTACAATTTGTGCTGGCAATCATTGTTTACATTTACCTCACACAACTCTTTCATTTAACTCACGTCCAAACATGTCTTGCAGCCTGTGCAATGTCTTATGCAAACCATCTTGTAACATTTGCGCAAGCCTCTAATTTTCTATGCACCTCATTTTCTGGCTTATCCTTAGAATTTGAAGCCCTTCAATTACGTATTATGGGGCCTTTGATTCATTTTTTTTTGGGATGCATTTCAATGCGTAAATATTGAAGCCTCATGCAATGCTCTTTTATTTGCATTGCCCTTCAAGCACCACACACACCATGGGCCTGCTGACGCACCCTTGTGCACAACCTTAAATGCTCACGCACACTTGTAACACCCATACACCTTTGCATAATCTTCATACTGGCACACATTTAATTATTTCTTCTGGCTAGCACGTATCATGCCTGGTTGCAAGCAGCTCATGGGTTACCTTACACAACATATTTTGTTTTTCTTACACAAAGTTTGACTGCCTGTTGGATTGTCACCGACACACCCTTATGCTAGTTCATTATACATGCACACACTTGGTTTTAATGCTTATGATTCAAGTGAAATGCATCTATTACATCTCTCAAGTCCCTAATTTCTTCCCTTAAATCATCATCAAGATGTTGAAACTATTTGCTAGCCATTCTCCAGAATTATAGATAATTCCTCCTTTTAGCACAATGAGAATTAATCACCTTTATTGAAATTTACATCATATTCATTATGGATGCATGTCCTATCATAAACATACCTTCTACCTCACTTGTGGAAGCATTGCAACACTTACGTGTGATTCACATGCTCTGAGAAGCCTACACAAGAAGGTTGTTTCTTGAGGACATGATGCACTCTTGCTGTTTTGGTTAAGAGAATCTCAGCTTCCAAAGTTTCAAAAGTATCCAAGATCTTAACTCCATTTGTGTAATCTCCAACTGACATTGCAAGTAAATCCAGGTCACCCACCAACTGCAACTTTTTACCTCTTTGCAAAAATATCCATTAACACAATCGGCCTCTGAGACTGACCCTGAGAACTTATTAAAAGCCTCAAAGGAGTACGCCATCAGGAAGATAATCTCATTTCCACCACATAAGAACACTGGTTAGAAGAGATCATGTAGAAAGATTTGAGCAAAAATATTTTAACAATCAAACTTGGCCTTTCAGAAAATTGAGACCTTCTACACTACCAAAATCACAAAAGTCGCCTCCAGAACTGGCTTAAAAAACTCACCCATTGAAAATTTCATGAACCAGAATCTTGGGCATTGATTCACCCTCATACTAGCTTCCTCATAAAGTCAAAATTATGATCACAATAAAATGCCAAAGTCAGCCTGTTAGTAACATTTTGGAACAGAATAGTGAAATAAGTAGAAATTGGGTTTGGAATTGGCCTGGGAAAGTAATAAGATGGATTGGAAAGGACCTCCAAATAATTAGGAAAGTAGTCTTCCAAGGCTATAGTATGAAACAAGATTCAATTATGTCTAATCCCAAACCGGGTGGAAACTAGGAGACCTCAAAGTAGGCTACTCAATGAAACTGGACAATGCACTAATGGCAAAACCTAAAAATTTGCAAATGAAATGGCTTTGGCAAAGTGACTAAATGGGTAGATGGGGAGCTGAAAATTGGCAAGCTGACTCACTCTCATGCCTAAAACATTATGCAATAACTGGTATGCAATGACCATTCATAGGAAAATGAATTTGTTCCTCAAAGTGGGCTACTTAGAAAAATCAGGAAACACACCATATGCAGATTTTGGGAACACCCTTAAATGACCACTTCCAAAACTTGTTAGAACTAAAACCTAGGACCTAAAACCTATTACAAATGTCAAATGATAGGTGATTAACACCCTATCCAAGTGACTCCTCAAGAAAATCAATAGGTCCATATTGTAAATGCAATTAAACTAGGCATCTTACAATGATTTTCAAAGGCATAATTCTGACACTTGAGACAATTTTTGAATATGGACTCAAAAACATAGACTGAATTTTTTTTCTCCAATAGTGGCTTTGACTGGGGATGCATGCCCCATGCAGGCATGTAGAGGATCCAAAATCTTTGGTACAATAGACTGCCCAAAGAAAATCAACTTGACACTTAACTTCTCAAAATTCCGAACAAGGAATCCCTTAACCAACCATCAAACAACTGAAACAAATAAACTCTTCAAAATTTACAAACATTTACAATGGACTTCAAACTCTATTAGTATGAGTCAGCATTTACCTCTATCAAAGATGTAATTCTCATTTGCATGAATCCAAGGCAATATGAAAATATTACTCTTGCTGACAAGATCAATCATACTGAAATAAAACATCAGCATACCATAAAAGAAATAAAAAATATTTTCACTGTCATTTAGCATTTGAAAGTCACTAGAATTCTTAAAATATTGATCATTGTGTAACATATGAATGTCACACTCATTAAAACTTATAACCAGCTGAGGAACAAAACATTCTGACTCAAACACTAAGCTGGACATATGCTTCCTTGCTTCAAAGATGGCTTGAACATCAAAATAAAACTTATGAAATTCAACTTCTTGTACATCATGTGAATGTTCAAGAAAATCACCTTTAACCACAACTTGTCACTCCAAATCTAATTTATTCTAAAAAACATTAGCATGTTGAATCAGGACAACAAAAGATTGAAAATTTGCTTGATAATTTATACATTCTTCTTGATTCTTTTCAGCCTTTTTTGAAAACAAAACATCATTATTCATTTCATCAAAATCATAAAGAAATGAACATACCTCTAGCTGAAACAAAAAATCAGTAATAAAACTTGAAACATCTTCCAAGTCTTCATGAAACATCTCAACATTTGGCATGAATAAAGCAACCGATAGCCTATTGCATATATCCTTATCCTGACACATGTTTTCCAAGCACAAATCATTGTCATAGGGAGCACTGTTAACATTGCTAATCTCTATTTGACAAGACATTGTCTCATTACCACTAACAACATCACAACTATCAATGTCTACATAAAACAAGTTGATTTGCATTTCTGGTGAAAAATCACAATCAATGTCATAACCATAAGATATACTTTCTTGAAAACCTTCATAAATTGGTTTATACAACTCTAAAAGTGAATCTACTTCAACATTTTTAATCAAGTCCTCACTTAAACAACTTTTAATTTTATATTCAAAATTCACCAAATCAATGGAAGAATTTGGAAATGATGAGACTGACTCATCATCATAACTTGGACATATCTCAAACTTGACCCCATTACTTTCAAAAACACTAAATAGCTCAAGTTCTAAAATATGAAAACCAGTTGAATAACAAACCTCTTGTTGTAAATCAGAAAGAGAAGGCATCACTTTAGGGTCATAGGAATCAATACATTTATCAAATAAGTGATCACAAAGATTACTTGCAAGACTTCAAAAGTAATCATTATTTTCTACAACATCATCATCATTCTTCTTCTCTTGAAATGTGATTTATGAGAACTCATTTTCCCCCAAATCATCTGAGTTATCATTATTCTGAACTTGGGGTTGACTGTAGAGATTACAAACAATATTAGGCTTAGAAGTTTGAAACAATTTTGAAGGCCCAATATGATTTCCATTAGTTGACATTACACCAACCAGATTATGGTCATGCAATCTTATATTTTCAGCACCATGAAGCTTTGGCAATCCAAACCTTTTCATCCTTTCTATGTCTGAAGCCAGTTGAAAATCATGATGAAGATTTTTTGGTTCCTTGTCTCTAAAAAAGTAACCCATCTTACTATCAAATTCAGCCAAGTAAATCACCAGAGACAATGTATCATGAGGCCTACATTTCTCAGGAATTCTCTTTAGTGTTGTTCAAAATCTAAGATTGAAAGCATTCACTAACTCTTCTTTTACTATATGAATGCCAACAAGATAAACTTACAGTCTATATTCATAAATGAACTCTCCATATGTTTCAATAAATGTTGATTCCAAACTCTTCCAAGAATAGATAGAATGGTGGGACAAAAATGAAAACCACTCCCTAGCACTTCCTATCAGTGATTGTACAAATAATCTCATAGTCACATCTTCATGGCTGAAATCAAAATCCTCAATCAGGTCCTTCAATACACTTAAATGTTTCTCAGTTGATTCTTCTTTCCCCTATTAAATTTGGGCAAGAATTTTTTGATTTCTGGGGGTATTATATTTGGGTAGCCAGGAATACCCTCAAAGTCTAGAGGTGAATAACATTTAAAACCTCTTCCATCCCCTAGCTGGGATACTCTTTGAGACATGACTACATTCAAAGATACACAAGGATAGGAATATTCAAAGGACATTTCTACTTTCTTTTACAAGTAACCACAACCTTGCATAAAAAATCAAACATACATACTATGCAGATTTTATCCATGGTGAAACTAACATGTCCCTTTGAAAAATCATTTGCATACATCAAAACACAATAGTTGAATCTACTCAAATTCTTGTATGCAATATACACTAGTTCATCCCTTTCACTTGGTGCTTAAAATCATTGAATAGGGAAATAATTTTTTTCCATGATTCTCATGAAAACAACTTGATATGAAAATCAAATACCTAGGAATGTTGTGATTGCTGTAAAATTATGATTTGAAGTCTCTCCAAATCACCTTCCAATCATTTGTAGAGTCTCCACCTCTTTGCAGAGGACAAACACTGAATCAAGTGAGAACCTTTTCTCAAATCTGAACCATCTTTATCAAAAAACACAAAACACTTCACAGGATGCACTGTTTGAAGGATCACAAAATGCATTGCAATTTCATATTACAAAACATTGATCAAATGGAGATTCAGAGTTGCTAGTCACATTCAGTGAGATAATATAGCAATTTTTAAAAAGAATTGACTCTATGATCACTTAACCAGACTTTGGGATGATTCATCCAAGCAAGGAATTGAAAATCTTAAACTTTTTGTCCTTTGTTTCGTCCCTAGAAAAGTCACCAATTTGTTAGTACATTTTCTTGCATAATCCTAAAACACAGCCCTGAGTGCTTAGATAGAACTCTATGATTTCTAGACTCTTGATTCACACAAGAAAAGACTAATTAATAAGGACCAAGTCCTTCTTCACTTCAAGCTCTTGGATGCAGGAGGGTGTACCTATTCAGATCTTATTCTTTAAATCATTACAATAATGGTTTATATCCTTGACAAAAACCTAATCTTATCAGCCCTTGCAAACATACATGAAAGTAAATAATCTTTTATGTTTTTTTGATGATGAAATCCTTCAAATTGAGGATTGACCTCTACCTTATCTTAGGGTAGAGAGTTAGAAAAAGAAACATGCATCTAGAGAAATCTTCTAACTGGAATACAAACATAACCCAAATGAATTGCCTTACAATTCATCCACTCTTAAACACATACAATCATCAGATTCTTGCAAAATTCTTGAGCTCTCAGAAATTAACCTTAAGACATTACCCTTTCCTTGAAATGAACTAGAGAATAAAATGACAAATACCTTGTAAATGATACACCGAAACTACCTTACAAACTCAATATACAACAACTACAGAATTCAAACAAGAAGACAACCCAAAACATGCAAGGGAATTCCAATGTATTCCAGTATAATTTTACTATGTCTTTAAATTTTAGATTTTGACAAACATCCCAAGAAAATTGACAATGGAGTCTGAAAGCCTCTCCTTACAGTAAAATTTTCAACATCCTTTATAATAGAGAGAGAAATCAAAGATATAGCAAAGGGAGGTCAGTTACACATAAATAGCTATTGGCAATTTGGCTAATGTGGATGCATAGATGTTGTCATTATGGAAACATATGATCTCTATTAAGAGTGCAGAATCTGGAATGCAAGTATGCAAAGTTGAAGAAAGAAATTGTCTAAGTTTGGATATAGTGATCCTGACAGAGCACCCGATGAAGATTTAGTTGGCGACATCCACTGGAGAAATATTTTTGTTTGTGCAGTTAACTAAAGCTTCTATAGAGTATGAGGATACCCCATCTCAGTGCACATAAAGTTTGGAGTAGTACGGACAAAGTTATTCAAAGTTTACCGAAGACAATTTTGTAGATAGAGCAGTTTTTGGAGACAGTTTTAGCGAAAGAGTTAAGGGATTATTTTTGCTTGCCAAAATAATGAATTAAAATTATTAAGGGATGAAATCCTAGATTTTTACTCTTGGATAATGGTTTTGGATGCCGACCATGTAAATTTATTAGCTTTAATAACTCATATATTAGGCATACTTGAAATGTAATGAAAGATGGAAGTGATATGTAAAAAGAAAGAAAAGATAACTTGTGATAGTTGTTTATTGTGATAGCAGAAAAGGCTATTGATGCAAAGTTGTAAGCAGTACCATATTATAGTCAGAAACATTTTTGTATTACCTATTTGGGCAGTGAGCTCAGCTAGTGATCAAGTTTTGTAATCTAACTCCTAACAGGGTTAAGGCTTCTAACAAGGCCTAAAGTCCTTTAACCAGGACATATCTACTATACATTGTAAATTGACTCCTAATAGGGTCCAATATCCCTAACAGGATACTTTTGATTAGTGATCTTTGTGGGTACCATCCCCACTGGGGTTTTCCCTTGGCCAGGGTTTCCTCGAGAACATATGATGTGTTATGAGTTCTTTCTATTTACTGCTATGTTTGTTAATCAGCTTGATAATCTTTGTGTGTACTAAAGTAATTTGTTATATCCATAAGTGGGAAAAATAAAAATTTTATGAAATACTGATTCACCCCCCGTTCTTAGTATCTCCTATTTCTAACAATTGGTATCAGAGCACAGTTACTCAGAGAAGGAACATTCAAGGAAAGCTTAGCAGCTTGAGTAAGATCTCTATGGATATGGATCAACTTCAAAAGAATCTTGAAGAAGCTCTTGAACAGATTGATATGCTTACTGATGAAAGAAACTCCTTAATAAGAAAATATGAAGATGCAAAGAATGCTATTGACAAATTGAAAGGTAAGATTGAAGATCTGAAATCTGAAAAGAAATCTGATATGCTTGTTGAAGATTGTGATGAATTAGAAAAAGAAAATGAGATCCTTAAGCATGAGTTGAAGATAGTAAATCTGAAGCTTAGTATGAAAGATGGAAATTTGAGATCTGATAATGAAAAATTGAAAATTGAGAATGAAGATTTGAGGTCAAGACTTGAAAAGGAAACATCCAAATCTGAAAAAGTAAAAATGCAGTATGTGGAACTTGAGAAGTATAATAAAATTGTGAAAGGTGAATTAACTCAATCTGAACAACAACTTGAAAGGCTATATTCAAAAGGTGATAAGACCAAAAAACAAATTTCTTTTGAAGAACCATTCTTTGATAGGACTAGATTTGGATATAGTATGTTTAGAACAAACCATGAAAGTAAGAAGCCATCTCTGAAGACATCTGAAAGTGTGGAGGAAATAAAGCTAGATGAGAACACATTGGAAGATCCACCTAAAGAAGAACCACCTAGAGAGAAAGAAGAATCAAAGAAAGAAGAATCAAAATAGGAAGAATAATCTAAAGGTATGCAAAGAGAATTCAAAGGTAGATGTTTTGCTTATAATGCTATTGGGCACATGAAGAGAGATTGCACAGGTAAGAAATTTAAATCTTTTAATGGACATTGTTATAATTGTCATAGTTTTGGACATAGAGCTAACGAATTTAGAAGACCTAAAGTAATTTTGAATAATTATGATAGAATGATTGGGAATACTAACAATGTAGATAAGAAATCTATTGAAGAAATGAATCAAAGAAAAGTGGTAGTATGTTTTAGATGCAACAAAGTAGGACACATTGCTAGAAATTGTAGGTCATAGATTAACCAGCAAGGACAGAGATTTGGAAACAATGGAATCATCTATCAGATATGCAACAAGTTTGGACACCCAGCAAGATTTTGCAGAATGAACAATGGAGGTTATCATCATAACCCTAACCCTAGGAACAATGCAAGAAGGAATGAAAATGCAGGAAACAAAGAGAAAGGTTGCTGTAGCAATAAAGATGAAGTAGAATTTGACAAAGGCACAGATTAAGGAGGTATAGTTAGAACTGAAAGTAGTCAGGAAGGTAATGTAATCGATGGTAAGGATGAATCTTTACCTGACCCTTCTTTATGTACTTAAATTATGTAAGTTTCTATAGTTTAGGACTTAGGATTAGTGTAGATTAGGAATTTGAATGAGTTAAGTTTTTTGTAGTTAGATGTAGGTTTATTATGTTGTACTAATACTATGGTTAAGTGTGCAAAAGAAAATATTGTGTTTTGCAAGGTCGCGGAAAGTTTTATGATTGCAGGTTTGCAGAATCAACTTTTTGAGGTTTTAGCAGCAAAATGAATGAATATGATGTCAGATCAAGTTAATGTGAAGTGTTACAAGGTTTAAATCAAAGTTATTATGATTACAAAGTGATTGAAAAAAGATTTGAAAGAAGAAAGGTGAGTTAAGGATGATTTGAAGAAGTTTGGAAGCAGTTTGCAGCGACGATCATACCAAAACCCTAGATTTGCAAAGTTGATGTATTTCTTGATCTTTAATCAGTTGATAAGATGGATATTTCTATGGTTCATAATGTTAAGGATAAGAATAGACCAAATATTAAGAAAGAACTAGTAGAACCAACTGAAATTGATGACAATTTAGCATTATCATCCGTACCAGATGGAGTATTGCACATTGAGAATGTTAAGGGATATTTAGGTTGTAAGTTTGAAACTTTGGGAGATGTAGATTTTAGTGATGATTACAGGAAATTGTACAATCAAGACATGTCAGTTAAACCAGCTTATGGGCACTTAGAGAATAATGAAATTATCAAATATTCCATGAAGTATGAATTCAATGATGAGGAATGTACTAAGATCATTTTAAGTAGAATCCACAATGGGAAATTCTGGATGGAGGATAGAGTTATTGATATAACTGTTGACCTAATTCATGAAGTTACTAGATTATCTAAAGTTGGAGAGATTCCACTGAATGAAAAGAACATGAGGAAGATTGTTTTAGATAACACTGGATCAAGTTATAATGGTAGAGGAATTGTGATAAGCAAGATTAAGCAAGATGATGTTAGGTACCTTTGCAAGATCCTAACAACTAAATTCCGTGGTAGTTCAAGGGAAGATGACATGGCTACAGGAATGATTCATGTAGCTTATCTTATGTGTGTTGAGAAGAAACTAGTAGACCTATGTGAAATCTTGAAAATTCAGTTATTTGAGAACTTAGAAAAGATTAAGAAGGCTAAGTACACTCAGTTTAGGTTTTCATCTCTGATAACCTATATGTTTTTCCATATTTTGAGAAGATTTCCTTATACAGTAGATTGGAGTGACAATGTGAACACAATGGAAAGAATAAACTCAGTTTACATGAAGCACCTTTTTGATAAAGTTAATGACAGTGTGAAGCTTGTATTGAAGACTTTTCAGAATATTATTAAGAACAAATCAAGGATTCCTCAATCCTTTTTTGAAAAGCATAAATATGACATTTGTTTTATGGTTGACACTGATTTCACCTACATTGAAGTAGTTGAGCCTAGAATGGAATTCATAGACCCTTTTGGCTGTGAAATATCTGAAGCAGAAGCAGTAGGATATGTGAATAGATTGTTAAAGTGTGAGTTGGATGGTCATGCAAACAAGTTTGGAACCTATGAAGAGAATTTCAACTCTGCAATAAGTTTGAGAGAAAAGAAGCAATCTAGTAAGAGAGTTGAATCTACTATGAAGAAGATATTGAAAGAATCTGGTATGTCAAGTCATGAGTTTGACATACCTAAGAAGACTGTAGAAGCCCTGAGGCAAAGTGAAAATCTTGTAATTCCACTTGAGACATCAAGTGCAGATCCTGTTGATCCGATTGCAGTAAAGGTAAAAGTTGAAGTACCTGAAAAAGATGAAGGAGATAAATCTTTTTCTCCTATTCCTAGCAAAAGAGTAAAAGTGAGTGCAACAGGACTCGGCAAGAGACAGAAAGTGGTTGTACCACCTATTCCCAGAAATGTAGCAGTAATTAAAGATGATGATGTAGTTTCAGTCAAGAAGAAAACTTGGAAACCAAGAATTGAAAGAGTTAATGAAGATATATTGAAGCATGGAGACTTCACCAAGTTGAATAAATTCTATGATCTATATGGATCATTTGATAGATTGAACTTTGAAAATGCAATGGTTACAGATATGATTGTGGTAGATAAGAAACTTAGCACCATTCATGGTAAGATCCCAGAAGATTTGTATAACAGACTTGTGAATAGAAAACAGAGAGCACAAGAAGAAGACATGAAGATGAGAGAACATGTAATCAGATAGTTCTGTGAATTTAAGGATGAAGATCATTTGAAGAGATTCTTGAAGTCTCTTGGAACTTTATTGAGAACTAAGAGAAGAACAATCCTTATAATGGGAGGCAAAAAGGAGGAAGTACAGAAAGAGACAAAGCAAGTAGTAATGCAAGTTCTTACAGATATAGTTGCAGAAAAGCATGTTGAATCAAACCCTCAGCAGAAGCAATCAGAGGAACCGCATGTAGAGGAAGTTGGTATTGAAGAAGTTCCATCTTCTTCACATATCAATATTGGCAAAGAATCAATGGTTATTGAAGGCACCAAAGTGACTTTAGAATCAGATGATGCAGTATTTCATGATCTAGGAAATATTGTTGACAATTTGGCTTTGGGAGAGCAAGAAACGGTCACAGAATCAGAGAGGTATATAGAGGCAAAGGAAGCACGAATAGTATCAGAATCAGTTCTAACAGAGTAGACAGTCAAAGGCAAACAAATTTTGACAGAGGCCACTACCTATAGTGCACCTTCTAAACCAGTTGAAGACATTAGTGCACTTGACAGTAAGAAGAGGCATATTGGTTCAATGTTTGAAGACCTTGGAAAAGAAGTTGAAGATGATGATCAGCTTGAGTTCATCACATCTCTAAATAAAATTATTGGAAAGAATAAGAAGGTGAAAGACCTTGAAGGCAAAGTTAGAGTTTTGATAGAGAAACTTGAGAGTGTGATAAGCACTAAGATATCTGAATCAGATCCACTTGAGAAAGCTCAACCAATAATAAATTCTTTTGACTATGAATTTTCTAACTTGAAGGATATTGCGAAGATAAAAGTTCAGGAAGACTTTGAAGTAGAAATGCAGCAAACTTTGAGTGTAAATATTCGGAATGATATTGGTAGTTTAGATGTATGCATAAAGAATTTGAGGAGACACTTTGAGACAGGAAAGAATTTGTATATACAATGTACTAAATTAGAAATCATAACAGTTGAAGAGGATAAGAAGATCAGAGAGAAGTTAGATGCTATTACAGCTGAGACAAACACCTTGACAAGTCCTAATGTCAAGATAAGTTCTGTTGAGAAGAACATAAGGAAATTGAAAGATGAAATCAGAATGATAGCAGAGGAGAAGAACAAAAAGATGATCAGGGTTAACATCTTGAGAGAGAATGTCTCAATCAAGATATCAATTGTTGAAGATCAAATTGAGCAGTGTCTTTCAGCAAAGAAATCATTTCAGAAGTTTAGCTTCAATTCCCTGCAAGCTTGTCAGACAGCAGCATATGGATTGAGTACTCTACTCAATGTTGCTGAATCCATCAGGATGATATGGGAGAAAGATTTTGAATCTTTGAAGTTAGAGTTTGGTGATTGTGTTGCAAGCCTACCGGCTTTGCAATAACTGATAATAAGGTATAAAGTTTTTGAAATTTTTGTACACCCTATCTTTGTCATTGTTGTCAAAGGGGGAGAGATAGTAGCAGAAAATTGTATATATGTTGAGGAAGGATACTCATAGGGGGAGCTATTCTATGGAGTATGATATTGTATAACTTTTGGCCACAAAATTTTTGTATAAGTTTTTTTTTTGAAGTTTTCTTTGCACACTTAGCCAATTTTCCCATATGTTACCACCAATGACAAAGGGGGAGATTGTTGGCAATTTGGCTACTGTGGATGCATAGATTTTGTCATTATGGAAACATATGATCTCTACTAAGAGAAAATAATCTGGAATGCAAGTATGCAAAGTTGAAGAAAGAAATTGTCTAAGTTTGGATATAGTGATCCTAACAGAGCACCCGATGAAGATTTAGTTGGTGACGTCCACTAGAGAAATATTTTTGTTTGTGCAGTTAAATAAAGCTTCTATAGAGTATGAGGATACCCCATCTTAGTGTGCATAAAGTTTGGAGTAGTACAGACAAATTTATTCAAAGTTTATCGAAGACAGTTTTGTAGACAGAGCAGTTTTTGGAGACAATTTTAGCGAAAGAGTTAAGGGATTATTTTTGCTTGTCAAAATAATGAATTAACATTATTAAGGGATGAAATCTTAGATGTTTACTCTTGGATAATGATTTTGGATGCTGACCATGTAAATTTATTAGCTTTAATAACTCATATATTAGGCATACTTGAAATGTAATGAAAGATGGAAGTGATATGTAAAAAGAAAGAAAAGATAACTTGCGATAGTTGTTTATTTTGATAGCAGAAAATGCTATTGATGCGAAGTTGTAAGCAATTCCATATTACAGTCAAAAATATTTTTGTATTACGTGTTTGGGTAGTGAGCTCAGCTGGTGATCAGGTTTTGTAATCTAACTCCTAACAGGGTTAAGGCTTCTAACAAGGCCTAAAGTCCTTTAACCAAGACATATCTACTATACATTGTAAATTGACTCATAATAAGGTCCAATATCCCTAACAGGATACTTTTGATTAGTGATCTTTGTGGGTACCATCCCCACTGGGGTTTTCCCTTGGCCAGGGTTTCCTCGAGAACATATGATGTGTTATGAGTTCTTTCTATTTACTGCTATGTTTGTTAATCAGCTTGATAATCTTTGTATGTACTAAAGTAATCTATTATATCCATGAGTGGGAAAAAGAAAAAGTTTATGAAATACTGATTCACCCCCCCCTCTCAGTATTTCCTATTTCTAACACTGGAAGCTATCCACTTAGCATCAAAATATCTCTAATATTCCTCACACCTGATCTGCAACTGATTCCACTTCAACTGATCCACATTCCTGCAATCATTTCCCAAACAAATTGATTTGATTCTGATCTCAAAATTCAAACCCATACTACTCTTTCCCAATTCTCTAAAACTAAAAATAATCATTACCAAAAGATTCCTCATTCTCTACCATTTTCGAAAACATATAATATGTGCATATTCTGATTAAAAATGAATCCCTAGACATTAAATATTTGATCAAGCCCCATCGTTTAAACTTTTGGATTTTTTCTAATGTTTGGATCTTTTCAAATCTACCCTTTTTAAATCACCTTGCACTTTTACCATAGAGGCCACCAGGATGTGCCACTTGTCACTATATGATTGGCCTCTTAGACTTAACTCAAACTTTGACCCATGATTGGGAGAGTGGGTGAATGCCTTCATTCTCTAGATCTCCAAATGGACTCCTTAACTATGGTTAAGTCTAGAGATTGTGTGAATAGCTTCAATCTCTGAATCTTAGAATACTTTCTTAACCCCAGGTTAAATCTGGAGAATGGCCGAATGAATCCATTCTCCCAATCTCTGAATTTTCTCCTTTGACCACCAAGCATTCGAAGATTGAGAAACTGAGGGCATTCCTTGTGCATTGAATGTTAGCACTAATGACCAGGAAATCTAGTGACTCAGTGACCATGTAATCTTGTAATCTCAAAATTATTTTCCTTAACTGCCAGCTATATGGTGACCTAGCGACCGCGGTTAGCTGACCTCATTCACTAAGCCACTTGATCTTTCTCAAACAGTCGGCTACATTCTATGAATGGACGACTACCCATCATGTGTCACCTCAAGTCCTCATCATCACTCTTCATGTCTCTAAAAAATTTCCTTACTTGTGGGCCCATTAGCAAGCATCCCAAGCCTCCAAGCAGTTGCATGCATAGAGCCTCTACTCTTTGATCTACCTCATAGCTATGCATGGTTACATTTAAACATATCAAATTCCCAATTCTAGATGAATGTGGGATCAATATTCTGAAGGTTTTAAATATTTCACTAAAACTTAATTATAGCACCCAGTCAGCATCCACCCCAAGGCAGGATCATAGGGCATGAGGTAGCCACAGCCTCATTCTTACTTGATTTACATTATATCTGGGCAGACTTGGATTTAAACAACCATTCAAACTCAAATGGACTATATGTTGGATAAACCCACATCCACACCCCTTACCTTTTCTTTCTTCCAGCTGCGCGTGAACCCTTCATTTGCTTTGATCTTGGCCTATTGGATCCTTGTGATGATCTCACACAACACTTCCCATGGTGTGAACTTTATGCCTTTACCAAAGTGTGCCTCCATTGGCATGTTCCAACCATAGAGACCCCTCATGCAATGCCCTGCAAAAAACAATAGATTCATGCACTCTTCTTGCTTTCACTGCTCTCCTGCGCAAGGCACTTTGACTTGCACATGCATCTTCACTAGCGCAAGAAAGTTTGCAAACAAAAAAAAAACCTACCCAATTGTGTACCCAACCTTTTGTTTTATTTATCCTGCTGGCATATACACATATTCCTTATTACATGGCCCTCTCCAATCTTCAATGCATACTCAAATGTGTGGGTCTCCCGTTTTCATGTGCAAGTCATTCCTGTCTATTACGTGACCTTCCTCAAACACTCCTCTTTTGCAATTTGCGCTCGCAATCATAGTTTTCATTTACCTCATGCAACTCTTTCATTTCACTCATGTCCAAACATGTCTTGCAGCATGTGCAATGTCTTATGCAAACCGTCTTGTAACATGTGTGCAAGCCTCTAATTTGCTATGCACCTCATTTTATGGCTTATTCTTAGAAATGGAAGCCCTTCAATTATATACTATGGGGCCTTTGATTTGTTTTTATTTGGCATGCATTTCAATGCATAAATATTGAAGCTTCACACAATGCTCTTTTATTTGCATTGCCCATCAAACACCACACACACCATGGGCCCATCGACACACCCTTGTGCATAGCCTTGAATGCTCACACACACTTGAAACACCCATACACCTTTTCCTAATCTTCATACTAGCACACATTTAATTGTTTCTTCTAGCTAACATGTACCATGCCTGGTTGCAAGCAGCTCATGGGTTACCTTATGCACCATATTTTATTTTTCTTAGACAAACTTTGATTGCCTGTTGGATTGTCACCGGGACACCCTTATGCTAGTTCATTATACATGCACACACTGGGTTTTTAATGCTTATGCTTCAAGTTAAATGCATCTATTTCATCTTGCAAGTCCCTAATTTCTTCTGTTAAATCATCATCATGATGTTGAAACTGTTTGCTAGCCATTCTCTGGAATTAAAGACAATTCCTCCTTTTAGCACGATGAGAATCAATCTCCTTTATTGAAATTTACATCATATTCACTATGGAAATGTCCTATCATAAACATACCTTCTACCTCACTTGTGGAGGCATTGCAACACTTATGTTTGATTCACATGGTCTGAGAAGCCTACACAAGAAGGTTGTCTCTTAAGGACATGACACACTCTTGTTTTTGTAATCACACAAAAATGGTCACTTAAACTATTGGCCTCTTTCTAGCATTATTTTCTAAATTCATTAATTGCTTATTCTTGATCAAATCCTAATTCTATCATTTATTCGATTATATTCTATGGATTAACCATTTTATCCTAAGTCTTTATTTAATTAAAAGGAATTCCCTCCCCTTTTATTAGATAAAAATCCCCCACTTACCTTTTATCCTAAGTTGCACAAATAAAGCATTAGTCCTATTTAATAAATAAGAAGAAAAGGATTTTTGTCTCACATGGGGCGCAAAAGTCAACACATCTTTCTCATTGGAGGAGACTTATGCACAAGGATTGCTCCCACTTTCGAACTCCACCCTTGATCAAATCTTTTGCCTCTTAATCTCCATGGTCCATTTATCTTTAAAAGGAGAGCTCTCTTCTCATTCTAGGATCCTCACTCATGATACTAATCTTATGTTGTAGGTTTTCTTGGTGCCATTGGAGCTATTGAAGGATTTGTGGCATTTTAGTCTTCATATTTGCATTATAGCTTAGTCCTTATAGCATTATTAGCTTAATTTCCTTGCATGATCTAGCTTAGTTCACATAGTTTAATTAGTAATGGCTTGTATCCCTCCCATTTCTATAGTTTAGTTGCATTCTCATTCTATCATAGCTTGCATTGCATTTTCATTGTGATTCTTGAAGATATTGGCATTTTTTCCCTTTTCTCTTTGAATCTCCCATTGCATGGTTTACTAGCAAGGTTACATGCTTAATAGCTCTAGATGAGAGCCCTCTAAACACCCTTGCACTCCATGCCTATGGAGCTCTAGGTTTCTTTTCAAGGCTTCCAATCCATGGATGACCTTGGAATCAATGGCTTAGAGAAGTGCACATTTTGAGTGTACATTTTTGGCGCCCACCATGGGGCAAAACAAATTTTTTTTGTCTTTCTTTTCTTACATTTTTGCTTCATTTTTGTCACTGTTATCATGTTGTTTCTGCTATTTTTTTAAATTTTTTGATAGAGTATCATATGACATTTTCTCAGTATCATACAATAGTTTCTTACATAGCCATGTGATACTTTTCCAGTCAAAAGTATCGTATGCTCGTACAAAACTCTGTCACCTAGCTTTACAACACTTTGTCATTTGGTGTCATGTGAAGTATCACCTGGAACATAAGTATCACACTCCTATAGTGAAAAGTATCATGAGAATCTATGCCAACATAAACTCCCACCTAGACTTGGAAGAGACTATTTTTTATTCTTCTTTGCAAGATTTGCATTTTCTACTTTTTGGTTTTGATCTGCTATATTAGGATAGAGATTTATTTGTAGATTATACCAGGTTTTGTTGTACTAACCCTTGTGGGCTTAACGAGTTGTGCTTGTAGGTGTGGCCTAATTGCTTGCATAATTTTCTAAAAGAACCCATGTCAAAGCTTCAAATGCACAAGGGCTACTAATCTTTCTTGCAGGGCAGCCCAAAGCATAAAAACCAAAAGTGCTTGTTCTTTCCTTTCATTTTTAAGTGCGGCATTGTACTAGTTCATTTTCTTATGCACTTAATCTCTTCTTATTAGAGTATTTGTGTGGTAGGAGAGTATGCTCTTCACCCTTGTGGTGAACAAGAAATCTTGACCCACCTCTAGATTTCAAAAGAAAGAGAGTTAATTGAACATTGTTGTGCATGTTTGGGAAAGGCTTTTGAGATAGGAGAGTATGCTCTTCACCCTTTTGGTGAGCCATAAATCCTAACTTTCAAAGGTTGATCCACTTCTTGTTTAGTCTAGAATCATTTAGAGGGACTTCTCTTGAGCAATCAAGAGGAACGACCCAATTGGGGACAAGCTAATACCAAGCTATTTTGACCTACTATAAACTCAAGGCTATCAAGGACACAAAACCTTGGCAGATGTAATAATTGTCTTTTCTTAGTTGGAGTACTTGTGGGATTGTGACCATGAGGAAAATGCTAAGCAAGAATACTTAAGGTACTCTTGTGGCTGTGAGGTCCGCTACTTACCACAAGGTAAGGAGTCCCTTCGGGGAGCAAGAGGGGTATTGCGAACGGAAGCCCTTATTATGAACCTTAGATAGAAACTACCCAATTTTTCTGCTCAACATCTTGGTGCAAGGATTGATCCTAGTGGACTACCCAGATCACCCTAATATTTTACACTCACCATCTATGTTCCTTTGGTCATGTCATTGGCACTTCCATGACAAAGCCAAGATCAATTTTGGTAAACCACTTTGTGTGAGGCAATGGGACATCAAGTGTGAGCTAAGTTGTTGAGTATTGAACCTTTGTCTTTTTAGGCTACCAAGTGATTGAATTGTCTTCATTGTGATCTACCCATGTAAATGTTCTTAAACATCAAACATCACGGTAGTGTTCATATCATTTTTTGTTTTGATATCCCTAGTGCATGTCCTATCAAGGTTGTTTTGGCCCTTGTTCAAGTGT
The DNA here is from genome assembly GCA_027943335.1 of Chamaecyparis obtusa. Classification (NCBI taxonomy): domain Eukaryota; kingdom Viridiplantae; phylum Streptophyta; class Pinopsida; order Cupressales; family Cupressaceae; genus Chamaecyparis; species Chamaecyparis obtusa. The sequence goes on along the minus strand of BSBK01010337.1, from coordinate 22,807 downwards.
TTTATGACACGTTTGATCCCTCACTATTTGTAAACCTGTCTGTCTTCTGCTATTACTATGTTTCAAACTAAGAAATTGAACTTATCAAACTACAATTTTGATCAAATTACCTTCAAAACTCAGTTTTACACACTCACTGGTCAAACATCGTGCGATACTAAACAATCATCACACCACTTTCTTGAGTATTATCATGTGATACTTCACTGCTGAACTTGTATCACATGAACGTTATAAATTTTATCGCATCAACTGGCTGGTTACTATGGCACTACTGTGTGCAAAATATCATTTGGACAAATTGTATCATCCTGTTATCCTGCCATCTATTGCATAGAATCACTTTGTTGTCTTACTGTTTTCTACAATCTAAAGCTATCAAATTTGAATCTTAGCTTGTCGTAGAGTGTCCTTTCCTATTCTTACCTAAATCTAGCCTGTTATTTGGATGTCTAAGTTTGTTCTAGACTGAAAAAAATGAGTTAAAACTATTGGGTTTGAGCCTATCAAATGCTACTTTTGATCACTCGTCACACCACGGTTACCTCTATAGCTATTTGCTAATCGAGCTTCTTGCTCATATCTCGTCTTGAGTCAATTGACTACTATAAATTTTTGAGAATCTTTGACAAGCCATCTCTATTGTTCTATCTCGACAAGTGATTTTTATTAGCTTTTCTTATCTCAAAATCTAAGAAACTTTGCCTCATCCTATTAGTCAAACAACATTCCTTTTCATGTCAGTTACAACTTGGTTTTAGTTTGACCAAGGGAGTCACCTTCCATTCAACTATACACAGTTACCCTCTCCTACAAGACACTAACGAGTGCCAGTAAGTGATGATAGTTCTAGCCTAGATGAATCTGAGGATTCCAAGGTCACCCCGTGGTATAAAGGAGGCTTCCTTGTTTTGTATTCAAGGCCCCCCAAAGCACAAATAGTGTCTCACTTACCATGACTGACCAAGAGAAATATTACCATTTTCAAGAACACTTTGAGCATAAAGACAACCAAGCACGCTTAGATAAAGAGCATAATAAAAGCATAATGGATGCTATTAGGTGCATGGCTTCAAGAAGGATGTCTCATGATCAAGCCAAGACTAGTGGTTATGAAAATAGATCTTTTTTTGGTACTAGTGGAAATCATGGTAACAATACGCCACCAAGGTCACCTCCAAGATGAACTTTTTCCACACCTCCTTCACCTCCTAGACCTCCTCCATTTCATCATGAGGAAGAGGTGATTGATGATGTTTCTAGTGAAGAACTTATGAGGTTTGAATAGGATGAAGCTTCCCAATGTTTGATGCATAAACTTTTAGAGTGTAATGGAGATCAATACTTTCAATACATGACTTCTAGGGGATGCAAGCTCCCTCCTGGTTATGATGTCCATCAAATCATTCAACAAAGGGTACCGACCAAATTGGAAATTCTTAGAGATGAACTGCAATGAATGAATCAGCATCTTGCTCAACTTGCAATAGAAAAGGAACCTCCAAAGGTCTCTTTTGTAGAATCTATTTGTTCTCTTCCCATTGATACGAGTCTATACATGGTCCCATTTCCTAGGGATATTGAGGCTCCCAAATATGATAAGTATGATGGAAATGGTGATCCCCATGACCATGTGTATCATTTTTACACTCTTAGCATGGACTTCCTTCATGAGGATACATTTCTACTACGGTTGTTCCCTAGGAGTTTAAGAGGATAGGCTCTGGAATGGCTTGCAAAATTGACACCTCTTCTCAAGACTTTTGATGAGTTGGCTAGGGATTTCACTCAACATTAATCATACAACATTCAATAGCCTATTACCATGATAGATCTAAGTGCTCTCAGGAAAAATCAAGGTGAACCATTTGCTACCTTCTTGCAATGTTGGAGGTCATTATATTCTAGATATCATCGTCAACTACCTGAAAGGGAAAAGATCGACATCTTTGTCAACACTCTTGTGCCTGAATTATATTATGATCTAAGGAAACAACTATTTTCCTCTTTCAATGACATTTTTGAAAGCTCGTACCTATTAAGGATGTTTCCATAAGGAAAGGGGATATTGTCATCAACAAAGATACCAGAGGTATTGGAAAAGACAAAAACAAACCTTGGAACATAAACAAATATATTGTCAGTGATGGGGTTGTGGATATTCCTAAAGCTAAAGAGCCCGCTTTCCACCTCTCCAATGCTATCTATGCAACTAAACAAAAAAAGGCTGCCAACACTCAAAGTGCACCTAAACATCAATATGTAGACAAACCCAAGAAGACATATCAACGACGAGTCTATGCCAAGTTGGCTGAACCTTATGATGTGATTCTTAAGACCTTGGTTGCCAACAAGTATCTTAGGCTTCCTAACAATTCTCATCCCTTCAATCCACCAATTAAGCCTGATTGGTGGAGAGAGGATCATTTTTGCAATTATCATAGAAATAAGAGACACAACACGGATAATTGTTTCAAGATCAAAGATGCTATTCAAGATCTTATTGATGGAGGCACAGTTCTCATAGACAGCTTGGTTAAGAATTCTAATCACAAGGCCTTCAAAACCCCTGTACCTAAGTATGAAAAGGGGGAGTCTTCTCAAGCAAACAAGAAAAATCATGATGCCAAGATCAATTATGCATATACTAATGATGCATTTGTGATCAACATGGTAGAGCCCATTGAGAGTGTTTTTATGATGAGATCTCAAGGTAATAGTGATGCCAATCATGATACACCTATGTTGGTTTTGAAAACACTTGGTGGTTCATCTTCCTGAAGTGAGACACAGAATGCTATTACTAGGGGGCAAGCCAAAGTCATCCTTAAAACCACTCATGATCCCAAACAAGCCTCATTTTCTAAACAAGTGGCTCCTTCAACCATATCTAGTTATGACCTTGTTCACCAGTTGCAATGAACTCTAGCTTAGATATACATTTTTGAGTTTCTTAAGCTATCCCTCTTACACAAAGAGATCCTTGAAAAGGCTCTTCGCACATCAAATGTTCCTAATAACATTGATCCAAATAGGTTCCAGGATATGGTCAATCATATCTCATCTCCTCACTATCTCTAATTCTCCGTAGAGGATGACACATCCCTTAGTCACCCACATAATCTTGTTTTACATATCAAAGTCCAAGTCTACCATATTCAAGTCCGCTGAGTCTTGATGGATAATGGTTCAGGGTTGAATATTGTTTCCTTTCATGTTGTGCAATAATTGGGATTGTCTGAATTTTCTGTAGATCCTAGGCAAAAGATCACTATCAAAGCATATGATGAAGTTGAGAGATCTTCCAAGGGTCTTATTGTGCTTCTTGTTTGAGTGGGACCAGTTGTGAAAGATATTGTGTTTCAAGTACTAGACATCCCACTCACATACAATATCCTTCTAGGTCATCCTTGGATCCATGACATGAAAGATGTTCCTTCTACCTACCATTAATGCATCAAATTCCCATACAATGGAGCTAAAATTGTGATTCCTAGGGACAATGCTATTATCATTAATACTCTCACTATCATTGAAACATTTATCCCACACAATAAACCTTCTCATGATCCTAGTGCATCCCTTATTGTTGCTGAGTAGAAATTAAAAATGATGAGTATTGGTATGGGTGAATACACACTAGATTCTATTGCTTCTATGCCTATCTTTCCTAAGTCATATGGTAGACCTTTAGACAAGGTGAAGCCTTCTTCTTCCACCATGATAGTTTTCAGTACCTTTGTTCTCTTGTCCATACCCTTAGAGGCAAAAAAAGAAGAACAAGTTGTTAGGGATTGGATCTCTAAAGAGGAGGAAGATAGTATGAAAGTTTCTACTCCCATCTCTCCTAAATGCTATGGTAAAGGCTACACATTTTTGCAAAAAATGGGCTATCAAGGTCAAGGACCTTTAAATAATAATGGAAATGCTCTATTTGAACCTTTGAGTCATACCGATGGTCAAAACTCTAAGGATACTATGGGTTTAGGATATAGTGCCAAAGATGACCCTCTTGAATGTTCCAGAAATACTCCCATGATTAGTGACTTAGATATAGATATGGATGAATCACTACTATACACTATGGCCCAAATGGGAGATGGTCTTTCTTCTACTTCACTCATTTGGGGAGAAGAATGGATGCCTAATGATGACACAGTTGAAGCCTCTACATCTAGAGATGATGTACCTAATGAATTTGACCCCAGAGCTCGACAACATAAAAATATTATGTAGTTAGTAGAAAGAGAGGATCTCACAAATAATGGCGTGGGTGCCTCTACTTCTCGGTGTCCTAAACCTTCTTGGTGAAAACATCCCAGTAGAAGTTCAGCAATAGATTCAAATGAGTATGAATGGGACATTCTCTTAGATGGATCTTCCATAGTGGATATGGAAGTTGATGTGATTCATATTTATAGTGCCCAACCCAACGTAGTTGATGAGTCTCACGTAGGGTCTGATGAGTTTGATCCATGTATTGCTTTAGTGAACCATGCTAGTTCTTCTATGCCAAATCTAGATCTTAATAATTTTGGAGCCTACTCTATAGGATTGACTTCTCTTGTCACTAGAGATGATACCTATCGCATAAATAACCTTGAGCTCATCACTTCACTTCCTCTCATGCACTCAGATCTCATAGATTGGTCTACCCAAGATCATAGACCTACATTGTCTTCCTTCCAAAATGACTATGAGATCGCTTGTTACCTTAATGCCATTGAACATGTCACCTCTTCCACCAATGAACCACCAACAAATATGACAGAATCAGATATCAAGTACCTCAGTCATAAAATCAAAAGAAAAAACAAATGGTCAGATGGAAAAAATGACATTGTGGTGGTGTTTGAACCTCAAAATAGTAAAAAAAAGACATATCTAAGAGTGAAAACCTCTTTGAGGCACCCAAAGATGAGGTACTTGGTAGTCTACCTAGCTACTTCTAGGAAAGATCTTCAGTTCTGATAGATCCTACATAACCAATCAACTTAGGAAAAGAGGAGTCTCCTAAGATAATCCATGTAGCTTAGACTCTCTCGGCAAAGGAGAAAGAACAATTTACCACATTTTTTCAGGAGTAAAAGATCAAATTTATATGGACATATTCAAACATGCCTGGTTTGGATACTGAGCTTATTATGCATCACGTCTCTAATGCTCCAGAGGTAAAACATGTCAAATAGAAACTCAAAAAGATGCATCCTCATGTGGCATTATTGGTTAAGGTTGAACTTGAGAAGCTTCTAAAAGCTAACTTCATAAGGGCTATTGACTACACTGAATTGATTTCCAATATTGTTCCTATTTCCAAACATGATAAGTCCATTCATGTATGTACTAACTTCAAAGATCTAAACAAGGCATGCCCTAAGGATGATTTTCCACTTCCAAACATCGATATGATAGTGGACATGACAGCAGGCTATGGAATGTATTCCCTTATGGATGGCTTCTCCAGGTATAACCAGATCAAAATTTCCCCTGAAGACCAAGAGAAGACAACTTTCACATGTGCATGGGGTACTTTTTGTTGGAATGTCATTCCATTTGGTCTTAAGAATGCCCATGCAACCTATCAAAGAGCTATGACTACCATATTCCATGATATGATGCATAAAAACATGGAGGACTATGTTGATGACATACTTGTCAAATCACAACAAAGAATCACTCATTTATCCAATTTGAGTTTGATATTGGACCACATGGAATGTTTTAAACTTAGATTGAATCCTAAGAAATGTACTTTTGGTGTCACTTCTGGGAAACTGCTAGGCTATATCATATCAGCAAAAGGAATAGAGGTAGACCCAAAAAAGGTGAAAGCTATCATGGAGATGCCACCTCCTCACAACATAAAATAATTAAGGGGCCTCCAAGGCCATCTCCAATCTATCAGGTGGTTCATTTCTCAATTAGGTGATAGAGTTCAACCCTTCAATAAGAATTTTCATAAAGGGGCTACTTGCATATGGAATGAGGAGTGTCAAACGAATTTGGACCAAATCAAGGATTACCTAGCAAAACCTCCTATTCTTATGCTACCTATCCAAGGGAAACCTTTGATACTCTACATATCTGCTATAGTAAATTCTTTAGGAGCTCTCCTTGCACACCAAGATGATATGGGAAAAGAATGAGCTATCTATTACATCAGTCATACCTTGGTTTCTTATGAGCTCAATTATACCAGCATCAAAAAATCTTGCCAAGTAGTAGTATTTGCATCCCAAAAACTTAGACATTACATGCTCACACATACTACACAGATGATCACCAAAATTGATCCTTTAAAGTATCTCTTAAGCAAAGCTGCACTTACCAAATGACTTGCTAAATGGATGTTAATTCTTTCAAAATTTGACATTCATTACATCGAAAGGAAATCCATTAAAGGACAATAAATTATGGATCAATTGGCCAAATTTCCCATGACTGATGATGCTCCTCTGCAGATAGACTTCCCAGATGCTTTGATCATGAATGTCATAGAGCGTACCTTGAAAATTTTCTTTGATGCTTCTCATACAAAGAATGGGGCTAGCACTGGAATCTTATTTGTTACACCTCATGGATACATGATTCCTAAATATTTTAAGATTCTCTTTCCATGCACCAATAATATAGCTGAATACGAAGCCCTTCTCAATGGTGTTAAGCTTGCCCTAGAATGGAGGATTAAAAAATTGCATATCTTTGGAGATTCACAGCTTGTCATAAACCAAGTGAACAATGATTACCAGACAAAGGATGACAAGTTGATTCCCTACAAGAAGATGATATACTCACTCAGGAATTATTTCACATCTATTACATTTCAACAAATCCCTAGAGATGAGAACAAGGCTGCTGATGCCATGGCTACTATGGCATCCATTCTACAATTGGAATAACATGAGTCACGCTTTGAGTTCCAAGTGGAAGAGTTGCATCACACTGCCTATGATTCCTCTGATGACCATTTCATTTACACTATGGTTGGTCATGACTCATTCCACTATGCTACTATATTTTCCTATCTCTGAGATCAGATTATCCCTGAAAATCTAAAGTGCAATGAGAAGTGCCAACTCATCTGCAATGCCTCACATTTTACCCCCATCTCTGGTGAATTGTATAAGAAGGGTCTAGATGGAAATCTCCTTAGGTGTCTAGAAATAAAGGAGTCAGAACAAGTGCTAGCTGAAGTCAATGATGGTATATGTGGCTCACACTCTAATGGTCTTGCGTTAGCTTAGAAATTGCTTAGGGATGGCTACTATTGGCCTACTATGCAAGCTGATGTTGATCGATATGCCAAGTCTTGCAAGAAATCTCAACTACATGGGAATATCATTCATACTCCTGGATGTGAGCTTATTCCCTCTATTACATACTGGCCATTTTAGCAATGGACCTTTGACTTGGTAGGCAAGATTCATCCTAGTTCTTCAAGTGGGCATAATTTCATTGTTACAACTACTGAATATTTTACCAAATAGGTTGAAGTTGTCCCACTCTCTGCAACTATGGGAAAACACATTTCCTTGTTTATCTTAAATCAAATCATTTGTCACTATGGTATTCCTTCTTCCATAGTCACAGATAATGGTGGCTAGTTCAAGAATAAAGACCTAAAACAATTGTGCAAAAAATTCAAAATTAAACAACATTGGTCTTCTATTTACTACCTTCAAGGGAATGGCCAAGTTGAGGCCTTGAATAAAACATTTCTAAAAATTCTTCATAGGACAGTGCAAAAATCAGGCAAGGATTGGCATCTGCAGATCAATCCTGTGCTATGGACTTACAAAACTTCTATTTGCACTCCTACAGGTGCCACACCTTTTTCCTTGGTCTATGGTTCTGAGGTTGTCTTACCATTAGAGGTCGAAATACCATCACTGAGAGTCTCTCTACATGGTTTGATTACCAATGAAGACCATAGGGCCATGAGATTTTATGAGCTTACTACTTTGGAGGAACACTGCAAGTCTACCTTTAATCATATGCACACTTATCAGAAGAGAATGTCTTCTACCTATAATAAGAAGGTTCATCCTAGAGATTTCCAAGTGGGTGAATTAGTCCTAAGGGAAAATCCTAAGAATCAATATAATAGAGAGCAGAAAGGAAATTTAGAGCCAAATTGGTTAGGTCCTTACATCATCATGGTAGCATTTGTGTTTGGGGCCTACCAGTTATCTACACCTGAAGGAGAAGTGCTTATTGAACCTATTAATGTTCTACATTTGAATAAGTTCTATGCCTAAGGTTCTTGAGATCTTTGTATATATCTTATTGATCTTGAAAAGAAATTCCAAAAAAAACCATATATGATGCTGAAAAAATACTAAAAAGCATATAAAGTCCTAAAAAAGAGCATCCTAGTGAAAACCTAGTCATAGGCACTTTGATGTCTCACCAAGAAAAAGACAAAAATACAAAAATTCAAAAAAATAGAAAATGTGCCTTGGTGAAAACCTAGAAACAAGTGCCTTGGTAGCAAAAATACAAAAAAATTATAAAACTCCCAAAAAATCTACCAAGTAGTGAAAACCTAGAAATAGGTGTTTTTTGGGACCCTTGCACCTATGTCTATCAGTCTTGCATGATGCTCTTTCGCTCCACTTCTCGCTTTGTCTCTCCTAGCCTAGAATTGACTCTTGTCTTAGTCTAGGGGGCATACATTCTTTTAGTTTATCTTGGGTCTCTTTGTGCGTCAAGTTTTCTTGGGCAGCTTGGTTCAAACAGTGTTTCTCAACACTTTCAAACTATGTTTTTCAACACTTCCCTAGCGTCAAGTGTTTCTCAACACTTATCAAATATCTTACCCACAGTCTAGAATGATATATTTCTCACTAGTAGATGTGATACTCAAAGTTTGACTCTATGAGCTACACACACACACTTAAACACTTGACTCAGTGAGACTCACTTGAATTTATTTCTTTGTGTGCTATCAATGATGATTTCTTTTGATGAGTGTTCTCTCCCTAATAGTTTTCAATGATGCATAGCTAGAAGATTGGGGGCATGAGAACATGTTTTACCTATTTTCTACCTATGGATATATCTTGTTGATCCTAACTGTCATGAGCATTTATGCTTGTTATCCTTGACACTGAGGATCTACAATGTATTATACTTGACTGTATTCCACAAGTCCATGCTTATAGTCATCTTGACTTTCTTGTGTCTCGATGCGAGCATAATCTTTCTATACTAAACTTTGGGAACCTCACTGCACTAGTCATCTTGACCTACATGTCTTTGATGCTTAGGTGGGATTCCCACATACCTATTTGATACATATCATATTCATATACCCATATTTATACTAGTGCATATTGTATGATCTTGCGACACTACCAATAAAGCTTGATGATGATTATTAGAGTCTAACGGCTTTGTAACCTTGCAAGTAAACCACTTTTCATAGTATCTTGCATTATTAGGTTCATGTTAGTTTAGTTTTGCATCTTGCATATGGAGAGACCTCTCCTTTCATCTTTCAAGGACTTTTCAGTCAACTGTGCTTGCCTTTTACTTCTTCTTGATCATGTCTTTTGCTTCTTGTCTTTCATATCACATCCTTTTCTATTCATGTCATTACAAGGGGTTAATCTTATTATCATATAAAAGTTCATTTTAAAAAACATGAGTCTATATCATAACATGAGAACTAAACATACATCCATGAGAGAAACAATACATGAGCATTTATAAGCATATATCATACATTTGAGTAATATAACAAGACAATAATACTGAAACATCCATCATAATGAGACAAGTACACAAGATATATTGTAATCCAGTCATCTCATATATATATAAATCATGATACAAATACAATGTGAGATCCCAATATCTAGATCATGTCTCAAGACATGTCTGTTTATCAAAAACCCTAAACCTAGGACTGACTCTCCCCCTCATGTGGAGGAGATGTTGGTGGAGCTGGTGCCTCCATCCTGTCGGCTCGCATGTCTGACCTCCCTTCCCTCTCAGAATAGAGTGGCAATCACTGAGCTGCATGAAAGACTTCTATGTATAAACCATGGTAGTATGTTTCTCATGCTACCTCCTTCAAGATCTTTGTGACATCATCTCATGCCACCCTCTCCCACCGGTCTATCTCATCCCATGCATCCATGAGCTACTGATCACAAATAGTGACCATAGTCCTCAACTATTGTACCTCAGCCTCTAAAGTTTGAATCCTATCCTGGAGATCCTCTTCTCCTCCAGCTACCAGCTACTCCTACCCTACATCAACTCATTAGAAAACTAGTCTTGCCTCCTCCTCCTCATTTTCATCCTCCACCTGTCAGTATGACCATCTGCAGCCACCTGATCAGGACCCATGGCCTCTCTCCACCCTCCCTTTGATGCCCCCTCCTCTATCATCTCCATCCCCACCCTGTGCCTATGGCTATGCATTTGGGACTATAAACCTAGGGAATGGGTGTCTTCGATGCTCTACTATGTATTTCACATCTATCCCTACATTTTCTATATCTGGTAGGTACTCCCATGGCTCCCACCACAACCCCACTATCTCCAGTGTTGCTTGCTAGTAATCTAGCATCGACAACCATCCTAGTCCTTCCTCCTCCCATACCCTAGCATATGTAGTGGTCTCTATTGCCACTCTCTGCTACCTCCAAAACTGTCTCCACACTCAAGTAATAACAAAATGCTCAACTATCTCTGCATGCCTTCCTAATAATGGTAGGCTACATAACATATACCCGAGCTCCCAATCCCTATCACTCTACTACTTGCTTGACCTGTATGGTCTCCACTCAAATGATGTCAGCTCATCTAATAGCCATCTTTAATATGTCAGGTCCCCACTTTGTGGCTATGTGATGAACCCTATATATCTGTATATGTAGGGATTCCTCCACTCCCAAGGTTGTACTCATGGTCACACAATAGCTATGTGATCCCATGCCCATATATATGTCAGGATGACCCCACATGCCCATGATCGACCATCCCTATAAATGATCTTGTGCAGCTTATGATACATTTCTGCAAGGATCACCAGTCCCCATGCCATCCATGTAGGTCATGCCACTAGGTCTGCAACCAATATCCCTCAGCCTAGTGGGAACCCTCTTTGACTCCGATATGTGATCAAAGCCTATGCTACTATGGAGCACATGATGCATGACACTAGATAGTATTGACCATACTCCTGTATTAGATGGTCCCAACTAAGATGTCTATCTATGATGGTCACATCTTGGAAGAGGTCTTGAATGGCCTGCCTTCCATCTGTGGGAGTCTGATCATAGTATACCTGTACCAACAAAAAAATCATGTCACTTTTCATCATATGGAAACATTACATTAATGAGCATCTATAAACATGAGTATGCTCACCACATCTCCATGGCTCAGTACATGTAGGATCTAGTAGACATCCTCAAGTGTGATGGTGGCCTCTCTGGTCGACAAGTGAAAGGTGTTATGCTCACTATGCCACCTCTCTACCAATGTTGTCAGTAATCTGTGGTTTTCCCGTATATGGGGCATCTCCAACAAGTAGCTAAAACCCATGCTCATAAAAGTTTCTCTCCCTGGATCATCTAGATCCCACACATAGCACAACCTAACCACCCTCGGTGCTCTAATGGTGAGCACTACCATAACCTCCTGCAAGCCATAAACCTGCAAACTACATGTCAAAACATGTCATTATGGATGTCCAAAATTAGTACAAGTCATATCAAATGCAAAAATTGTCTCTCCACATTCTATATTTCTCAAATTAAAGTCATGTGATACTTCTTATTATACTGGTGCAGCACTATCTGCTGATATTGTATCGTGCGATACTTTCTAGTATATTGGTGCGATACTTTTGCTTCATGCGATAGTTCACACTATGTCGCATGGCATTTCATCCATGATTATGTGATACTTTCTTGGACGGTTGTGCGACACTTTGTGGCCACCAAAAATATCACACGATACAGTGTATAGTAGGTGTGTGATACTTTTAAAGTATCACATGATGTTTCGCTAAGGATTAATTTGAAATTCAAAAAACATGTTTTAAATGCACAAAAATGACTCAAATGGCTAGTTTTTATGAAAACTTACCGAGGCACCAAATTGAGGAGGACGGTTGTGCAATCGATCATGCTTAAATTGATGTGTGTGGATGGGAATCCCTTCTTGCTAAGCCATAGTCTCTCTCAAATCTCTCAAAGTTCTCAAAATTCACATAAGATAAATGAATTTGAAAATGACCTTTTCACCCCTTATATAGCATTTTGACCTTTTGACCTAAGTTTTAAAACATCTCAAAATTTCACAAAAAATTCACCCCAGGTTAATTTCGATGTCTTGGATCCATTTTTGGGATCAAAATCAAAATTTGAGTTTATCTTGATGGTCAAAATCGCATTTCAAAATTTCTCCTTCTTCTGTACAGTTGGCTGACCGTTTGAGGCCTGGTTCTTTGATCTTCATTGGGGCATCTTCATTTCTTCATCTCCACCTCTCTCACCCTTCTAGTCTTTCATTCATTTCCTTCACTTCATCTCTCTGAGGTTTTGACTTTATCTTTATCCAATATCTTTCTCAATTAAACCTAGTCAAACTGGGGCATATTTTCACTACTTGATGGTTATTCTATTAGCTTTCATCTTCGATTATGATTTTTGATGATAAGATCATGTTTCTCTTGATTCACCATTCCCTCTACCTCATTTCAATTTTGATCTTGAGGGGGCAAACATATCCTATCAGCTATTCTCTAGAGCATATGCTTGACCATTCCATTTTCTCTGATCAATCGATCTATCTATTACGCTTGACATGTTAGTTCTCACCTTGAGTTCTGATACTATCCATCTCTCTTATAAGTGTTTAGTATTGTCACTACTAGGCTAATCATGGAGGATTTTCTATCTCTCTGCACTTCATTCTTTGGAGTCAGATCTCTATCTATTGCCTTCTTGGCTGATCTATTCTTTGATGTAATGTGTTCCTAGATCGATCACACATTAGTCAAAGAGGGGAAAATGTAATCACCCAAAAATGGTCACTTAGACTATTGGCCCCTTTCTAGCATTATTTTCTAAATTTATTAATTGCTTATTCTTTATCAAATCCTAATTCTATTATTTATTTGATTATATTCTATGGATTAACCATTTCATCCTCAGTCTTTATTTAATTAAAAGGAATTCCCTCCCCTTTTATGAAATAAAAAGCCCCCACTTACCTTTTATCCTAAGTTGCTCAAATAAAGGAGTATTCCTATTTAATAAATAAGAAGAAAAGTTTTTTTGTCTCACACGGGGCACAAAAGTCAACACATCTTTCTCATTGGATGAGACTTGTGCACAAGGATTGCTCCCACTTTTGAACTCCACCATTGATCAAATATTTTGCCTCTTAATCTCCATGGTCCATTTATCTTTAAAAGGAGAGCTCTCTTCTCATTCTAGGATCCACACTCTTGATATTAATCTTATGCTACAGGTTTTCTAGGTGCCATTGGAGCTATTAAAGGATTTGTGGCATTTTAGTCTTCATATTTGCATTATAGCTTAGTCCTCATAGCATTCTTAGCTTAATTTCCATTCATGTTCTAGCTTAGTTCACATAGTTTAATTAGTAATGGCTTGTAGCACTCTCATTTCTATAGTTTAGTTGCATTCTCATTCTATCGTAGCTTGCATTGCATTTTCATTGTGATTCTTGAAGATATTGGCATTCTTGCCCTTGTCTCTTTGAATCTCCCATTGCATGGTTTACTAGCAAGGTTACATGCTTAATAGCTCTAGATGAGAGCCCTCTAAACACCCTTGCCCTCGATGCCTAGGAAGCTCTAGGTCACTTTTCAAGGCTTCCAATCCATGGATGCCCTTGGAATCAATGGCTTAGAGAAGTGCACATTTTGAGTGTACAATTTTCGTTAAAAGAATCTCAGCTTCCAAAGTTTCATAAGTATCCAAGATCTTAACTCCATTTGTGTAACCTCTAGCTCACATTGCAAGAAAATCTAGGTCACCCACCAATTGCAACTTTGTATCTATTTAGAAAAATATCCATTAACACAATCGACCTTCGGGAACGGCCCTGGAAACTTATCAAAAAGGCTCACAGGAGTGCGCCATCAAGAAGATAATATTATTTCCACCACATAAGCATGCTGGTCAAAAGAGATCACACAGAAAGATTTGAGGAAAAATATTTTAACAATCAAACTTGGCCTTTCAGAAAACTGAGACCTTCTGCATTGCCAAAAGCACAAAATTTGCCTCCGGAACTGACTTAAAAAACTCACCCATTGAAACTTTCATGAACTAGAATCTTGGGCATTGATTCACCCTCATATAAGAAATATGAATCCATAACTAGCTTCCTCAGAAATTGAAAATTTTGATCACAATAAAATGTCAAAGTCAGCCTGTTAGTAACATTTTGGAACATAATAGAGAAATAACCAGAAATTGGGTTTGGAATTGGTCTGGGAGAGTAATCAGATGGATTGGAAAAGACCTCCAAATCATTAGGAAAGTAGTCTTCTAGGGCTATAGTATGAAAAAACATTCAATTATGTTTGACCCCTAACCGGGTACAATCTAGGAGACCTCAAAGTCGGCTTCCTAGTGAAACTAGACAATTCATTCCTGGCAAAACCTAACAATCTGCAAATGAAATGGCTATGGAAAAGTGACTAAACGGGCACATGGGGAGTTGAAAATTGGAAAGATGACTCAATCTCATGCCTATAACATGATGCAATAACTGACATATAATGAACAATCTCAGGAAAAAGAATGCACTTCCTCAAAGTGGGCTATGCCCTTAGCAAAATCAGGAAAAACACCATATTCAAATTTTGGGAACACCCTTAAAGGACTAGTTCCAAAACTTGTCAGAATTGAAACCCAAGACCTAAAGCCTATTATAAATGTCAAATGATAGGTGATGAACACCCTATCCAAGTGACTCCTCAAGAAAATCAATAGTTCCATATTTTAAATGCATTCAAACTAGGCATCTTACAATGATTTTCAAAGGCACAATTCTGACACTTGGACAATTTTTTAAATATGGACTCAAAAACATAGACTAAATTTTTGAGCTCCAACATGTTTCTATCAAGAAAATGGAGTGTAGTAAAGGGGGGCAGTATTCAATCTAATATATCTTTTGTAACTTTCAATATTGCTGGAGAAAGTGTCAAAATATCCAAAGAAGTTAGAACTCCTCATATGATTGAGGAGGAGACTGAAGGTGAAAATATGAACTATTTTTGGATATTGATATAAATTCTTTCCAAGTGCAAAACATGGGGCTTAAAGAAGTAAATGAGCCTTTTCTTTTATCTAAGGATAAAAATAAGATCACAAACTGAGATGGTCTATGGACCATGTATTTTGATGGTGTAAGCTCCAAAGAGGGAGCTTGTGCAGGGGTATTGTTGATTGCTCCTACTGGGAAAAATTTTAAGTTTTCTTTCACTTTGATGTTTTCTTGCACAAATAATAATGTAGAATATGAGGCTCTATTAATAGGGATGAGGTTACTCTCAAGGTATAAGATCAAGAACCTCGAGGTAATTAGGGATTTAGAATTGGTTCTATCTTAGGTAAGATCCAAATATGCATAAAAAATAAAAAATTAAAGCAATACAGAAATGTTGTTTTGGATGAAATAGAACAATTTGATTCTTTTGGTATTGACTAGATGTATAGGGGCCACAATAGAATAGCTCATTTATTGCCCAACATTACTTTACGGCCAGAGGATATTACATTTGTTGGAATATCCATAATTGAGGTACAGTCTAGACATATACCAAACAACATTGAAAATTGGCAAATTTTTGAAGATGGTCTAGACATCTTAAGGTTTCTACATTATGTGGTGAATTTTGAAGAAAGAGAAATGAATTTCAATGGTTATCTGGAGACCTCAGGAGATAAGGATACTATCCTATTCAAGGAGGTCTTACAACTAAAAACAAATAAAGTCCCAAAGGGTTTGGTCGTGCTTGAGAGAGATTTTGACAATAATGAGAGGTCTTTTTCAGCAAAGATTATAAATAAGATAGAGGGATTGGAGGAGATAAATTTGGGAATAGTTTAAGCTTCTAAAAATAATTATATTGGGGAAAGATTCACTCCTAAAATAAGAAAGTCTTTGATAGATCTTCTTAGAAAATATAGGAATGTTTTTTCTTGGTCTTAGGATGACTTAAAGGCCTATAGGGAAGATTTATTTCAACACAAAATCCCTTTGAAGGAGGACACCAAACCTTTAAGAAAAAAGTTAAGGCCTATCAACCATAGTCTATGATGCAGGAGCATCTTGGGTCTTTGGAAATCCTGTGTCACCAAAAATAATTTTGAGTTTGTCTATGTTGCTTGGTTTCTACTTTGACTAAGTTGGTCAGTTTCCTTTGGTTACTGAGTGTGGTCGATTCTCTCCTGGGTAGTCCATTATTTCACTGGCACTCAACATTTTCTATCTGCTGCTCAGCTGTCGTACTTACTAATGGGTTTAGTTTTGTTTCCTATTGTGGTTGACTTGTGAATTTATATTGGATCATGCATTTAATGTTTGTATCCATCATTGGGAAGCATTTGGTCCTAGATCTAACCATTACTTCTATTAATTATGGATCTGAAGGAAGACTCAGTCTGGTATCCTCTTGTATAAATGTAGTTGTTTGGTTGTAGTTTGGGGAGTCATTTTTGAGAGAAGATAGTAGACTTTAGATTAGATATTTGTAATAGATCCTCACATGTTTGAGGACTTCTAAGATTCATTGTAATATCTAGCCATAACTAGGAAGGCCATACAACCTGACATGTATGATTCAATTGATGATAATATATGAAAGTTTTAGCATTCTCTTTCTCACTCTTGTGTTTGTTTGCATCTGCAAGTGTTGAGTAGGCTTGGATCATCAGGGTGCACCAATGCTTAGCCCCTCTTTCTCCCTACCTTGAGTCAGGTGGTATCAGAGTGAGGTTAGATCTTGATGTAGTTCTACGGATCTATGTTTGTAGGTTCATCTTGAATCCCTAGTTAAATTGTTGCGGGGTAGTAGATTGCGATCTGACCTACAATTGTAGAGGCTTGTCAAGATGGTTTGGGGGAGGCAAGATGTAGATCCAAGATTGGAAAATATGCTAAGGTATATTGTTGCTAGGTTAGAAGCAATGGAGACAACCTAGAGAAGAGGCAAACATCTTGAAGATGTTAGTGATGATGAAATTTAAGAAGAATAGTCGAATGTAGAACCTGCACCTATTATGGATCATGGTGAAGAAAGATTTTTTAAGGCTTTGATAAGTCTGAAGTCAACACCACATTTCAATCCTCCTGAGTATGGTTTAAAGCTATATTCTAATGAATTGATCGACTGGATCACCGAGATGGAAAATTATTTTGAATATGAAAACATTCCTGAGGACAAGAAGGTGAATATTGCAAGCACAAAGTTGAAAAGTCATGCATCATTATGGTGGGAACACTTGTAATTGGATCAGAAGAGGAAAGGAAAAGACAAAATCAAGGTATGGTGTAAAATGGTTAATAAGTTGTAAGGAAATTTCTTACCCTATGATTATCAGATTAACCTAGTTTGGAAAATGCAAAGTTTGAGGTAGAAAGACAACTCAGTAAAGGAGTATAATGAGGAATTATATAGATTGGATATTAGATCTAGACATGATGAAGATGATGTGAAAAGAATCGATAGATACCTGAATGGTTTGAGAATTTCCATCCAAGAGGAAATTAGTATGGTCAAGTTGTAGTACATTGAAGAGGCTTATCAATTTTCTTTGAAGGCCGAGGAGAAATTGAACAAAAGACATGAGAAAAGAAAGAGAGGTCATGGAGGTAGATTCCCTAGATGAAGAGGTAGATCTAATGGTGAAAGTGGTAGATCTGAACCTGAAAAGAAAAATCTGGACAAAGGCAAGACCAAGTGGAAAGGTGAAAGTTCTAGAGGTAGAGGTAGTAACTACTGAGGTGGTTATGGAAGAGGAAGTTTATGAGGAACTTGTTATAATTATGGAGAAGGACATAGATCTTTTGAATGTACACAAGGAAGTAAGAAGATTGGTAGTAGTAAGAATGCTTTGGTGCAATAAGAGTAACCGAATGAACCTGAGAAAGAAAATAACTTGATGGTAAGGAGAGCACTGTGGAATGAAAGAAAGAAGGAAGATCTGATAAGGAAAAGTTTGTTCAAGACCATATGTAGATTTTTTGAAAATTTTTGGAAGCTAATCATTGACAGTGGTAGCTTGGAGAATCTAGCATCTGAAGAGATGGTCACAAAATTGCAATTGGAAAGGTTGGTACATCCAAAGCCCTATCAGATTTCATTGATCAAAGATGACCATACACTCTTGGTAAGTGAACAATGAACTATGTGAATTTGAAGATTGGAAAATACTATGATAAGGTGTTATATGATATCATGCCTATGGATTGTTGTCATATTTTGTTGGGTAGACCTTGGTAATATGATAGACATGCTATATATGATGGGAGATTTGATAAGTATACTATTGTGGCTGATGGAAAGAGGAAAATCTTGTTACCATTAGTGGAAGAACCTCTTAGTAATGTTTTCACATCTGTGAAAGTTTGCTTGATGGAAGGAAGAAAGTTTGTTAACTTGTTGAAGAAGAATGATGTATGTTTTTCTCTGATTCCTAATAAGCCGAGTAAGAAAATAAAGGATAATGTTCTTGAGGAGATTGATAAGTTTCTCACCGAGTATAGTGATATCATTTCTGATAATGTACCTAATGGTTTTCCACTGGAAAGAAGCATTGATCATTGTATGGATCTAATCCTTGGAGCTAGTTTACCGAATAAGGCACCTCATTGGTTTACACCTACCGAGAATTAGGAATTGAACTGACAAATTCAAGAGTTGCAAAGAAAGGTTTGATCAGAGAAAGTTTGAGTCCTTGTCCAGTATCTATTGTATTGGAACCTAAGAAGAATGGATAATGGAGAATGTGTAGTGATTCCAGAGCAATCATCAAGATAGTAGTGAAGTATAGGTTTCTGATACCGAGGATGGATGAAATAATGGATAGTTTGACTAGAGAAAGGTATTTCACAAAGATTGATTTGAAAAGTGGGTATCATCAGATCAGAATTAGAGAAGGTGATGAGTGGAAGACTTCTTTTAAGACAAAGGAAGGTTTGTATGAGTGTTTGGCTATGCCTTTTGGTTTAACTAATGCACTGAGTGCTTTTATGAGGTTGATGAATGAAGTTTTGAAGAAATTCTTGGGTAAATTTATGATTGTATATCTTGATGATATTCTAATATTTAGTAAGACCAGAGAATATTTGTTGCATGTTAGACAAGTTTCGCAAAGGTTGAAAGAGGAAAAGTTGCTGATAAATCTGAAAAAGTGTTCATTCATGAAAGAAGAGATTGTGTATTTGGGATTTGTTATTTTAGTTGATAGTTTGAAGATGGATCCTGAAAAGGTTGAAGCTATTTTGAATTGGCCTACACCTATGAATGCTAGTGAGGTAAGATCATTTCATGGTTTGGAAAGTTTTTACCGAAAGTTCATAAGGAATTTTAGTTCAATTTGTAATGCTATGACTGAGACTATGAGATGAGACAAAAGAAAATTATAGTGGAGACATGGAGTTGATAGAATTATTGGGACTTTAAAGTAGAAGGTTGTTGAATTACCTATTTTGGCATTACCTAATTTTAGTAAGGTATTTCAAGTAGAATGTGATGCAAGTGGAAGTGCAATTGGAGCTGTGTTGAGTCAAGAAGGTAAAGTTGTTTCTTTCTTTAGTGAAAAGTTGAATGATGCTAGAAGGAAATATTTTGTGTATGGTCGAGAATTATATGCTATTGTTCAAGCACTAAAGAAATGGAGACATTATTTGATACCGAGAGAATTTGTGTTGTATACTAATCATAAGGCTTTACAATATTTGGGTAGTCAGAATAAGTTGAATCAAAGACATATGAAATGGGTTGAGTATTTGCAGAGTTATACATTTGTGATCAAGCCTAAGAGTGGAGTCACTAACTGAGTTGCTGATGCATTGAGTAGAAGAAGATCTTTGATGACCGAGATCAAAATTGAAGTTCTTGGTTTTGATGAGATGAAAGGTTTGTATGAAAATGACCCTGATTTTTCTGAGCCATGGAGAAAGTGGAGAGCACCTATTCAAGACCAACAAGATACTAAATGGGATGAATATTTTATTCAAGAAGGTATTTTGTTTAAAGGTATTTAGTTGTGTATACCGAGAGGATTAATGAGATCTAATTTGATAAAGGAGAAACATAGTAGTGGTTTGGCTAGACATTTTGGCATTGATAAAACATGGAATTTGCTTAAGGAGAAATACTATTGGCCGTAGTTGTATAGAGATGTTTAGAAATTTGTGAAAAGTGGAATTTGTGAAGTTACAAAAGGAGTAAGTCAGAATACTGGATTGTATACACCAATTTTTTTCCTGAGAAACCTTGGATTGACATCAATATGGACTTTGTTCTTGGCTTATTGAAAATAGTAAGAGGTAATGATTCAATATTTGTTTTTTTGGATAGATTTTCTAAGATGGCACATTTTATACCATGTAGAAAGGCATCAGATGCAGTACATATAATAGATCTTTTCTTTAAAGAAATTGTCAGAATACATTGATTATCGAGGAGTATTATCTTTGACTGAGACAACAAATTTGTTGGATATTTTTGGAAGAAATTTGGCACTGAGTTGAAATATAGTTCTACATTTCACCCACAAACTGATGGACAAAGTGAAGTTGTGAACATAAGTTTGGGAAATCTTTTGAGATGTTTAGTTGGAGACACACCGAGTAATTGGGATTCTATGTTAGCACAAGTAGAGTTTGCATAAAATAATTCAATGAATAGGAGTACTAGAAAGACACCATTTGAGATTGTGAATGGCACACAACCAAGAGGTATATCTGATTTGAGAGATATTGTTGATGAAAATAAGAAAAGTGTTGAAGGAATAAAGTTTGATGAGTACATGAAAACATTGCATGAAGATGTGAAACTAAATCTGGTAGATAGTAATAAAAAATACAAAGATAGAGCTAATAGATCAAGGGAGACATAAGACTTTTGATATTGGTGATGAAGTGATGGTTCATTTGAAGAAAGGTTGATTTCTTGTTGGAACAAATGGGGAAGGTGAGGATGAAGAAGTTTGGACGTTACAAGATTCTGAAGAAATTTGACAGTGGAAATGCATATGAAATTGAGTTACCTGATGACATGGACATATCACATATTTTCAACATTGCTGATTTGTATGAGTATCATGAACCTGATGAAGAAGTGATGGTACCGATAGAATATCCTAAGAAGTAGAATGATGAAGTTGAACAGATTTTGAAGGAAAGAGTTGGAAAGAACACAAGAGGAAAATAGTATATGGAGTATCTGGTTAAGTGCAAGAATAGACCAATGGAAGATAGTTCATGGATTTTATAGTCTGAGTTGGATGTGGCTTAGACCAAGAATAGAAAATGATTCAAAGAATCATTTCAAAATAACCCCAAGTGTCTGATGTAGGAGCATCTCAGGTCCTTTTAAATTATGTGTCATAAAAAATAATTTGGAGTTTATTTGTGTTGCTTCATTTCTGCTTTGACCGAGTTGGTCGGTAGTTGGTCGGTTTCCTTTGGTTACTGAGTGTGGTTAGTTCTCTCCTAGATGGTCCATTATTTCACTGGTGCTCAGCATTGTCTATCTGCTACTCGGTTATCATGCTTACCAACGGGTTTAGTTTTGTTTCCTATTGTGGCCGACTTGTACATTTATATTAGATCACAAATTTAATGTTTGTATCCATCATTGGAAAGCATGTAGTCCTAGATCTGACCGTTACTTTTGTTAATTATGGATCTGAAGGCCAACTCAGTTCAGTATCCTCTTGTATAAATGTAGTTGTTTGGTTGTAGTTTAGGGAGTTAGTTTTGTGAGAAGATAGTAGACATTAGATTGGAGATTTGTAACAAATCCTTGCATATTTGAGGACTTGTGAGATTCATTGTAATATCTAGCCATAACTGGGAAGGCCTTACAACCTTGAATGTATGATTCAATTGATGATAATATATGAAAGTTTCAACATTCTCTCTCTCTCACTCTTGTGTTTGTTTTCTTCCACATGTGTTGAGTAGGCTTGGATCATTAGGGTGCACTATTTCTTGGACCCTCTTTCTCCCTGACTTACATCACTCTGGCACCAAAAATGTAGGAGGAATTATAGAAAATGAGTGATGTAGGAATCATTAAACCTATTAGGCATTCAACATGGGGTTTCTAACTTGGTCCTAGTACAGAAGAAAAATGGAGACATGAGGCTCTGTGTAGACATTAGGAATCTAAATGTGAATTCATTAAAAGATACCTATCGGCTACCAAACATGGAAGCCATGCTACAAAGAGTTACTGGGTCAGAACTAATGTCTATGATGGATAGGTTTTCAGGCTATAACCCAAGTGGTTGTCAAAGATACTGAACAATTCAAGACTACATTTACTACTCCATGGGACACACACACCACACACACACACACACACACACACACACATATATATACTATATATATATATATATACATCATATATATATATTATATATACATATATATATATATACACACACACACACACACACACACACACTATATATATATATATATAGTATATTATATATATATATATACTATATCTATATATATATATATATATATGTATATAATATATATATGTATACATATATAT
>BSBK01010336.1:185000-190000 GCA_027943335.1 Chamaecyparis obtusa | reverse complement strand
TGTTAACAAGAATCCCATGCTATCTAGACTTTGAAAGTTATAATAACGACTAAAATATAACACCTTTTAGGGAGAGGGATTCTTAGGTTTCCATGATACGATATTCCAAGGTGACAGATTAACAACTTATCTCAGTCACCCAATAAGCAATGACAATCTTAGTGGTAGCAAACATAATTCAAAAAATACTAAGCTATACTTTCAGTTTATCTTTTCTTTGAACAAATCTATCTTATGAGGGTTTTGTCTAAATAATATTTGAGATTCTCTTAGCTAATTAACCTCTAGTTAAATTGACTATTTAATCCAAGGCCAACTAGGTACCATAGATGCCCAGTGCTAATCATTGAATAAATTGAATTATAGTATTAATTTGGACGTTATGAATATCTTATAATAAAGTATTAAGTAGTACTAATTATATTGGTTACCATTTAATACATTCACTAGTGCATAAAAGAATTTAATTAAAATCATGATCAATGATTATCTTATAATCACAAAATAATAATCACTATTAATTTGCTAAATAATAATAATGTTAATTAACCCAAAGAGTAATTCCATCACTAAAGATTATCCTATAAAATAAATACCAATAAAAGATCTTCTAACAAATTTCTAATATTACTAGACTATTAACTAACAATATAATCTAATAATATTAGGCTTGGGAACATGACCCATAAGTTCCTTTATATAATATTTGAAATAGCATCAAATCAATATGTGACTATTTCTAACCTTTCTTATTGCTAATCAAGGATAATAAATTTACTATAAATTAATAATGTGAAGTAGAAAGACTAAACAAATACAAATTAAACACTAATTACAACTCAAAGATAACTCATCCTATACTAACACCTACAACCTATTACTCCTACACCTACCACACAACAAGTCTACCCTATTCATCTATCCCCTACTCTATCTCCCTTTTTCCTTTTCCCCCTAAATCCACGTGCCAAGTGGGTGGGGAAAACAATAAAATCAAAATGCAAAGTCCTAAGGAGGTGCGAATTTAGAGGATGGAGGATTTTCTGTTTGAAAGTGGCAAGGTTTAAAGGGCCCACTACATTATCTTCCCTTTTCCCTAAGCTTAGGAAAACACATGGGAAGACATGACTTTATTTATTAGCAAAAAGGTAAGAAGAATAGACCATGAAGTACGTAGGAAAGGTTAGAGATATTGTCAAATTTTGGGGAAGAGCATTATATGCCACATAATAATATCCTTCCCCATTTACAAGCAAACTTCTATAACCAATAAACAATGTAGGTTTTAAACAGAGGGAAGTACGTATGGAGAAGTACATTCATCAAAACAAGTGTTAATTTCCAGCAAGGTAATGTGAGGTATGTGTAGGTTTACTTTATGAAAGAAGCAATATAGGCAAGGGCATATTTTAGGTGTGGGTCCCATAAAATTTGCATTGGATGGAGTAAAGCTTTGAGACTTAGTTTAGAGACTTAATATTAATTAGTATCTAAAAGCTAGGTGACTAGTTGTTAATCTCACTTAGACAAGAATATTCTCTGTGGTATGGGAATATTGTCATTCCCATACAAATTTCATACAGTTATTTGCTCTAAAATTCTAGAAATGTCTTTGCAAAACTATTGTTTCTACCACCACCTTTTATTTCCTTATTATTTCTACATGATTTATTTTTAACTTGTTTGGTATAAGTACATAGAATGTGATAAAGATGATATATCAATTTATCAAATTGAACATATAGCCTTCTATTGAAATGAATTTAATGTTAAGAATTGATCAAAATACTCAACTAATTTATTGCTTCTAAAACAATATGCAATATAAGCTATCAAATTAACTTGTAAGAATAGAGAGAAGTAGAGATTTATTCTTTGTTTGAAAATCAATTAATATTTACATACAATGATCTCCATACAATAACTATAATGTATTGTTAACTCCTTTTATTTGAAATGGCCAAAACACATTACAATATAGCTTTATCTATCTTTGAAGTATAATAGAATTCCTCCTACCATTCATTATACACATTTCAACTTCTAATAGAAATAAGATTTTCATTTCAAGAATAACATAACTTTTGCAAATACATTTGAACACTCAAATTTACAATGAATGATAGTATCAAATAACATGATTTTCTCCCTTACAATATACAATTTCATAGTGCTCCAATAAAAAGAATGAAAACACTATCCAAATCCACAAGTATGCTCCTACTACAAGGAGTGGTTTCTTCATACAAACTCATCCAAGAAATGAACTCCATCAAGCTTCTTCTACATGAATCAAGACTTCAATACCTGCAATAAAAATAGGGAAGAAACCATGGGATGCTCACCTCCCATCCTAGGCATCTCATGAGGCCACCCCCGAGCTTGGGGAAATCACATCAAATGGGATACATTCTCAAACATAAACACTCACAAGAAAACATACAATTGCAAAACCCAAATTCCCTCAAGGGTGAAACTAAGGAATTCCAAGAATTCCTTTTGTGGGGTGTGGGTGGACAACCCATGGAGACAACCATTGCATGAAAACAAGGCCACACATGGACCTAATAAACACAATATCATAACAAGGCCACACATGGACCCAAAATATACACAATTTCATAACAAGTCTCACATGGCCAATCTTCCCTCCTTATACCCCCAATGCCTCATGGGCTAAATGCAAGGTTATTTGGGGAAAATCACTCAACCCAAGTTTCATCCTTCCCCACACATGGAGGAGACTCTGCACATGAAGTTGCCTCCATTCCCACACCCACTCTTGGTTGTTCTTCCCTCCCATGGGTGAGTGAGCCAAGAGCATACAACCAAATCAATTACAAAAGAAAACACAAGATGCTTGCTCTCACCATGACCAACCATGGGAGCTAAAACACAACATAGATTCAAGAGATATGCTTCCTCCATGACCAACTATGGGGAGCCAAAGAAGAACATAAACACATAAATTCTCTACAAAAAGAGTGAGAGCATATCCAACCTCAAGTCCAAATGCAAAATGAAGGAGAGTTGAGCCTTTTTCCCAAATCCAAGCTTTCTTCCTCCTCTAACTTTGGTGATCTCTAAGGATAAAGAATGGGTGAACAACAACAATGCTCTCCAAAATTCTACTAAAAGGACCTCTAAACCAACTCCCAAAATCCTAGAGAAAGCAAGCCCTCCCATTGGTTTACAAAACCCCAAACCTTACACACCTCTCTCCTCATAAAGGTGGTCCTTGGAGGTGGGTGACCTAGGACTTCTCCCACAAGAAAGATGGTCATGAAAGTGCTTTTTGAGCCATGTGACAAGATGCAATTTTCGCTCAAGATTAAATATGTACTTTTGGAGGGGTCAAAAAGTCAATCTTGGGCTTCTCCCATGTTGAAAATACTCCTAACCCATAGGTACATGGAATGTGTTAGCTAAAAATGCATAAAATCACTCCCTAAGGCCACTTTTAACCCTCTAAAACTTATGATTAAGAGTATGCACGAAAATAGAAGATGGGGACTACATTATGGGGTCCTATGACAAGTGGGTGTGCTTAGGATTTCCCCCAAAAGGCTTCTAGAATGTACTCTCACTCAACCACATAGCATACCTTGATAACATTAAACACTAGTGTCAAGTGACACTTCACCAAATAACATTACACACAAGGTATGTCTAATTTGTCACAACACATAACATTCCTACACACATACATTCAAATTACTGTTATGAATAAAATACTTTACAACGAGGCCTCAGGTCTCTTCATAGACGGGGCCTTGGCTTAACTGATTACACACACATTCAATGTGATTTTCCCGAATATATTTCCATGGTCCTTCCACCTGCAACACCTCAATGCAGCATCAGTAATTCAAGAAAGAAAACCAATACAAAATAAGCATATAAGATATAACACCTTTAGTTTAATCAAAATTCAATTGCATATAGTCATGTAAGGTACACTTATCAAATCAGCTCAATTTCAACTGCATAAGATCATATAGGGTACATTAATCAAATCAATACACTTTCAATTGCATAATTCAATTTCATAATTCAATTTGCATCTCTAATGCATACTAATCTCGTAATTCAATTGAAATCAAGATCATCAATAATCTAATTTCATCATAAGGTAATCATCAATTACTCATAACATCAATGTAGTGAAGATGTCTAACATGATATTCATTTGAAACATAAAATTCAATTACATTCTTACAATCACTTTCTCATAATTCATAATTCAATGCATACATCTAATCACTTTCATATAGTGCGTAATTCAAATGCATATAATTTTATACACACAAGTTATAATTTTTACTGTGTAATAAAAGTCACATAAAGTACAGTGCCCTCATATAGAACTTAATCCAAATGCAGGCTTGCAAACATATAGAATACTTTCATTATTTCAATTCAATTCAATCTACATAATTCAATTGCATAACTCCACAATACTCCTAATCCCAAGGATTTTCAATTTTCCTTAGTATAATATTTGAGATAAATCGATGGTTCAACATCGGTACGGGGTAACCCTAACAATCGGGTCCTATAAAATTCTTATCACAAGTATGATTAAATTTCCTAATCTAGGAAAATAAAATGTAGAATAATCCTATTAGTCTAGGATCTAATAAATCCTTGTTCAGGGTTCTAATAATATCTCCAAAACATCACTATGGTATAACCATATAATACATCATCAAAACATTACTCATCCTCCTTGTAGGAGTTACTAGAATCATCACATCAACTATTAATTTAATCCAAGATAAACTTATGACTTAACAAATTACTAGATTGACATTTACATCTCGACTTTTTGAATCTAATCTTTTCAAAAAAGGTACTCAATGGAACCTTAATAGTCTAGCTAGATCTATGATCCAGAGGGTAACATACTGCATCCAAGATTCACTTACACAATTAATAACCCGGAGATATCACCTATGTCATTGCGACACTTAGTTGATAGGTACTGATATGATGGTACA
>BSBK01010336.1:127500-182500 GCA_027943335.1 Chamaecyparis obtusa | reverse complement strand
GGAATGATTTTGCAAACCATCCCATTAACTATTAATGAATGGATAGTTGAGATGGTTGCATTGGTTGGATTACCTGTGCAACCACCTCCTCCATTCTATTTACAGGAAAGACTTTCTTGTGTATGGGAGTTGGGAGAAGAGTTGATTTCAAGAAGAAGATTAGTATTATTATTGCAGGAAAATTTATATTTTTGAGGAGATAAGTCCCTTATTCTTTGAGTTTGGCATTTGGATTGTTACAGGTAGAGGTTGGAAGATTGGAAGCAGAGGGATTCAAAGGAGTGATGGAAAAATTGGAGAGGATTTGATCTTCCTTCATCAATCGATCTTTGTAGGACTCCAGGTTGGAATCCATCCTAGAAAATAAATCTTTTGTTTTACAGTATGAATGTTGTTTTTAGATTTGTTTGAATGTTGTTGTATTTTGTATTATTATTGCAGAATGTTTGTGCACTATTGAATTATTATGGCACTGTGTATTATTATTATGGAATGTCTTGCATTATTGGTAATCATGTATGTATATTATTATATTATTTTACATTATACAAATGTTGTATTAACGTATTATATATGCTATATTATTGTATTATTCCATCAAAATAATATATATGTTTCAATAAAATTATTGAGTTCTTTTCTTTTTGTAAAAAATAAAATGTTTATAGTTATAAAGTTAGGCTTAAACAAAGTTGTGCTTAAATAATTATATAAGCTTAAATAAAGTTATACTTAAAAAAATGATATAGAAAGAAAAACAAAAATTAATTTAAAATAAAACAAAAATGAAAGTTTTGGGAAGTGGGGCCACCACCTTCCCCACTCCCCATACGTCACCTAACCATAGCAGTGGCAGGCACTGCTATGGTAGTACCTGACTGCTACGGTAGTAGGTACTATAGTATCAGTACCCTGCTACAGGCCATGAGTTAGGAAAGCACGCAAGGCGCTAAGTCAATGGGGTGCGGGGCCCGCAGGGTCCCCCCCAATAAAGCCACTTTTAATTCCTTTTTATGTGGTAGTTGTTTTTTTTTGTCTTAGATTTTAATTAATATCAAATTTAAATTGTTATTGAATTTAGTTATTGAATAATAGGAATCCATAGTGTAGTTTAGTTTATAAACATTTGATGTATTAATGAAAATTACAATTGTTTAGTAAATGTTAAATATGGATTTTAATAACATTCACTTTTTATACAAGTATAACATTTAAGTTATACTTTAATTTCTTATACTCTAAGTTATACTTGTATAAAGGGATTAGGTACCTTTCAGATTGATTGGGATAGGTTTCAACTTCCTAGGAGTTAAGTTGTAACTTCTAAATTTTAGATTTTAATAAAAATAAGACTTAGTCAAATTTCAGACATAGGTTGAAATTGATGGAACATTATCTTCAAAAAATGGAATTTTTATGTAAACCTTAAACATGGTTAGTGGAGGTATAGTGCATTTAGATGCCTTAATAGGGTTAGGATGTGTATAGGAAATAATGTATGGTTTAGAGTTGTCTAAAAGGATCAGAACATTCTAAACATCCTTAAATGTTCCTAATTTTCCTAAACGTTCATAAGCTATCTTATTATTTTCTATTCTTTGTAGCAGTTCTCAATGTGTTTATAATGTGTTTTTACTACATGTATGATATTATTGTGATATGTTGGTTAAGGGTAGAAAACCTAACGACACCTAGTGAGTGGCTCTTAGTGCGGGGCCAGGGCCCTAAGTGGCTAGAACCAAGATAACCGACTAAAAAGTTATTTAACAAGTGAAAACTTAATTAAACTTATGGGAATGGGTTCAAACATTAAAAATATTAAATATGCCTCACCCATGCCATTAGCACTAGTAAAGGCTATGGATGGGAGTGGGAGAAGGTACCTATGTGTAGGTACGATTGAATGACACTTGTCAGTACGAAAGGCATTCGATCCTGCATGTGCCTACTTGGGCATCGGGGCCCGGAGTGGCTAGTACCAGGACAACCCAAGGAGTGAGGGCTATGCGATAACACTCACTTATGTTGTTGCTTAGAGTTTCTACCAAGCCTTAGAACCTTTTGGGGAAAGATTTATAATTTGATCTTCTTTTATTTGCTATTTGGGAAAGGTTACCCAACCCTAGGTTTGGCCTAGCTATTCCTTCCTTGTGGACCTTGGTGTTTATCTCCTAGCATGGGGAAGTGGACCTTTTAGGTATCCACAAGGTTGGGTGGTAAATATTTTATCGAGGTATCTTTTGTGGATGTAGTGTTTGAAGATTCATGCTTGCTTATGTACCAATTTTTGAAGAATGAAGGCTTTGTAATTATCTTTCATGATGTAAAGTTATTGTTACCTCCCGAGAGGAGATGAATGTAATGTAATCATTGATGTAATTAAAAATGATATATTTGGAATGGGTAGATTTAGGAAAAGGGAAAAGGGAGATGTGAAATTTATGTATAAGATGTAGATTGGAAAAGAAAAAGGATTTGGTAACATTTCAAGTATGTTAGTATGCTTCTTATTATTGATTAAGTGAAAAAGGCTATTGAAGAACAAATGTATTATTTGCAATGTATCAAATGATTTAGATGATTCTATTTGATTTAAAGGTTATATTGTTCATAAAGAATACTTAGGAATATATATGGTTTTAAATGGAAAGTTGAAATGAAAACACTTTGTATTCCTTAAAGATATGATGTAGTTTTCTTTGAGAAGTAAATCTTGTTGTTAGTTTACTTAATGGAATTGAACGTATCATGCATTTAAATGAAAAAGGGAACCTTGGAGGAGTCTAAGTTAAGTTTATGTTTTGTTCGCATAATTATTTTAAAAGTTCAAAAATTTTCATAAATCATTACTTAGGTTTTCTTTTACAAAGAGAATCTTTGTTCTCTTCCTCGGTTCCCTTGTGGGGCATGACAAGAGTTGTGTCAATAAGATTCATGGAGGAGAAGAAACGATCAAAACTAAATACACATCTGATGTTGTTTACTAGGCTACCCAGAGGATTCAAAATCACATCAGGATGCTATAAATCCTAGTTTGATTATCTGGCAAAGGAGGGACATATAGTTTCACCATAAGGATATTATCACCTATAGTTATGATTCCTCATGAACAATAAGTTTACCCAACACTCCTAGAAATCATTATAATGAATTTACATTTACTTTAATAATTACTAAAATTTAAATTATGATTTCCATCTACAAGGGATATATTAACAATCTCCTTATAAAATTAAGTGTCAACATATGTTTTTTTATAAATAATAATTATATTGATTACCAATTAATACATTTATTAAAACATAAAATAATGAATTAATAATAATATTAATTATTATCATTTAATTAATATCATTACTAATAAAAGATTTCATAAATAATTTATTAAATAATAACTATGTTAATTAATAATATATATTACTTAACATAATTATTAAATAATAATATATATAAATAAATAATATTAACAATAATTAATATAAATAATAATTAATTTAATAAAAATTATTTATATTGATTAATAATATTAATATTAATTATTAATAATAATATATATTAAAAAACAAAAATTAATAAATAAAAAAAATAAAATAATAATAAATAAAAGGTTTGTGAATTTAGTGTTTTGTTTAAAGTCCCTTGCAAGGGACTACGCAAAGGTGGGGCCCACCCACTGGACAACACAGTACCCTGCACTGCAGAGTACCATCTATCATGGCAGTGTGGTACCTGCAATCGCAAGGGGGCCATCTACATTGGCGACGTGCCCAAGGGGTGTGAGGGCCCGTGTTCCCCCCCCTCCCCCAATATTTTATAATAATTTTTTTAAAAATTTTTTATACATACATACATACATGATACATATATACTTATATACACATACATGCATACAAACATACATACATACATGATACATACATACTTATATACACACATAAACATAGATACATACAAATCCATATACGCATACACATACACAAATATTAAAAAACTTGATCTATCTATGATCATGATAAGAAACATGCAACTGCATTCAAGTACAATAAAAATGGACACAATTAAGCATTTTTTATAATAAAAGTAGAGGAAACATCTCTAGATAAGAGATATCAATAGGGAGAAAAAATATCTAAGAAGAATAGAGTGTATACTCAAATTTGTAATCTTAGTGGATCTTCTAAATTCTTATTGTGGCATATAATAGAGGACATTATTTACATTGTCTTTCCTTGGATTATTTAACATGTGACAATATGTTATGGAAGTGAATGCCTACTAGTTTGTAAAATTAAAGCATATTTTTTAATGTCTCCAAAAATCCTTTTAAAAAAAACTATGATTTCAATTGTTCTATGCCTTCAACAAATAGATCATATCCTTAAACTATTGAAATTTATTTATTGAATACCTCTTTGGTACTCCGTTGACATACAAAGAGATAAAAAGTGACTATGAATCCAATGAGTTTTCCTACATATTTTCTTTGATTGCATGCCTTCCTTCATGTGATTGTGAGTTATATAAATAGAATGCAAATATTTCACACACTAATAGATTAGGTTAAATAATATTGCACATTGTTATCACAATAAAATTTATCAATATAAACTCATCCACTCCAAACGTATGATGGCATAAAAAATAGATGTCTTTTAATCTAAAATACAAAATAGAATTTTAAATATGAAATCCTATAGGGTGTTCATTTAAAAGAAACATGCATGAACATAGTCAAGAAAAAGAACAAGAAAAATAGTTGTCTTTTAATCTAAAATACAAAATAGAATTTTAAATATGAAATCCTATAGGGTGTTCATTTAAAAGAAACATGCATGAACATAGTCAAGAAAAAGAACAAGAAAAATAGTTGTCTTGAACCTTTTACTATTAGAGACCCTATTTTGCCTATATCTGAAAAGCCCAATTCATAGAGATCATAATACTTAGAAACAAATTGTAAAATCCATTTTCTTGTTTACAAATAATTCTTACAAACTGAACTATGAGATTATTGTAGATTAGCTCCTAAACCTTACAAATTTTTTTATGCCATGGTTAATTAATAAAATATTCTCAATAGAATTATGATAATATTTAGACAGTAGGAGTTAAAGCTATTACATGTCAAGACAATTAGAAAATAAAAATAATACAACCAAGATAAGTGATGTGACTCTAAATAATATCAAACAATAAAACCATCAAATGTATGTATTTAATGTATGAAAGAGTGTAATTACAACATTGATGCATGCAACTCAATGTAGGAAAAGACTTCAAATTACATTACAACTAAACAAGAATATCTTTAAAATATAAGAAAATATTTCATGAAATATTTTACACTAACATTCACATAACAAAACCCCATGAAAAACACTTCTTTGAGGCTAATGTGTTGAAACATGGAATTTTTTGTAGAGTTTTAGATTTTTTCTTGTATAGATGATGGTGTTGTCAAGCTTTTTATATTATTTTTTATTGTTTATGTATGGTTTTCATTTATGGAAACATATTTTTTGGTATTTGGTATGTACTTTATCAATTTGTTGGACTAGAGGTGGGTGTTGTCGATGGTAGTTGCTCTAGAAAATGTGTTCTAGTCAAGTTTCAATGATGTTTGCATTTGATAGAAGTCTAAAATCCCCTTTTCTTCTTGATATGTTACTATTAGTTATGTTTTATTTTTTTAGTTCTTTAATTTTTAATTTTCTATGGTTGGGTCATGTTGATGCGCATTGAAATTTACAACACAAGCACATAGGATGAAATAGAAAATGAAAACACCTTCCAATAGTAATTGGGTAGTAATAAAATAATTGTTATATTCCTTAAAAGAAAAAGGATTTCAATTTGTAAGATAATTTCAATGAAGATGTTATTTTTTGTTATAGAAAGACATTTTGCTAAAAATATAAAATATAACTAGAACTAAAATTAGAAAACTAAAGATAATATATGCAAAGAAAAGGTGCATGATATGAACAAGATGGAAAATATATCCTAACTAATAAGACTGAGGTAAATTTAGACATACAAAGTGAACTTCAACTAGAGAATGAATGTAAAAACATGTTCTTTAATTATGAATAATAATATGCAGCAAAATATTCTTTAGGATGTGCATAATTAATTAAAGAAATGTATGGAAGTGTTTCTAAAGAACAGGCTCTACTAGTCCCCCTTAAGTAAAAATTAGGGAGACAAAGAAATCTATGCATGAAATGCATTAATGTGTTAAAATAATAAAGTCTTGATTAGGTACCCATGTACAACGAAAATCTCTCAAAGAAATGAAAAAGGAGAAAAACCACAAGAGTAAAAATGTAACACCCAGCTAGGGAACCCAAAGGAAACTAACCTAGAACATGATACTAAGCTTAGGTGAATAAATTTTTTTTCTAAAGTTTATAGTTAAGATATACAATCACATGAATGCATTAACCATTATCTCACATAACACACATCGCATACATAGGTTACAAAACTAATGGGTCCCATGACGTAGTATTACTTTCTAACATAACTCATTAAATAACATAAACAAATGATTCCATAAATTAAATACAACAATTACATCAAAATGATTAAATCTCATGAATAATCATAAATCCTAATAAACATACATCCACTGCACATGTCACAGGGTATGCAGTAATCACTCTAATAACTAAATTACAATATCTAGATTAGGTATCACATGCGATACTCTAATACAAGATTTACAATAAAGAATACATAAATAAAGAACATCAAAGATGAAGTAAAATAAGGAATCCAACTGCAAAACACCATCAAGCACCGGCACTGGGATATTGAATCTCAAATGGTAAAGAATCACTACCACCCATCCGTGTAGAACCACAAAGGTCTACCCCACCATGCTGAGGAGATAACATCGGACCCCAAATGAATAATCAAGTCAAATCAGGAAGCACCACTAAGAAATGAATCCTAATAGCTTACTAACTCAAGGTCAACAAGTATAGCAATAGGTATGACTCACTAATCCAAAGGCAACCGAAACTTGTAGGATAACTAGACTATGTGTAGAAAGGTGTCATCATGTACGTCTAACCCTTGAGTCTTGTCCTAGTAATCTCTCTGGATCCCAACACTCAAGTGACCATACACGGAATCAATGACTTCTCATATTGATGAAGCCACTAACTATGCCAGAACACACACCTCAATAGGTGGCAAGCATCATTTCATCCTCATCTTAGTCTATACTAGCACTCAAGCATGGGAGAGGAAACTATCTTATTAGGTTCATTTTAATATCTCTCAATGTTATATTAGGTTATCACTTGTTTAGAATAACTTACGATAAGTGATCCTGGCAGCCACTTGTGGGCCTCGACGCTTATTGCAAGCCACCTCCTAACACATATCTAGGTAAACTACCCTAGGATCATAGATCTCTCCTAGATCTAAACTCAAATAAAATAGATAGTCACACATCCAGAATCATCATAGAAACTAGGATTGACTACATAAACATAATCATTGAATTCGCATAATACAACAAGAAGCTATAAGGTCATTTGGAACATAAACAGATCACACTCATGCCAAACATGATAAATAGTATGAATAACAAATAATTTTTAAGCCTCCATCTTTCCTAGGTCATATAGTCCCCATAAAACTGATAACCCCTCCATCTAGGAAAGATAAAAACCATATTTTAGAAAACAACCAATTTCAGTAGAAAATAATGCATGTATAGATGAAAAGATAATTTATACATTTTCAGCATTAAGTAAAAGCCCAATTTGATCATATAAATGCATCATATAAAGCTATTCATATTAAAACCAACTTAAGATAAGTAACCCATAGTAAAACAATTAATCAAACCTAATTTATTGTCCAAAGGACACTAGGTTTAATAACGTTGATTAATTTTCAATAAGCAAATTTTTATTATAATAATTTATTCACATGCTTCACTAATGTTTACTTAAAATTACCAAAAGAATTTATTATTATCCACTAACAATAAATTACAAATAAAAATTCACTAATAACATTTTACCATAAAACAAATAAAACTTATTAATAAAAAATTTAATATTAACAAATTAATATACTAACAAAATTTAATATATAACAATATAAAAATTCTATTAACAAATATTAATTAAATTAATTAAAAGAAATCACATTAAACAAAAAGAACAACTCATAAAGTGGGGGGCCCACTCTAGGTACCACGCCCACTGGCGGTTTGTCCCACCGCACGACACCATTGTGCCGTTGACAGAGCTAGGCTCTGTCAATGGTACATGGTACTGCTAGCAGGCGACCATGGTTGCTAAGGGAGAAGGTGGGGGTACAGGGTTGTTGGTGTTCAAAATGGATGCTTATGCTCTTAGGCTGCCAATATACCCTCAGATAGATTTTAGGATAGGTAAGTTCCAAAATGTAGAAGGATCATAGGGTAACTGGACCAACTATAGGGACAAGACTGCCCTCTTCACTTCTAGCTCTGCAAAACCAAGGCAGTTGCACCTAACCCAGTGAAAACTATACTTTACACACCAAAGATTGGGTTTGAATAACAGATTGATAGTAAGAAAATACTAAATGTTAACCTCACATTCATTGACTCTCCATTACTATTGGGTAACACAACCACACAATCAAAGACCTAAAGATTAGAAAGGTTATTGATTTTAAGATTTTGGAATGTAATAACTTTAATCAATGTATGTTAACAAGGGATATACTCATTTAGGCTAGTGCCTCATCCATTGGGAAAGATTTCTTAGACACAAAGACACACATATTTGAGAATAGTTGAGAATTCATAACTATAAATACATTTATCCTAATCTTTATTGCTTATAGAACATCCTTACATAGACAAGAGCAAACCCATATCCCATCTAGAGCATAGTTTAATCCAATCCTAGATCAGAACTTGAGAATGAAGATACATACATAAAAACAATATTTAATGAGCTAGAAAACTCAAAGCTTACTTGACTTGACACAAAGGAGAGATAAGAATAAGATATTTATATTAAGTATGATGAATTCCTTCTGTGTATACACTGAATCACAAGACACCCTACTTGCAAACTATAGCTTAGACCTACAACTTTCTTCTTTCATCAACAAACACTGAATCAAAACTATTACAAACCCTGACTGAGAATAGGGCTCACCAAGAAAATTTTTTCGAACACCTAACTCCCAATGCTTTGAATGATCATGAAAAATCCTTTTATCTCAAGGATTGCAACAAGCACTGATGATCATTCAAAGCAATAATTTCAAAGCTACCTAAGTCAACAAAAAGAATGAAAGCCAAACAAGAAAGGCTCCAAGCACAAGGCTAGTAAGATAAAAAATAATCATCAAATTTTGCAATAGATCCGAACCTGTACCAGCCCAAGGACACAAAAATTCACACTGGAACAACCACTAGGACCTTCCTCATAAAATCTCACCCACAACCAAGCTAGAACGATAAATAATGGTCCTATAATACAACTTTATTCAGCGCACTATCTCCAAACCCTTCAGAAACCATTTGAATTTGAAAAACAATGGATACATGCTCCAGTTTAAAATGCAACCATAGATCCTTTATTTTCAAGCAGATCGGGTGGCTCAAATTAATCTTTACAATAGTCATGAAACTCTTTGAAAAGTCCTTGTCCACACCAATAGTCAACAACAATGAAAAATGTGCACATCAGCTCCCTCTGACATACAAGACCCACCCTCGTCAACGCCTGAGAAAAAGAAAAATCAACAGCTGGCACAAGATCTCATGGCTCTGAAAAAATCCATGAGAACTTATGGTAACTATAGATCCGCTACAGATGTCAGGGCCCTCAAAACACATCAGTAACCAAGTCCTATTGACAACTCTCTGAATCATCAATGCCTCGACCAATCAGGAAAAAGCAAGTCAGCACTGTGTGGCATATCTGACCCACCATCTTGTCTGCCTTTAACATAGAAGATAAAATGGCCAGCATATAATCTCAAGGGCTCCAAAGATTCCTCAAGATCATGCACCCACCATAGATTTTGAATCTTCACACTGAGATACTGGGCTTGCCTGACAGAACATCCAACTCATAGTCACGCGGACCAATTAAAGAATGCCAACTGTGCCAACATGGAAGTGGACCCACTTCATATGAAAGACAACATCATAAAGGAGAATCGACGATAGTCTTAAGATCACATGCCTCTGACACACCCTATAAGAACATACACCCACTATTAGATTGAGATGGTGTCAGAGAGGCTGGGCTAGGGAAAATACAAAGGCCGAAAACATTAGAAAAAAAACAAGCACTGGGACTTAGGAAAATATTTAACCTGCTGGGTAGTAGACTTAGGAAAGATTTAAAACACATGCAATTTTAAGAACTTAAGTGGCCCAAAAAGTAACATGAAAATAGATTTAAAATAGGGTGCACTAGGGTTTTTCAAACAAATGGCTAGATTTACAAAATTTTGCCTAGGGTTTAGCTAGGAAATGGGAGAAAAAAGATGGCAAAGGCACAAAAATAGGATGAAACCACATAAAATTTTTACTTGTGCCAACAGTAGCTCATACTTGGGGATGTGTATCTCTTGCAGATACAACGAGCAAGCTAGAATCTCCTGGAAGAGCACACCAACTCAAAATTCTGGCCCAAAAAACAAAAATAGATGACTGTACAAGGGAATACCTAAACTACTGCTCATGGAAAAGATACTTCAAGAGAAGTAAAACTTTAGGAATTGTCCATGAACAGGCAATTCCAAAGTACCACCAGTTAAATCCTTCAGGACATAAGAATCTATCCCCCATTTGCTCTCAATAAGATAAGGTCCTAACCAAATAGGGTCAAATTTTCCATGCTTCCCCTTATCTTCCAATCTTGCATTCCACATCACAACAAGGTCATAAACTTCAAAACTCCTTTGAGTAGCCCTTTTATCAAACAAATTCTTACATTGTCTCTGCAATGTTTCATTTCTTTCATGTGCACTTCTCCTTACCTCTTCCAACTAGATCAAATCATCCATTCTTACTCTTATCTCATCATTCAAATCTTCATCATATCCTTGGATGAACTTATACATCTGCAATAAATTATTTTGAGGCAATCTAGCACTTATTCCATATACCAAATCAAATGGAGCACAACCTATGGCCTTCTTTATAGTTACCCTATCAACCCATAGTGCCCACCATAACTTTGAGTCCCAAGCTTTCTTATTCTTGTCCAACACACTCTTGAGAATCTTATTTAGACTTTTGTTACTGGACTCAGCCTACCCAATTCCTTGTGGATGATATGGGGAAGAAAATGAAATGTGTATCCCATATTGATGACAAAAATCACTGAATTCCTATGATCTAAAACACATTGCATTATCAACCACAATTACCTCTGGGCAACCAAATTTGGTAAGGATATTTTGCATCATAAAATCTGCTACCACTTTTCTAGTAGCCTTTCTAGTAGGGATAGCTTCAACCCACATGGTAAAATATTCTGTTGCCCCCAGTATGTAAGAATGCCTAGCACTAGACTTGTTCAAAATTTCTCCAATAAAATCTATACCCCACTTCTAGAAAGGAGCCTGAACTGCAATAGGTTGGAGTGGAAAATTTCCATTAAACTTCAACTTTCTAGCAAATCTTTGACATGCATCACATTTTCTTACAAACTGATGTGTATCCTTAAAAAATGTAGGCCACCAAAATCTAGACCTAAGGATCTTGTGAGCTCTGGTCTTTGCCATATAGTGTCCTCCACAAACACCTTGGTGCATTTCTTTTAACAGAGCTTTAGATCTCTCATGGTCTATGCACTTTAGCAATACTCCTGCATTGCTTCTCCACCACAACTTACCATGTATAATGCCATACCTTGTAGATTGCAACTTGATAGTTCTCCTTTTATTTTCATCCATCTCAGGGGGAAAGACCAATTTCTGCAAGTAACCAATAACATCCTTGTACCAATCGCAATAATCCATATCAAAAATATATGGCCTTTGTTCTTCTTCTAACACATTTATATGATTTGCAACCAAATTGCTTTGTGCCATTAATTTTTCAAGACCTAAGCCTCTCACCAGATTTGTAACTTGGATGTCAATATTAAATTCTTGGATCCTATTGATCCATCTACATCTTTTCCCTGAAACTTCTTGTTGCACCAATATATGCTTAATTGTAGCACTAGGAACATAAGAAACCACCTTAGCTCCCATAAGGTAACATCTAAAAGCCTTGACTACTTTAACTAAAGCATAAGCCTATTTCTGAGTAATATCATATTTTAATTTGGCTACTTGTAGGGATTTACTAAAAAATGATATGGGTTGTTCATATCCATCTAAATTTTTTTGCAATAAAACTACTGCAACTGTATGACAAGAAGCAAAAGAAAATATCTACATGGGCTTACTATAATCAGGTGTCCTCAAAACTGGAGCATCCTTAATGGCCTTTTTGATACTTTTGAAAGATTCATCTGCTTCTTCATTCCATTCAATCTTTTCTTCTTTTTTCAACATTCTAGAGATAGAGATACTGATTTCTACAAAATTTGTAACAAATCTCCTTAGAAAGTTTACCTGCCCAAAGAAGGATTGTATTTTCTTTAACATTTCTAGGTGGTGAAAGCTTGTGTATAGCCATAACCCTTTCAGGGTCAATTCTCACTCCATCCTTGGACACAATATGTCCTAAGAGCTTGCCTTCCATAACACCAAAGGAACACTTCTTTGGATTCAAAGAAATCCCATACTCCAAATCCCTAATAAATTTTTTCTCAAGATGTTCACAATGTTGACTTTCCTTATCTTAATATGCTATGAGGTCATCCTGATATACCACTAGAAATTTGTTTATGAAGTCTGCAAAGGCCACATCCATAGCTCTCTGAAAAGTAGCTCCTACATTTGTCAGACCAAAAGGCATTCTAACATAAACATATATCCCCAAGGGGTAGTAAATGTTGTCTTGAATTGTTTTGACTCCTTGACCATGACCTAATTATATCTAGAGAAACCATCCATCATGGACATTAACTCTGATCGAGTAACCTTTTGCAGCATATTTTCCATGTTAGGAAAACCATAATTGTCCTTCAAAGAATTGACATTCAAATTCCTAAAATCAACACATAACCTAATGTCACCATTCTTTTTTCTGACTCGAACCAAGTTTGACACCCAAGTAGAATGTCTGACAGGCTTGATGATTCCAGCATCCATCATCTTTTTGAGTTCATCTTGCATTTTTGGTGCCACGGTAGGATTCACATGCCTTAAATTTTGCCTAAAAGGTTTAGTACCCTCTTTCAATGGTATCTCATGCTAGAATAGGTCTTCTCTATAGGCTTTCAAATCA
Organism: Chamaecyparis obtusa; assembly: GCA_027943335.1. Taxonomy (NCBI): domain Eukaryota; kingdom Viridiplantae; phylum Streptophyta; class Pinopsida; order Cupressales; family Cupressaceae; genus Chamaecyparis; species Chamaecyparis obtusa. The sequence continues at coordinate 169,116 of BSBK01010336.1, read as the reverse complement.
TCATAAGACCATGCAAAGACATGTCTAAATTTTTTGGGAAGAATCAAATTATTCCTAGTTCTTTGGGAAAAACATTTACCTATATAAACATTTTTAGGTATTTGACTTGTTCCTAAATTTACTTCCTCCAAATCATTTATCTTATCAGAAAATTTAGGAAAACAAGTCCTTTCTTTATCATCAAATGCCCTCTCAAGAGCAACCAATCCCCTTGGGATCCTATTTAACCTTAATTGCAAAACTTTCTTGCCAAGAACATTTTCTTTTCCATTTCTAATGTCAACATAAGTGCTAAAATCCATCTCCTAACCATCAAAATGCAAATCACACTGCAAAAACCTTAGTATATCCCGATCATCAGAAAATACCTGCCAATTCTCAACATTGTCTGGGATAGAAGGCCTAGACTTGAACTCAATTTTGGATATCCCGACAAAAGTAATATCCTCTGGCCTTAGTGCTATGTTTTCCAATAAGTCAGCCATCCTGTTTTGGCTTCTATCCACCCAATCAATACCAAAGGCACTGAAACCTTCAATTTCATCCCAAACAACATTTCTATATTGTTTTAGCCTTTGATTATTTGATCCATACCTCGATCTAATATAATAAATTATTAACTTAGAGTCACCAATCACCCTAAGATGTTTGATTCCATGTTTTGATGATTGTCTCAAACTAATCAGTAGGGCCTCATATTCAACAACATTATTTGTGCAAATGAACAAGAGAGTGAAAGAAAACTTAAAAGTCTTACCACTTGGGGATATCAATAGCACTCCTCCTCTAGCACCTTCCTTAGAACTTGCTCCATCAAAATACAGGGTCCATAAAACATTACCTTCTGCCATGTTATTCTTATCATTAGCCAAAAGGATAGGCCTGATCATCTCTTGCACCTCTTTCTCCTGAACTTGGAAAGAACCAATATCAGTGTCAACAAAGCAATTCATGTTGTCCTCTTCATCCTCCTCAATCATATGAGGGGTTCTAGTTTCCCTTGAAACCTTCACACTTTCTCCTTCAATGTTAAATGTGGCAAAAGACAAGTCACATTGAATACTTCCTCCCATAGAAGCACTCCACCTTCTAGACAATAACATTCCATGTTGAGGAGGAATATCAACTACAAGAACACTCATAGTTAGTTATTTGTCAGGGAATGCGGTTAATTTATAAGGAAAAGCCTTAATGGTACCAATAACTGACACTTCTCTTGAGTCCATAGCTTGGCATCTCCCATGAGGTGTATCAACCTTTAGTCCTAATGACTTCATGATCTCTATAGGCATGACACTATTTGATGCTCCAGAATCAATCATGAAATTCTTCAATAATTTTCCATTTATCATAAGGGACAAGGAAAAAAGGATCAACTATCCCTGATGCAGTATTTACAACATTTGCATTCAAAAATATCTGAGGGATCTTAGAGACAATTTCTTCATTTTTACTATCAAGTGTGTCATCTAGAGAAGCCACATGCTTAGCACTCCTACTAATTTCTTGGACCTTTACTGAAGAAGCACCATTTACCGAATCCAAGGCCTTGACCTTGTGCTCTTCTATTCTCATCATTTCCAAAAGTGGAACTTTGATAGTTATTTGTGAAAGCAATTTTGTCATATCAATGGGAACATATGTATGGTTGCCCATATCTTCCTTAATCTTAGTGACATCTTTATCCTCCTTATGGATAGTCAAGTCAGATTTACCCTTTTGCACAAATTCATCTTCCTTCTGAGGTATGGGAACAACTAATTCTGGTGTCTTTGCTTTACCTTTAGGTATTGCAGCAGGTCCCATCTTCTTTTTTACTTTAACCTTACTGACAACACCAACATCTTTCTCCTTTTCCTCAGGCTATTGTGTACTCCTTTCTAAATTCATGATAAACATGCTACCTGGTTTACCATTTGTGCTTCCAACTATCCTGTTTCTCAAATTGTAATTACTCTTGGCTTGGGTGACCATGTCTATAGTGATTTGAGCAATTTCTTCATCAGAAGGTCACCTTAAGGAAACATGTTCCTCACACTTCAAAGCACCACATCCAACATCATCAAATTCTTCTTCCTCTTCATTAGAGTAGCCTCATCCCATGCATGTGAAGAAGTCATTCCACAACCACTCTTATCATATTGCTCATCTTGTTCTTGGTTCTCAGATAAATTTAGAGCAATAAAAAAATGCTCTGGACTATGAGGAGATTGACAAGTAGTACACCATGGGATATCATCATTCATGTTAACTGAATTTCTTTGCAAAGGATCAGGAATCCTATCATCAGGCCTATCTCTTTTAACTAGAAAAATGGGCTTGCCATCCTTCCACTGAGTATTGTATGGGTAATTCTGCATTCTTGGTTGCCTGCTAAAATTACTTGAAACAAGCTGGTCATTTGTAACAACCCTATTGTTTCCTTTTTCATCAGGTTTTAGATCCTCTAAAGCACTTAGAATCTGCTTTAGATTATCCTCCTCCTTTGGCTTAAAATTAGCAGACCTTCCCATCTCTTTCTTATTTTACACTTGAGGCCTATAATTATCTCTTCTCCCTAATTTTCCAGATATCCTTCTATTACTTTCTATGTTGATAGACAACTTGTAAGCCTCCCCAAGATTTCTAGGGTTCTTAGCCCTTAAAAGGTAACCCATCTTTACATCAAAATCATTTTAGTATGTCACAAGACACACTCTATCATCTAATATAATAACTTGCAGGAGCCTATGCATAGCCTTTTGGAATCTTATATTAAATTCAAGGACCTCCTCATTCTGATTTTTCTTTATGTTATTGAATTCATTCAAAATAAAACCCTCATTTGTTTTATCACCATAATGCTCGTTGAAACAATTCTTAAATTCATTCGAAGATCCTATACTAGCATGGGGTAATCCTCTAAACCAATCCCTAGCATCCTCGGTCAGAGATTGTACAAATAACTTCATTACAACATCATCAGGCTCAACATTATAATCATCTATTACATCCATAAAATTTTTTAGATGTTCCTCACATGTGATGACATTGTTTCTAGTAAACTTAGGGAGCTTCTTTCTAATTTCATCAGGAATTACATTAGGATAACCAGGAATACCAAAAAAGATAAGTTGCTTGTACCTTTCATGAACAGGAACTCCATGTGGTGGATCCATTCTTTGAGATGTAGATGTCCTTGTGTTTGAACCAGCAGGAATTTTAGCAGCACCCGGAATGCCATTTGTTTGAGTTGCAAGGTTACCATGATTTCCACCTTGCCCCAAAAAGGAAGCAACAGTGTTTGAAGGTCCTAAGGTATGCTTGAGAAAATCAATCTTCTTCCTTATTTCTATAGCAGTGGCCTCCAACTCTACCTTCTCTAATTCTTTATCTAATATTTCTTTTTCCTTCCTAGCCTTCTCAAGGTCTGCATCTAATCTCAACCCTTGCTCTAATGGGTTTTCCACATGAACTTGTTCATTGATTTGAACTCCAACAACTTTCTATTTTCCTTTATCTCTAGGCCTAGTTATCTCATGTGTTCTTTAAACAATAAGCTATTCCTCTACTCTTTCAGGCTCTGGGACAAAATTAATTACCTCCAAATCTAACAATTGCCTCTTTAGCTAATCAGCCCTTATCATGGCTTGTCTTACTTTGTCTTCTTTTTCCTTCTCTCTTTGCTATCTGATAGCAACTTGTTCTTGGAATCTTTTTTCCAACTCATAGAGCTCTTCAAAGATTTCTTTTGATTCTGGGAGAGTAGTCTCAGATTCATCATCTCCCACTTGAAATTCATCCTCATACTAGTTCAATCCCAAATCAATAGCCTCTTCATATTATGAAATATTTTCTTCTTGACTAGGCTTGGTTTGAGTTTCTTGTCTTGTATCCTTTTTAATTTTCCAATTATGAGAAACATTTCTTTTCTTCTTTCCTCCCCTTTTCTGACTAGGCCTAGAAGTGCCTGGAAGGCCCTCTTCCAATCTATCTTCGGGATTCTCCTTTCTTTGAGACCTAGTACCTCTGTAACTCATTTTATAAATAATCTACTAACTAGAACTACTGCAAAGATGTTTGAGTCACCACCCAAGAATATTGGGAATCTTACAATACTATTTCCTTACTAACAAATATCCAAATGAGCTTGACATGACAAGGCACAAGAATAACCCTATTTCTTCCAATGATGACCTACTGGTTATTATAAACTTGTGTAACACTCCCCAGCAGAGTCACCATCTTGTTGGATACTCAGATGGGCAAATCAATCTGGTTAATAGGATTTTGACTTTACAATATAACCACAACCAAAGATTCTAATAGATGTATTTCTTCATTATTGTTCTCCCCAATGGAGTCACCATCTTGTTGGTGTTCAAAATGGACCCTTATGCTCTTAGGCTGCCAATATACAATTATAAATATTTTAGGATAGGTAAGTTCCAAAATGTAGAAGGATCATAGGGTAACTGGACCAACTATAGAGACAAGACTACCCTCTTCACTTCTAGATTTGTAAAACCAAGGTGGGTGCACCTAAGCCAGTGAAAACTATATTTTACACACCAAAGACTGGGTTTGAATAATAGATTGATAGTAAGAAAGTACTAAATGTTAACCTCACATTCATTGACTCTCCATTACTATTGGGCAACACAACCACACAACCAAAGACCTAAAGCTTAGAAAGGTTATTGATTTTAAGATTTTGGAATGTAACAACTTTAATCAATGTATGTTAACAAGAAAAATACTCATTTAGGCCAGTGCCTCATCCATTGGGCAAGATTTCTTAGACACAAAGACACATAGATTTGAGAATATCTAAGAATTCATAGCCATAAATACATTTATCCTAATCTTTACTGCTTACAGAACATCCTTACATAGATAAGAGAAAACCCATATCCCATCTAGAGCATAGTTTAATCCAATCCTAGATCAGAACTCAAGAATGAATATACATACATAAAAACAATATGTAATGAGCTAGAAAACTCAAAGCTTACTTGACTTGACACAAAGAAGAGATAAGAATTAGATATTTATATTAAGTATGATGAATTCCTTCTGTGTATACACTGAATCACAAGACACCCTACTTGCAAACTATAGCTTAGACCTGCAACTTTCTTCTTTCATCAACAAACATTGAATCAAAATTATTACAAACCTTGACTAAGAATAGGGCTAACCAAGAAAAAGTTTCTAAACACTTAACTCCCAATGCTTTGAATGATCATGAAAAATCCTTTTATCTCAAGGATTGCAACAAGAACTGATGATCATTCAAAGCAACAATTAGAAAGCTACCTAACTCAACAAAAAGAATGAAAGCCAGACAAGACAAGCTCCAAGTGCAAGGCTAGTAAGATAAAAAATAATCATCAAATTCTACAATAGATCTGACCTTGTACTAGCCCAACAACACAAAAATTCATGCTAGAACAACCACCAGGACCTTCCTCATAAAATCTCACCCACAACCAAGCTGGAATGATAAAAAATGGTCCAATAATACGACTTTATTCGGCACACTATCTCCAAACCCTGCAGAAACAATTTGAATTTGAAAAACAATGGATACATGCTCCAGTTTAAAATGCAGCTGTAGATCCTTTATTTCTCGGTATATCAGGTGGCTCACATTAATCTTTACAATAGTCATGAAACTCTTTGGAAAGTCCCTATCCATGCTAGCAGTCAACACCAATGAAAAATGTGCACGTCAGCTCCCTCTAACATACAAGACCCACCCTCATCAGTGCCTAAGAAATATCAAAATCAACAGTTGGCGCAAGATCTCATGGCTCTAACAAAACCCATGAGAACTTATGCCGACCGTAGATCCTCTACGGATGTCAGGGCCCTCAAAACACATTGGCAATCAGGTCCAACTAACAACTCTCTGAATCATCAATGCCTCAACCAATTAGGAAAAAGCAAGTCAGCACCATGTGGCACATCGAACCCACCGTCTTGTCTGCCTTTAACACTCGAAAGATCAGACGGTCGGCGTATAATATCAAGGGCTCCAAAAATTCCTTGAGATCATGCACCCACCATAGATTTTGAATCTTCACACTAAGATACTAGGCCAGCCTGATGGAATGTCCAACTCAGGGTCACGTGGACCAATTAAAGAAGGCCAACTATACCAACATGGTAGTGGACCCGCTTCATATGAAAGGCAATGTCATAAAGGAGAATCGACAGTAGTCTTAAGATCACATGCCTCTGACACACCCTATAAGAACATACGTCCCCTGTTAGATTGAGATGGTGTCAAAGAGGCTGGGCCTAGGAAAATACAAAGGCCAAAAACATTAGAAAAAAAACAAGTGCTGGGACTTAGGAAAATATTAAACCACCGAGAAATAGACTTAGGAAAGATTTAAAACACATGCGATTTTAAGAACTTAAGTGGCCCAAAAACTAACATAAAAATAGATTTAAAACAAGGCGCACTAGGGTTTTTCAAACAAACAGCTAGATTTATGAAATTTTTCCTAGGGTTTAGCCAGGAAATGGGAGAAAAAAGACTGCAAAGGCACAAAAATAGGATGAAACCATGGAAAATTTTTACTAGTGCTAGCAGGGGTTGGGACCTGTGCCCTCCAAAAAATTTTTATTATTTTTTTAAATTTTTAATATATATTTCATGAAATTTATAAACACATAATTCGAGAAACGTCAATCTTGCAACAATGAATGAATTTTACACTTTCTTTAATATATATATATATATATTTTATCAACAATGAATTTAGAGGAATAAAATTCATTTGATATAGGTTTTGGTTTATTTTCTTTTTTTTATATACAAAACTAACTCTTTAATTTGTTTTGTTTCTTTGATAGGGACAACTTATTTCTAAAAATGGAAACATATAGACTCAGAACTTTATTTCTAGAAATGGAAATATATGGCTTTCTAACAAATACAAGCCTAAATTTGTCCTTCAACTAATCTGTCTTTTTCCCACTAATTCATTGAATTATTTCACATCAAAATTGGGTCTGTAAAATTAGTTTTGTCATGACCTGGTAATTTTTTTTTTGACTGTCATTTTTGATAGAGAGCAATATTTTTTTAACACAAAATAGTGAACTTTTACCCAAATTGATTTTCTAACAACCCATTTATTTATTTCATTCATACTATAGAACTAACTATAGAGATTTTAATTTTTCATTTTCTAGGTGCCCCAGGATGAATTTTCCCCAAGAATTTTAGTAGCATAACACTACTATGCCAAGTCACAAAAAAAAAAAAAAAACATAATTGAAAGGGTTTCCTAATACCCATAATGAAGCATAATTGAAAATAGATCTGCATCCTCAAATCAGACCAAGCACATCTATATAATGAAAATTTTATAAATGAAATTACAGAAAGATTAAATCAAACCCTACCTCAATCCAATGCTAGATACTGAAATAGAATACTTGTGAGATGAATACAATCCCAGAACTGTCAACAGAAAAGCTCAACCTATAGGCTCTGAGTCATAGCGCAAGAAATTCCCAAATCTAAAGCAAGCAATCTTCACCTAGAATTCATGCACAATCTCCAAAAGCTCAAGAACACAAAGAAAATATAAAACTTCCAAAAGCTCTCTCCAAAATTGCTCTCCAAAAACTGATTAACCAAAAATGAATGCCAAATCCCCCTATTAGGGGTTTAACTCCAACAATTAAGCAAACCCTAGATGAATCACACATAGAACTTCTAATCCAACTCTCTCTATTTTGTTGAGAGAAATTACCAATTAATAAAATAAAATTAATTTAATTATGCACAACACAACTTAGTCTCCTAAAGACAAGTTGTCACTTTTCCCAAGCCAATCACTTTCATAGTAAATAAAGCACATGTTATGATGAAAGGTGATCCCCTTAATACCACAAACACATAACAAAAATAGAGAAATAACAACAATATGCAAGAACAAAAAATTGGCTTCTTATTATCTCCACAAATGTGGAATTACAATCTTTCAGAATTACAATATGCAAAGCCACATGGGCATTCCCTTACAATATTCTGTAGGACAAAGCCTCGAATCAATACCCAGATCTACTACCCAGAACTATCCCAAACTACCTAAGACAACATTACATGCCTTCTTTATATAGGCAATTTCCACCGCCCGAGGAGGTTCCAAAAATTTAGCCCTAAGGGCTGACCAAACTTAGAATTATTTTATTTTTCATTTTATTACATCATAGTCAGCTCAAAATAACTTTTGAAACCCGAACAAAAATTTTGAAGGAAAATTATTTTCTGCCATTTCAGGTGGCCCGACTTTCAGAGACCATAAGTCATCACCAATTGACCCGATTGACTATTATAACCCCATTTCAGAAATGTCACAAAGTGCTCTACAGGCTTGATTGGTGCAAGTGCTTGTCACCCAAATTTTTGACCTCATCCAGGGCCTCTAAAGCCTTCAAAATTGAGTTCAAAGTTTCTATACCCTATTTCCAAAACTGAAAAGTTTCAATATCTTCAAAACCAGACTTGATCTAGCAATGAAACTTTATAGGTAGGTTGATATGACTAAGATGAACCTCCAACTGTGAAATCAGAACATTCCGAGATCATATGACCAACTTACTAAAAATAGCAAGTTTCCATAAATAGCAGCTCTGCATAGGATAGACCTTATTGAAAAGCAAATAGAAATATTTTTGGGTGATGCAAGATTGCTCTTACACCTAGGATGCTCCTCCATCAGACACCGAGGGTAATTTGAGAAGTGACCTAGTGACGACTCAGGTGTGAAAAGGGAAACCAAGATGGTTAACCTCCTACTTTGTCAGCCATGATGAACCTTCAATAGGTTGTCCTTTCTATTTGACCAAATACTCTTCATATGTCTTGTTCCTTGTGCTTCTGCCAACATGACTATCTAGTATATCCTCAATCTCCTTAGTATTTGAACTAGTTGCTGGAATACTCCACTGTGCTACTATAACCTCATCTTTAACACCTCCTTCATGATACTCTGTTAGATCTAAAACATTAAATATTGGTGAAATATTCAGCTCAGTAGGAAACTCAACCTCATATGCACTTCCTGAATCATGCTTCTTCAGTATCTTACATGGCCCAAGCTTCTTCATTTTCAGCTTTTTATATGTACCAACTAGAAATCTTTCCTTTCACAAATGGACCATGACTTCATCTTCGACCTAAAATTCCTTATGCCTCCTTTTCTCATCTGCCTTAGCCTTATACTACACATTCATCTTGGTAATATGATTCCTCACCTCCTCATGGATGTTCTTCAAATGTTCTGCAAAATCCTTAGCTTCAGCACTACTTATTTGTCCTTTATCTATCTTCCTCAACTCAATTGCATTTCTAGGACTACTCCCATATACAATCTGTGGATGATGTGATGAGCTAAACTTCAAATATGTCTTCAAATCTTCACTTTTTTCTAGTATCATTCTATGTGCTGCCTTATTTAGAAAACTAGCTCCTAGAATCAAGTCCATCTAATGATTGATCTTTCTAACTGGTGGTAATCCATTAGGCACATTACCAGATACAATATCCTAAAACTCAATCAATAATTCTATAACTTCTACAGGTAAATCTTCTACTTCCTCTTTCGCAGCCTTTGGAATTAAGGTAAAACACACATGCTCATGCCTCATACCATCTGAGAAATTTCCTCTATCAACAAAAGTTATTATTGCATTACCACATACCTTTCTTCTATTTCCTTCAATGGTTTTAGCTTATGTCGCACTCCATCCTTTGTTAGGGAATAAGTATTCGCATGATCATCATGTACCACACATTTGTCAAATTGCCACGGCCTACCTAATAACATGTGACATGCATCCATAGATATGATATCACACAGTATCTCATCTTGGTATCCACCAATCTTGAACTTCACTAGGCACTATTCACTGACGATGACCTTGTGGTCATCCTACACCCAGACAACCCGATATGGATGTGGATGTTTCTACCTCTTGAGCTTCAACTTTGTCACCATCTCTTCTAACACCAAATTATTGTACTTCCACTATCAATAATCACATCACAACACTTACCCTCACACTTGCATCTAGTGTGAAACAGGCTCCTCCTTTGCTCAGGTTCATTCTCACCACTTAGCAAAACTCTTCTATTAATCAACGTTTCTCCTCTTTCAACCTCTTCAGAATTTGATGATCTACCATCCTCATCTACATATGCAACTCTAGCTTGGTCTTCATTCCTCCTATTTGTCCTTCCTTGGCATTGAGGACATTTGAATGCCCTATGACCTTCTTCTCCATAGTGAAAACAAGTTCCATGAAAGCCTCCTCTTCCGGATCCTTGTCCTCTTCCTCTCTGATCTCTATTATTCTGATCTAGCAAATGATTGAAATTATCTCCTCTTTGATTCTAACTGTTACTGGCCTCCTACTTTTTTGGATCTTCATTTTGATCTCCATATGATCGTCCATGACCTCTTCTGCTTTGTCTGCTCTCAAACTTCTTGTTCAACTTTTCCTCTATTTTTAGGGAAAACTAGTATGCCTCTTCAATACTATTCATTCGAACCAGATTCAGCTCCTCTTGAATGCTTGGCCTCAACCCATTAAGGTAACGAGCAACTTTCTCCTTATCAGCTTTCACATGGCCTGTTCTGATGAGGATTTGATAGAACTCCTCTGTATACTCTTGAACAAATCTTCCTGCTTGCTTCAAACTTTGCATTTTCCTCATTAGGTCAACCTCATAATCAACAGGAATGAATTATCACTTCAATTTATCTACCATCTGATCCCATCTTGTGATTTTATCCTTTCCTCTTCTATTTTTCTCCAATTGAATCTCTTGCCACCAAATCTTCACATGACCCTTCAGTCTGGCCTTCGCAAACTTGACTCGATCAGGATCCTCAATATCTTCATACTCAAAATATTCTTCACATTCATTGATCCAGTCGATCAATTTCTCTGGGTTAAGATTCCCTAAAAATGTAGGAACCTCAATCTTAGGCCTTTTCCCAATCTTGGAAATGGCCCAAAAAATCCTTTCTTCCTCTTGATTCAAAACCTCAACTTCTCCTTCTTGATCTTCTTCTTCAGCTTCATCCTCGATTTCATCTCTGACATTAAGATTCATTCCTCTGTGAATCTCCTCTTGCAATACTCATAGTTTTCTCTATAGTTCCCTAACCTCAGGTGTTACAACACCAGCTCTTCAACCACATTCCCTTCATGGAGACATTTTTGCCCTTCTTGCTAAAACCCTAACCACAGTCCTGGTGCAAACTGCCTCATAGTTGGCAATCTATTTACACACTCAAGAACTCCTGCTCTGATACCACTTGATGAAGGGTGCTCCCCTTAATACCACAAACACATAACATAAATAGAGAAATAACAATAATATGCAAGAATAGAAAATTGGCTTCTTATTATCTCCACAAATGTGGAATTACAAACTTTCAAAATTACAATATGCAAAGCCACATGGGCATTCCCTTACAATATTCTATGGGACAAAGCCTCGAATCAATACCCAGATCTACTACCCAAAACTGTCCCAAACTACCTAAGACAACATTACGGGCCTTCTCTATATAGGCAATTTCCACTACCTAAGCAGGTTCCAGAAATTTAGCCCTAAGGGCCGACCAAACTTAGAATTATTTTATTTTTCATTTTATTACATCATATTCAGCTCAAAATAACTTTTGAAACCTAAACAAAAATTTTGAAGGAAAATTATTTTCTGCCATTTTAGGTGGCCTGACTTTCGGAGACCATAAGTCATCACCAGTTGACCTGATTGACTATTATAACCCCATTTCAGAAATGCCACGAAGCACTCTACAAGTTTGACTAGCACAAGTGCATGTCACCCAAATTTTTGACCTCATCTGGGGCCTCTAAAGCCTTCAAAACTGAGTTCAAAGTTTTTGTACCCTATTTCCAAAACTGAAAAGTTTCAATATCTTCAAAACTAGACTTGATCTAGCAATGAAACTTTATAGGTAGGCTGATATGACTAAGAAGAACCTCCAACTATGAAATTAGAACATTCCAAGATCATATGATCAACTTACTAAAAATAGCAAGTTTCCATAAATAGCAGCTCTGCACAAGATAGCCCTTATTGAAAAGCAAATAGAAATATTTTTGGGTGATGGAAGATTGCTCTGACACCCAAGATGCTCCTGCATCATGTTAATAATAAAATCTATTATTAAATAATTTAAAATTCCTAACATCCTCATTTTTAACATTCTTGCACTCTCTCTTTCCTGATGATGGATCACAAAGTGTGATCCGAAACGTTGATGCTAAAAAATGCACACAATCGAATCCAAAAATGCACATGAATTGTTAAAATGGATTATGAAAATCTGATATTATTAATCATTAAATCATGCTATAAATATTAATTAAATAACTAAAGGAAAATCTCAAGTATATTTTCACAAAATTAATTAATTAATATCAAATATCCTAATATTTGATTTTTAATTAATTAACGATCATAAAATAACATAGGAAATAAACTTAATATTATTTTCCAATATAATATTAAATTAATAACTATAGAAAATGGCACATACAAACAACAATAAAATAGGACCATCAAATAAACATACCAACATAGAGATGGAATCCATGAACTTTGTCACCTGACAAATTCGGGTAAGGTGGTCAACGGGTACTTATCCAATAATTAGGATAATTGGGCTTAGATTTAGGGTTTTTGGGTCCATATGTTACCTCCCTTCTTTACCATTGAGAGGAGTATATTTTTGGGCACGCTCACTCCTGCCAATTCAGGGAAGATAATGCCCTATACCTACAAACCTATCATCACAAATCAAAGCATGTACATACAACATATAACAAATACTAGTAGGGTACGGTCAGTCGTGTGGATCTCAACAAATCGAGTAACTATGCCTCCACCCTCTACCATATAGACACATAAAATAGATACATACATATGAACACCATACACATGCTAGTATGGGGTAAGTACATCATAATCCCACTAAAACATGAAACATCTCAACATAATATATCAATATCCAAACATGGCATCATATGACATAATCAAAACCATAATCTAGATCATCAATAGTTACAGACATAATAAAATCTGCACACAACAATGTGGCCTAAAAGAGTATGGCATTTGGAAAACTAAAAGCAAAAATATGGAGGTACTACAAAAAACCTCTCTCAAATAGTGGGAAATGAAACTACATGAAGTGCAAAATAACATCATCTAGGACATAGGAAAAGTGTTGACACCTTTTGAATGATCATTATTATAGTGATGATCAAGATCAATCTATATGAGTTTCCCCAACAATACTACTCAAACAATGACTAAATGGAAAACAAACACAAAACATTTATCAATTAAAGATACAAAATACAATAGTCTAGATGACTTCCTCCAACAAAACTAGTTTAACAATGAGTATATGGGAAACAAATTTTAAACATCTCTCAGTTGTAGAGGGCCAAGGCAAATAGTACATGATTTTGTATGAGTTACGTAAACAAACACTACTCAACTATACAATAATAAAGTACCATTTGAAAATATAGGTTCCAATAGTATGAAGAGGTAATTTCCTATACAACAAAGGAAGCATTAGCACAAAAAATTGAATCCCCATTACATAATGCTAAAATGTTAAGGCTTCACAAGTCCACAAAAACTCTATGTCACTAAGAATAAAGTGAAGGAAAGGCCCATGCAAAAGAGCATAACCTTTCTCTTTCTGTGATGAAGAAGAATAAGGTGCTAAAATGTGATGTTTCTTCATATAATCCTCTAAAGCCTCTAATTTATTCCAAAATATGGAAACCAAATGACCTTCCTTATAATAGAAACTTCAAGGATCAACTTATTTGTACTTAGTCCTAGAGGAAGACTCACTAGACTTAGATGATTTACCCTACTTACTGTTGGATTGTTGTTGTGATGTAGAATTTGGTGGTGGCTTGGAGGAACTCTAATTATTTGATGAATTTATCATTGACCTCTATGTCTATCTATGCTTCTCATAAGATGTTTGAGATGCCAATACTTGGTTCTTTGATCATCTAAGAGAATCCAACTATGTGAGCTTCAACTACTCATGTATCAATTGATCATAGAATACCTCAAAGGTAGGCAAGGTATATCATGAACTGAAAGGATCTATGGTGGAGTATAATGTAGAAGAGAATATGAAAAATGAACCTTAAAGTTTTGAGAGAATAATGTATATAATTAATTTCTATTTTTATCTTACCACAATCCTATAACAATGATCATAGTGATTTTATTTTTATCTAGAAATCCTCAACAGATGGAAAAGAATCAGGTGCTAAAGTAGTCAAATATACCTCAATCTGAAGTGACCTAAATAGATTAGTGGTGCCAAAAGATCATAAAAATTAGTCCATGTATGTTAACCATATTGAGATTTTTTTGGAATTATTGCAAGTTTGGTATACCTCTCGAATGCGTGCAAGTAACAATTTGAAAAAGTGTCTTACCTATACTTCTATTCATTAAATTATTGTATGAAAAATATTCTAGTGCTAAAATTAAATCCCAATTGCTCAGTTTTTGTCAAACTAAGTATCTCAAAATGTTACTCAAAATTCTATTTACAATCATTGTTTGTCCATCATTCCGTGGATGAAATTTCAAACTATACTTCAAATTGGTGTCTAGCTTCTTCCATAGAGTCTTCCAAAAATAACCAAAACACTTACTGTCTCGGTCAAAGATTATACTCCTCAGTAATCCATGCAATCTAAAAATATCCTTGAAGAAAATATCTATTATATGCACTACGTCTTATGTTTTACTACATGGTATGAAATGTTTTATTGTAATGCCCAAAAGTTCAGGTCAAAACACAACCAACAAATTTTTTTTTAAAGGTGAAAAAGTTCCTACGCTTACGATGCGGGACAAAAGTGAACATGTCATCATCTCAAAAGAGACAGGTGGTCACACCTCAACAAGGTTGTTTCCATAGGATGCTAGTTGGAACTCAATATAATCAGAGTTCGTTAAACATCTTGATGATCAATTTCATCGATCGTCAGTCTAAAAATCATATAGGTTATCTTCGAGTAAAAAGGATATCTAAGAGGAATCGAATGTTTATGTAATAACTTTAATTCTATAAATAGGTTAACCATTTCCAATAATGTACAATTCAATACCAATATGATTATGAAAATTAAATTGTCATTTTACGATAGCATTGGATATAAATTTAAATTATCATTTGCACCAATGTCTGTTTTTAATTGAACGTATACTAATTCAATTTATAATTACAACATACCAACTAATTAATGTACTTTTTAACTAATTAATAATTTTTAAGAAAACAATAAATAATGATAAATATACAACATTTTTAACTAAATTATATATATGAAATTAATTAATAATTATAATATATTAATTAATTAATATAATTATTAATTAGTTAATATACTATAATGTATTCATTAACATCATATATATATGTCATAAATTTAAATGACATGAATTCATACATAAATAGCAAAATAAATATTTAAAATATTGCTCAATAACATCTAACTAATATTATTAACATGACATTAATGCAAATGAACTTAATAACATAAATTAATTAATAACAACCTAAGCTATCATAACAACCTACTCACTAAACTAAACATCCCACCAAGTCAAGTAGCCTATCTCCCTACTCTTAGCACCCTAGAAATCTATCAAATCTTCCCTTCACTCCACTTAGCATCACAAAGGACAAGGGAGGGGTGCCCAATTTAAGAGAGGGAAGAAAATTTATTTCAAAATTTCAAACTTCCCCAAAAGCCTGCGCCCAAACCTGCGCTTGGAAAGAGGAGAGGCATGGGGAGTAAGTGGGAAGTGGGTCCCACCACTTACTCTTGTCCAAGGGAAGCTCCATTCACATTTTAAATTAATTGCTAGGAATGGGCTAGCAAAGGCATGCATAGGTTTTGGAGACTAAAAGGTAAGAGCATTTAGTAAAAGGTAAGAGATGACAGCAAAAGGACAATTTCTTGTCCAATGAAATCAGTTTCAAACTTTACAAAGACTTGTCATCCCTATGCATGCACCATGTATTGGGGAGGCTATTAAATAAGGTATGGGGGAAATAATTGTTGGCATTAAGCATAATTGCCAATAGTGACAACACTTATTTGCATTCTGGATGCAAACCGAGCAGACAGTGCAAACCGAGCAGACAGTGCAAACCGAGCAGACAGTGCAAACCGAGTAGACAGTGCAAACCGAGGAGACAGTGCAAACCGAGCAGACAGTGCAAACCGAGCAGACAGTGCAAACCGAGCAGACAGTGCAAACCGAGCAGACAGTGTAAACCGAGCAGACAGTGCAAACCGAGCAGACAGTGGAAACCGAGCAAGTTAGTACAAACCGATCAGGACAATGTAAACTGAGTAACATCTTGTCTACCGAGTCACCAATACTTACCTAGTTCAATACCTACCGAGTGATCAGTATGAACCGTGCCTTCACTTCTACCGAGTGCATGACGATGCCGAGTAATGCAGTGGACGCCGAGTATCAGAAAGTCACCGAGTCAGTTTGAAGGAACCGAGTAACCATATTTGGGCCGACTTAGTAGCACTTATGTTTATTTGTCAAGCCGACTGTGTAATTGTAATTGTAATTAATTGTTTGAGACTTGTATATAAACAATGTTGTAGAAATAAAAAGATGTAATGAAATGTATGAAGTAGAATATATGTGAAAGAGAAAGAAAGGCAGAAATAAGCAAATTACAGAAGGCTTCAGAAGTATAAGGTACAGCAAAGACAAATTCATCATAGAAGGTGATCAGTACATCAGCGAATCTCATTCAACAATCCAGTTGCAAAGCAAAGATCTACTGTTTCATTCTAACAGGTGAATCAGTACTAAATCCTTTAACCGGGTAGACTTAACAGTCTTTGTAAAAATCTCTTTACCGAATGCATACTTCATTGTATGTTTGTAAATCCTTTAACAGGGTGGATTTAGCAATCCTTATTGCTCCTAACAGGGCAGATCATCAGAAGTGATCAAATTGTAAGCCTTAACCGGCCAACTTTATTCTGCAGTATTAAAGCTTTGTGGGTTTCATCCCCACCCCAGTTTTACTTTCTTTTGGAAGGTTTCTGGGTAACCAAATCTATGTGTCATTATTGTGAATGTTTGTAAGTTTCATGCTTTCTGTATGCAAAGGTTAAAAAGTAAAATACATGTTAAAATTAGAAGAAAATTTGGAGTTACTGATTCACCCCTCCCCTCTCAGTAACTTGGTTAATTCCTGAATATTTCCAACAATAATACCATGTTATTTTATTTTTTTATAACATATTGAGGTGGCAAGATTAATATTATAAAATGACTGTGGTAAGAGAATTGTATGGGAATTCTTTTCCCATACAATTTCCAGAGAGTTGAAAGCCAACTTTTCTTTGAAAATGAATTCTCTTATGTATGAGAACATTATCAATTTCCTTCACAGCAATGAGTAGAATAGCATTATCATTTATTAGTTTCCTTATTGCATTAGGAAGTCTATAGTCTTAAAATTGATAGTGTATCATTAAGGATTAAATATGGTTTGATTGCAAATCAATAGAGATATCAACAAAATAACTATTTTGTTCATTCCTTCATAGATGTTTCATTACAATTGAAAGGACTAAAAGTGAGATATGAATCATATATAGAGATTATTTTCAATGATCATGACAATTAAATCATCTTGTAGGAACTACAATATTCTTATATCAACCCAAATCTGGAATCATAATGGATTTGTTACAATATTAAAATCTATCAATGTTGATAACTCATTTGCAAAGAAAGAGTAATTTCAACTATAAAGAGAGAGGGAGATCTTTTATAACGTATGCAAGAATTCATCATAAACATTAAGGAATCCATTTCAATACATACACAAATACATCAAATACAGTTACATCTTCATAGTTACAATAGAGCATTGCAAAGGATAATACCATACAATGAAAGATCAAGAAAGGACAGTCTCTCATCTATTTCATCTTCACAATAGCTCCAAGTAAAAAACTTTACATTAACTCTTTGACATCAATAGAAGTCCAAATACAAAGAGAGGTTACACAAAGGAATGAACGGGTTGTCTTCTCACAACCACCCAAAAGATGAAAACCTCCATGATAGCTCCTCTTTGAGCTTCCACAAATCTGCAAATATATACAAGGCAAGGGAAAGACCATGGGAGCTCACCTCCCATCCTAGGCCTCTCATGAGGCCACCCCCGAGCTTGGGGAAAACCACAAAGAATAGGATACATACACAAACTCAAGCACTCACATGAAATCAAACAAATAGATCCCAAATTCCCTTAAGGATAAAACATAGGATCAAATCTGATCCTTTAATAGGGTGTGAATGGGCAACACATGGAAAAGCCAATGCCATAATAAGGCCACACATGGACCACAGTAAATGATGTCAAGGCCACACATGGAACTCCATAACAACATATCACATATCAATGGCACACAAGGCCAAATCCCTCCTTATAACCCCAAAAATGCCCCTTGGGCTTCAAATGCAAAGGCTACTTGGGGACAACACACCCAAGCTTATCCTTCCCCACATATGGAGGAAACTCTACACATAATGTTGCCTCCATCTCCACACCCCCTCTTGGTTGCTCTTCCCTCCCAAGGGTGATTGAGCCAAGAGTAAACAACCCAAAACACCATCACAAAAGAAAATACAAATGCCATTTCATGCTCTCACCATGACTAACCATGGGGAGCTAAAACTCTTAACAAAAATTACAACTACAAGATTCATCTACAACAAAATGAGAGAGATGAAGAGCAAGATCCTCCAACCTATGATCCAATGCAAAATGATGAAGTTTTGAGCCTTCTCCTTCTTGTATCCCTAGCTTCCTCCTTCTCCAAGTTTAGTGGTCTCTAAAGGTAGAGAGTGGGTGAACAACCCCAAACCCCTCTAAAAGTCCTACTAAAAGGGACCCCAAACCAACTCTCCACAACCCTCATAAATAAGGTCCTAACAAGTACTCTAAGTCCAACATGCAAGTTGCAATTTCGTTCAAGTTTGAACATGCAATTTTAAAGAGGTCAAAAATTCAATTTTAGGCTACACATAAGGTGAAAATACCCCTAACCCATGGGTACATGGAATGGGCTACCTAAAAATGCATGAAACTACCCCCTAGGGTCCCATTTAACCCTCCAAAAACCATGGTTCAGTTAATGCACGAAAATGTAAGGTATGAATTCACTTAGGGGTCCTAAGACAAGAGGATGCACTTAGAATACCCCCCTCTAGGAAGCTTATAGGACTTGCTCTCGCACTCTAATCACACAACATACCTTAGTTAACAATTAACTCTAGTGTCAAGTGACACTCACATAATTAACATCATAATTAAGGTATGTCCAACATATTACAACACTTAACAATCCTACACATACATTCACATTACGGTTACAAAATAAAACACTTCACAATGAGGCCCTGGTCTCTTCAATAGATGGGGCCTTGGCTTTACTGATAGCACAAGCATTCAATGTGGTTTCCCCAAATGTTTCCATGGTCCTTCCACCTACAAAACCTAAATGTAGCATCAGTAATTCAAGGAAGAAAACCATCATATATAAACATACAAGATGTAATATCCACACATTAATCTTAACCCAATTGCATACAAGGAATCATACAAAAAGTAATGATCTAACACAATTCAATTGAACATTCAATCACATAGAATGAAATGTCATAATTCAATTATCTGCACGTAATCATATAGGATTCAATAATCACATCAAATAAATTCAATTTGCATAACTCAATTCATACTTGAATTGCATATATAATTCATAATTTAATTTGCATAATTCAATTTGAAAATTCAATAGCGTAATTCAAATGAAATCAAGATCATCCATAATCTAGTCATCAGGTTCACATAACATCATATAATAATATAATCTAACATGATCAAATCCAAATCCACTCATCATGGATCCACATACAGAGTCAACAAAATATAAAGTCTAATGATTCCATCATAACATAACAGTAGTCGAATGAGTCCAAGTATCTCCAAAAACATAATCAAAATGAGAAACTAAGTCTAGAAATTGGGATCACTATGTGGGCCGAAGGTGGGCCTCACATTTATCTTGGAAAATTTGTCCACAAAAACAAATATGGAACCATTACCTCTTACTATCCTTGGTAAGCCAAGAATTAAATCCATGTTAATATCACTCCAAGGTTTCTCAAGAAGAGAAATCATTGTATACAATCTAGAATTCCAACTTACTCCTTTTTCAACTTGACAAAGTCCACAACTCTTCACAAATATATGAACATCCTTATACAACTGTGGCCAAAAATACCTTTCCTTAAGAAAACTCAATGTCTTATCAATGCCAAAGTGTAAAGCTAAACCACTACTATGCATCTCCTTTATCAAATTAGTTCTCATTTATTGTCTTGGTATACATAATTCAATTCCTTTGAAAAACATACCGTCTTGAATGAAATAGTCTTCCCATTTACTTGGTTGATATGGAATATATTGGAGTTGATGAGTAAACAACCCAAATCTCCCAAGAACACCTACATACAAACACCTATCACAAAAAGAGAGAGAAGAAGAAAGAAGCTATGGAGGCCTAAACACATTGATCCATGAGAGAGGAGAAATCATTCTTGATGTGCAAAAACAAAATTTGCAATTCAATAATCAAAACTCTGTTACCCAATCTTTTAAGAATACAAAGGAGATCAATCCTTCAAAAAGTAGATCTGAAAACCTAAAATGGTAAAACCTAGATTGCACAATAATAATTAATAAAGAAATTAATAATCATATGCCTAAAGTTTAGCTTAAGCATAAAGAGATAATAAGTGACTTATCAATTAAATCAAACATGATTTAATTAATAAGGAAATACTTTATTACTCTAACACCCCCCCTTAAGATAAAATTTGGGAGAAGCTAAAAACCTAGAAAGAATTATTGAAAGAAAATGGGTCCCGGCAATAAACATCTAATCAGGTACCTAAGTACAAAAGAGAGTCTCTATAAAGTAGAGAAATAGAAAAAACCACATGGGAAAAACTCTACTCCAAAAAGAGACAAATAATAGTTTGAAGGACTGAGGAAGTCTCCAAAACTAGGAATGTTCCAAAAAATAGGAACAAGTATGAACATGTACAACATCACTGAAGCAAGAAACTGTAAACTCTGTCAAGAAGTAACTGATTATCTAAAGATCCTCCACTCAAATGTGACTAGGTAGAGAAGATTGTAATCTCCACGAGTGCCCTCAAATGACACTACTCGAATCAGGAGGAAAATAAAGGCAAACAACTAATGTTGAAGATACAAAATACTGTAATCTGCACGAGTGCCCTCAAATGAAACTAAGAATCAAGAGCCAAAAAAAGGAAAACACCTAAACTTGAAAATATAGATGGCATAAAACCACAAAAATCCTGAAGAGCTGATCAATCAAAGCTAGAAGAGTGCATCCCAAAATAGGAAAAAAAGAGTGTCTATATGGTAAGTGATCCATCTAACTATAATTCTTAGGTACCCAACCACTGCATCTGCCTAGTACATAGAATAAAATACTAAATACACAGATCACACTATCTAAACAAGGAAACAATAGAAACAATAGTAGAAACCCCCCCATAATGTTGACAAGGGAGTAATGATAGGTACACTGAAAAGATTGTCCAATATGAACTACATGATGAAGATGAATCTAAAACATTGATGGTGAAGAGAGAGTACAAACACAAATAAAGATACCTGAAGCTAGTGTTGTTTGAGGAATGTTCACATGAGAAAATTAGATGGCAAACAAAGGAAAGCATCAAACCCCCCTAGCACTTTATAATGGAGTGCAAGTACAAAGAGCATGAACATGTGCAAGATCCCATGCATGAAATAGAATGGCACTTTATCTCAATGCATGTACATAAAAGAATGCTACAAAAGTGAAGTATACACTACTTAAAGAAGAGCGAAGGATACTAAAACAAAAGAACAGGCTAAGATGAGCCATCCCTCAAAGGGAAAAGATCCCAGGACCTAAAACATCCAAGATACCCACCAGATTGCAAAAATGAAAAAGTCTAAAAAAAAAGTACTTGGAGAAGCTGGAAAAAATACTCACAATACTACAAATATTATAAAACAAGCTTTCCAACGATATATCATTTCGCTAAAATGGAGTCTGGATGTGCAAGATAGAGCTCTCGTAGTTCAAAACTAAACACTGGATTTGAGAGTAAAAAAAACCATCAAAAATAAAAAATTAAAAATTAAAACTTCCATATCTAGATAGATCTCGAAACTAGCTTTCCAACAATATCTTGTTTGCTTGATTTCAACACCGTATGCTCAAGTTATGAGCAAAATACCAACTGCTACACTAAAGGGCCAAAAAAATAGTGCAAATGATGATGATGCATGCTAACGTGATCAAATCACGGGCTTAAATTTGACAGCCAAATCGTCATCACCTCCCATAAAAAAATTAATTTTTTTTTTCAAAATCACATGCGCACCTCAAGATGTGTGCCAGAATGTATGGATTTTGTCTTGATTTGCATGCCAAAACAACAAATTTTTTAACCTTGATTTGTGTGCTAGAGTAGTAAGTTTTTGTCTCAATTTGTGTGCCAGTTAGTATAATTTTTTTCCTTGATTTACATGCCAAGATGGTACAATTTTTTCCTTGATTTGCATGTGAGGGTTGTACGACCTAGCATGCAAAAATAATTGCCTCAATATGCAACAACATCCAAATTTGATCCACTTTATATGAAAATAGGGGTTTTTGGGCACTATGAGTTGAATGGCGAGGTTTGTTTGGGCCCAATGTGCACGAGAAAACTAGTAACTACCTGTGGATCTGTGCTAGGGTTAGTTGTAAAAAAAAATTTCCACAGATTCCAACTTTGTCCAAATTGGACAAATTTTATATGGATCTAGGGGTTCTTAGATGTTGTGAATGCAACTGTGAGGTCTGTTTGAAGACAAGATGACTATAAAAAGAGATCCCCCTAGATCTGATAGAAAAACCCTCTGAAAATGCAAATCTATCAAACATGAACAAATCTTTCAAGAAGAGGATAGAGGCAAACATATATGAGGCTCTGATACCATATTGGAGTTGATGAGTAAACAACCCACAACTCCCAAGAACACCTGTATGCAAACACCTATCATAGAAAGAGATAGAAGATGTAAGAAGCTATGGAGGCTTGAATGCATTGATCCATGAGACAGGAGAAATCATTCTTGATGTGCAAAAAAAAAAGTTGCAATTCAATAATGAAAAATATGCTACACAATCTGTTAAGAATACAAAGGGGATCCATCCTTATAAAAGGAGATCTGAAAACCTAAAAAGGTAAAACCTAGGTTGTACAATAATAATTAATAAAGCAATGCATTATTATATACCTAAAGTTTATCTTAAGCATAAAGAGATATAAGTGACTTAGTAATTAAATCAAACATGATTTAATTAATAAGAAAACACTTTATTACTCTAACAAAATAGGTTCTCTACACATTCTCCTTGGCTTAGCAAAATTAGGGTCAATTTCATTCAAATTCTTCATATCTTCAAAACCAAGAACCTCATTTCTCATTTCAGTCAACAAAGATCTTCTACTAAATGCATCAACAACTCTGTTAGATACTCCACTCTTATGTTTTATGACATAAGTAAAATTTTGTAAATGCTCAACCCATTTCATATGTCTCTGATTCAAATTATTCTAACTACCTGAATACTATAAAGTCTTATGATCAGTATACAACACAAATTCCTTCATCAATAAATAATGTCTCCATTTACTGAGAGCTTGAACGATACCATAGAATTATTGATCATCCACAAAATATTTCATTTTAGCATCATTCAACTTTTCACTGAAGAAAGAAACATGTTACCTTCTTCAGTCAACACAGCTCCTATTGCACTTCCACTTGCATCACATTCTACTTGGAATAAATTATTGAGATTAGGTAAAGATAACATAGGAAATTCAACAACCATTTGTTTCAAAGTGATTCAGGGGCATCCGATGGTCATAACTTTTGACTCAGTTGCCCAATTTGGATGAAATTTTATGGGTAATTCCTCAAGAGATGCTATTTGGATTGCAGACAGAGCTTAGCTCGATAGGGAGATAATTTGACACTTTTTTGGGAGCCAAAAAGTTCGTCTAGGCCTCCAAAATTGGCTTTTAGTGTTTTTTACGAGTTTTTAGAAAGTTGTTTTTTGTAATAACTTCAAAATCTTGTTACTAATTTTGAAGTTTAGTTGGAAATTATTCCTATCTTAGTTTAGGGAAGCTTTAGGGAAAAATAGTTTTTTCAGGAGTTGTTTTCAAAATTACCAAAAATGAAAAAAATGGATTTTGTGAAAATTTGCCAAAAATGGTAATTTGAATTTGGTTAAATTACTGTTTTTATGTTATTGTAAGGAAGAGAGGATAGTTGGAGGAAGAATGAAGAATTGTGGATTCTGAAATCATCTTTGTTTTCATGTATTTTTAATGATATTGGTTTTTGAATAAAATTGGGGCACATGATCTGGTATCAGAGCCAAAAGATGGCTGGGAGAGGTCAAGGAAGAGGTAACACGAGGATACAAAGGGACATGCAAATGCTCTAGAGACAAGTTGCAAAACTTACAAAAAGACTTTCCAATCAAGAGCTAAGACGATGAGAAGATGATTTAGATGATGAAGCAAACAATGGAAGAAGAGATGAACAACATGCAGAAGATGAAGAAGATGTAGAGAATAAAACTAAACTATCTTTTTAAGAAAGGATGCTTAGGGCACTAGAGGGAATAAATGACAGTATCAAAGTTGAAGTATTTTACTATGTAGGTAGTCTTAAACTATAGGATTTGATAGATTGGCTAAACAACATGGGGAAGTTCTTTGAATGGAAACATATGACAGAGGAAATGAAGGTAAACTTTTCCTGCACAAAGCTAAAAGGGCATGCAATGATTTGGTGGGACCACTTGCAGAAGGAAAGAACCTGAAAGGGAAAGGATAAAAGAAGGACATGGGAGAAAATGGAGAAGAAATTAAAAGAGAAATTGCTACCTGTAGATTATACACAAACCCTCTTTCAAAATTTCCAAAATTTGAAACAAAATCTATCTACTGTGGAAGACTATACAAATGAGTTCTACAAACTATCCATTCAAGTGGATCCTCATGAAAATGATGAGTAGATGGCCACGAGGTATATTAATATGTATATGTATATATATAGTTAATCTATATTTATTCTTATAATAACTATATAACTAATTAATAAATTAGATTAATGAATAGACATTTCCCATGAAGGGACATGTCTCTTCTTGTCTTTTCTTTGTATGTATACAAGAGATTGATGCATTTGGAAAATACATACAATTAGATAGTGCTATTACATTTGCAATGATACTAAAACCTTAACAAAAAAAATGATTTTATGCAAGATAATGTTCCTAATTCCAGTAACGATGAAGTAAACAAGTCAGTAGAAGAAGAATTAAAAAAAACTTTTACCAACCCTAGAAAGATTGTATGTTACAAATACAATAAATTTGGTCATATTGCCAAGTATTGAAAATTATGGATTAATTACAACTAATTGAATCATAAGAATAAGGTGACATGCTTCAAATGTAACAATCATGGACATGTTGCAAAGTATTTCATATTTAGAGGACCAGTAAGGAAGTCCTTGAGACCATTCCCAAAAGAAAAGGAACAAAATGAAAAAGAAAAAGAGATAGAAGAACTCAAAAAAGAATACAAGGATAAATGGGTCAAGAATAATGAATCTATTGAATTTGAAGTTAAGAAAGATGAAGAGAAGAGTGTGATCCCTCACAAGAGTCCTAAGAGTCTTATGGAATCATTACTAGGCTACATTGCCTCACCATCTTTTTGATGCTCAATATATTCCTTAACGGGTTCATGATAGATTAACACCAGTTAGATACAAATACCCTATATGGATGAGTTAAGTTATGCGTTCTTGAATGAAACTTAGTTACTTTATATAGGATCATGGACAAGATCACATCTAGTTTTGAGATGTACTAGTTTGAGCTACCACTAGTTCCTTAAAACTTTATGGGAAGATTTTGGGACTTGTGCCAAATTTTCTACAAGGGTATTAATGTGGTTGAATTACTTACCATTTACACTAAGATTATAGATCATTGAAGAGCTTGGAGCAGTTGTTGGAGCCTGAAGATTTTATAGTTGTGTTCACAAAACTGTCACACAACCACACAAGCTATGTGTTTGTTATTAACTTAAAGTAATTTTGTCATTTGCAGTGGCAAAGCTATTAGCATGGATACTCCTAGGGTTTTTAATGTTCTTGAAAGGAATAGATACAAATTCAAGATCCATCCCTTCAAATCTACTGAAGAGGATAAAAAGGGTGCATTCTGGCATACCCTAGTTGGTGTTCTTCATGTTGAAGACATCAGGGCATATATACATAAGAAAATTGAGTTCATAGGCACTAAAAAGATATTTGATGAAATGTTAGGGTTATACAATGTAGATCAAACCCTAAGACAAGAATGTAGAAAGGTTCATCGGTTGCAAATAGTTAAATTAGAATAGATCAAAATTTTGTTGAGAAGGATTGATGATGAATTTATATGGATCGCTAGAACTCCAACTAAGATCATCGAATAAATATTGCATGAGATCACTAGTTTACCTATGATAGGTAAAGTACCTACTACTAAAAATACCATTAGGTTTGAAGTGGAAAATATAACAAAAAGTAAGTGGAACAAGAGAGAAATGACATAAAATGACATAAAAAAAGATGTAAAACTCATTGCAATGATATTGGGATACAAGTTTCAGTATAGTAGCAGTCTAGATAATGTATCAACCATTTTCTATACATATGGCATATAAAATGGTAGTAGAAGATAAATAATATGACGTGTTAGAGGTTCTAAGGTAGCAACTAATGGAGAATTTGGTAGGGATAAAGAGAAATAGAACAACACACTTTAGATTTAGTTCTCTAACAATGTATATATTATTTCATGTTATGAGAAGATTCCCTAACATGTATCTATGGAGATCAGATAGGTGCACTATGCAAATGATAAGCGGTTTATATAGAAGTGATAAGTAGAATAGGTATGCTGAAATTGCAAGAATGATGAAACTCTTTTAGAAAGAAATGCATGATACGGAAAGCATCTATTGGAGAATAGTGGATAAATGTAAAAATGATATATTTTTCATGGTGGATACTGACAGCACATGCTTTCAAGTAGTGGAACCTAGAACTTCATGGGATACTCCTATGGGCTATGAAGTAGACTACATCAATCTAGAACTTCACATTCAAAATGTTCTACAATCACCTAAAGATCCCAATGCTCCAAGATTAGGTACATATGAAGAAAATTACATAAAAATTAAGCAATAATTGGTGAATGGGAGAAGGAAGAATAAAATTGAATCCCTTGTTGACAAAATGGTAGGGAAACATGGCATATGAAAAGAAGAAATGAAAAATGACAGGGAAAAGGTGGAAGAACTTGGGGAGAAATAAAATATTCCCCCTCCTTAATATAACATAAAGGTACCTCAAGTGGTGGAGGTTGAAGAAGAAGAAGAAGAAGAGAAAGAAAAAGATGACACTCCTACACCTACTAGGAGAACATCATAAAGACAAGCAACACGAGCTTCTACACAAGGCCAAACTCCTACCAAAGCCAGACCTAAGGCCATGGCTAGTAGACCAAGAAAGAAGAGGAAAAAATTTGACACTCCTCCATCTTTGCAAGAAAAATATAAGAAAAAAAATACTTCTCTATTAGAATAATTGAGAAGGGGTGTGCATCAGTTAGATCAGTTATCCTACAATCCTAAAAACAAAGATGTACCCTACAAAACAATTTCAACAAATTATGCAGCTTGGTAATATAAATTATCAATCTGTCCATGTAGTTTACTGATTACTAGTAATTATCTAACTTTGATTACTGACTAAATCAACTATGCAACATGTAAAGTATGATATCAAAACAATCATAATAAATAACACATAATATAATGATTTAACCTAGAAACTAATAGGGAGATCTTCTTCAAACTAGCCCTACTTCCTCTAGGACTTACCTAGTCCTTCTCTTGACCTATTTTAGGGTTTTTTAGACCCTTCATAGTGAGGGATTATTCCTAATCTCCTCTTCTCCACAAGATATCACCACCAAGGGTTTTAACTCACTCTTGATTCCACAACTCTTCATATGAATTCAACTAAGGAATTCATCCCTTCACTCTAATTCTTGATTCCATGTAATAGAAATGAGAGAGTACTCAATTTTTCTTAGCTTGACTCAATTTGAGGTGTTCCACCATGTAACAACTTCCTCCTACAAGTCGATATTCAAATTGTAGGCCAAAAGGCTACTAGGCCCTTGTAGGTCTTCCAACACACAAATTTGGGCTTAACTCTTCAAATTTTCACACAAGTGGTCAAAAATATCATATATCCTAAGACCCTTTTTGATGATACAAACAATTCCAAACCCTTATGTCTCCAAGTTCTCCGTACATCCCTTTCCTATCTTTTAGCCTTGTTTTTAGGCCTATTTAGGCCTCACTGGTTTTTAGTGAGGGTTTGATATTTCCACCCCTTTCCAAATTTATCAAGAGCTCTCATTCACAAGATAAAGTATTTGATCATCATAGAACACCTTTCTAGACTTGGATTGGATTTCCCAATGCCCGAGATCTCTCCCATTTGTTGGATCAATAGAAAGCTCCCTAGCCAGGCTAGGTCTGGCTCGCCTAGGGCTTTCTCTTAAAAATATTTCCCCTACAAACTAAAGCATAAAAATACATATTTACATAGTATTTATAGTTCTCTAACATATTCTAGGTGGCCATGAAAAACCAGCCATAGAATCCTAAGTTAGAGCCATTTTTTATGCCTCCACTCTGAACAATCCAACAAGCCGGTCTCAAAGGAGGATTTAAGTTTTAATGCTGAAAAGAAAAATCCTAAGCTAAAAAAAATCTCTAATATAATGCTCAAACTTATAGAATCAATACATGAAAATCTTTTTCTATGTTTCAATCTATGATTAAGGATGACCGAGCTCTCTATTCAAATCCACATGGGTACAGTCACAACATTGATGAAAATTTGAAAAGTACTCACACAAACTAAATGTCCAACCTTAGGTCTCGATAAAAAAAAGCTAGAAATAGGATCATTCAACCTATCTTGGTTATTTTTAGACCTATAAATAACTCTCACACTCAAATAGGCCTGAGACAAATTTGTTATCATGACAATTTTGCAAAATTGCAAAGTTGTCATGACAACTTTTACATTTTGCTTGGCAACTTGTGTCATGAGGTCTAAAAAGACTCTCTATACTATCCTAAGTCTTCTAAGACCCATCCTAAACTTTATTTCACTTAATTAACTCATTTTCATAGTCAAAACATATGTTTGACTGATTCACAACATCCAATAGCTTACAAGCCATATCCCTTGGGTCTTTTCCTAGTCTAATGAGACCATCACTAGGAATTAATTCAACTACCTAATAACCTTATTGGAACTCAAACATACTCACTAACTAAGACAAAAAACCAAAATCCCTTAATGTACTATGAGTTGGCCAAGGTCACTACAAGCCAAAACTAGGTGTCTAGGAGCTAGGTTGGCCAAGAACCTAGGTGCTCCTGCACCATACTCACCCACAAAAAGAAACTAAGTCCCATTAGGAGACAAGAGTTTCATATCAATACCTAACTTATTGAAGATTTTTTTTTCAATTCATTGAGCCTATGAGTTAGGTAGAGACTTCCACTTCACAAGGTGCTCTATGTACACTCCATGTCTAGTTTGTTTCTTGAATCTTGAGTCTATTATCTTCTTAGCTTGAGGCTTCACTTGGACTGGTATTTTGAGTTCTTTAACATCAACAAGAACATATGGGTTGTGTTCTTCATCCTTCACATCAGGTCCTTTGTATTTTACCAAGTCTTGAACATTGAAAACTGGTGAGATAGACAGTTCACTAGGTAGGCTTATATTATATGCATTTCAGCCATGCTTGACTCGAACCTTACAAGCTGCAACTCTCCTCATTTTTAGCTTGCTAGGTATGCCTTTTTGAAGCCTTTCTTTGTTTAGATGGGCCATCACCCAATCTCCCACTTCAAACTAAATATCCTTCCTCCTTTCATCAACTTTATCATTCACCTTTTGATTGGCTTCCACCAATGTACTTCTAACCTACTCATGGACCTCTTGCATGGATTGGGAAAATTCTTCAGCATCACTCCCCCTTTATTTGCAAGTTCTTTAATCTCACACACACCTCTTGGGTGAATTTCATATGCCACTTCAAATGGACTCTTTTCGGTAGACCTATTTATGCTATCCTTATAAGAAAATTCAACTTGTGGTAACACTTGGTCCCACACTTGTCCATACTCCTGGGTAAGACATCTTAAGAGGTTTCCTAAAACCCTATTAATAACCTCTCTTTGGCCATCCATTTCTAGATGATAGGTTGACCCAAAATAAAGGTTGGTTCCTAATCTCTTTCACAAAGTCTTCCAAAAATGCCCCATGAATTTAACATCCCTATCTGACACTATTGTTAGAAAGTAAAGTCCACCAAGATAACTGAGAGGGGGGGGGGGGTGGGGTGAATTAGTTATTAGATGATTATAAATTTTATCATCTTCAATATCATTAAACCATGTAAGCAATATAATTACCAACCATAGAAAGATATTCATACACAATAACACAATGACACAAGATATGTTGACTAGGGAACCTCTTGATCATAGAGTAAACCCCGATGGGAATGATGTGCACAAAAGATGAAACAATATGAATATTCCTTGTGAGATGATGGACCCTATTAGGAGTCTTATGAAATACATTTAGTACATATGAATCCTTGTTAGGAGATTTTGAATCCCTATTAAAAGATTCTAACCCGGTTAAGAGTTATGGAAGACAGAAGGACCCACTGCCCAAATAGCTTCAGGGTAAGATCACTGAACACACTATCCAAATAATATTTTCATTACTCAATAGAATAATATGTTACCTCTTCTCTGACTATTCCAAACTACACTTACTGTTACATCAGATCTCAATTTCAGATCTCTATACTTCGCATGTCTTCCTTCACAAATTCACTTTCATACTTGGCTCTTTTCTTCAGTTCATGCATATAGCATCACACAATCACTACTTCCACATGAAAAATACATAATAATTAATTCCAACTACCTTACAAAAAGGAAATACATTCATTTCTTTATACCACACCCAAATAATTACCAATGAATTGGCATACAATTACAAAATAAAAGTTTCCACACACTACACCAAAATTACACAAAATTATCAGCTTCCAAATACAATAAATATTCACTCGTAGAACCTCAAATTCTATGCTATCATCCACATCACTATTAATGTGTCTTCATCTTCCCTTTAATTTCACAAAACTAGATTCCATCCTGATTAGGAGATATCATCCAATTTCCATAAATCGCTACTCAGGAACACTACCTGAATACTGCTTCCACCAAAATGATCATAACTTCCATGAATAAATGAATTACTATCTATGCTCTTAACCATAGACATATAACATATCAAAGAGTATAACCTCAACATTGCATAACTCCAACTGTAATAACCCATGTGCGCTAATCCAAACTCTGTCTGCTTCTCTGCAAGTCTTTGATAAATAAATGTGTTGACATCAATGACAATCATAGTCATGAATGCAACAAAAACTAATATAGAATGGGTGCCAAACACTTTATAATTCATTCCTAAAAATCTCCCCCATTGGCATTGATGGCAACATAGATGAAAAACATCTAATGTTCAAAAAATACAATACTGCAACACTACTTCTTCAAATCCTCTTCATCAATAAAATCTTGCTTTGTTATCCTATTCATCTCTCTTCAACAGATGTCTCAGATTGTTTTTCATGTATACTTCTCCCACATTGACATCAATGACATAAATTCCATCACTATGTCAACACCAACTCAATGTCGAAAGACACTTTTCAGAAAATACATTTACTAGAGTCCTCATGACTCAGCTCAGATACACATACTCCCCCATAGAGGAAGTACCAACATCTACTCCAGAAGAAAGATAAGGCTCATATACCACTAGACAGATGCAACTAACTACATCACTTCTCAAAAGTAGGCTAGGGCATAACCCCAAGCATACCTCTTAGATACTCAAATGTATCTTAGGCAAGGGCTTTGTGAATATATCTTGTATTTACTCCTTTGTACTTATGTACTCAATTTTGACTTCTTTCTTAGCAACTTTCTCTCTTACAACATGATACTTAATCTCTATATGCTTTGTATTAGATTGTAATATAGGATTCTTAGACATACTACCTATACTGGTGTTATCACAATGTATGACAATAGGCTCAAAAATTTTTATTCCAATATCCTTCACCATTTTCTTCATCCAAATTATCTGGTTACAATTGTTTGTTGGTGCTACATATTCTACTTCTATTGTGCTTTGTGAGATACAATTATGCTTCTTTCTTAGCCAAGAAACTAATCTTCCTCCAAGGAAAAATGCTCCACCACTGGTGCTTTTCTTGTCATCAACACTGCCTCCCCAATTAGCATTTGTATATGCACATAGGGTAAAATCATTAGATATTTCATACCATAGTCCATAGTCCATTGTGCCTCTTAAATATCTCAGTATCCTCTTTACTACTGCATAATGTGATTCTCTAGGTTCAGCATGAAATCTTGCTACAATTCCAAATGAATGTGCTATATCAAGTCTTGTTTGAGTCAAATACTACAATCCTCCAATCATAGATTTATATTTCTTCTGTTCTACTGCAGGAGTCTCATCTATGCTAGATAACTTATGTCCGGTCACCATAGGTGTTCCAACTAGTTTACAATCCTCCATTCCAAATATTTTCAACAAGTCATTCAAGTAGTTTGTCTGAATTAAAAAGATACCATCATTGTTTTGTGTTATTTGTAATCCCAAAAAGTATTTCATCTCACCAATCATACTCATTTAAAATTCAATCTTCATTTCATCAGCAAATTTGTCACTAGCTTCATCTTCTCCTCCAAAGATAATGTCATCAACAAAAATAACTATAACTAACAAACCATTTTCAATTTCTTTTGTGTATAAATTGTTATTAGTTGTTCCTTTTATAAATCCTAATTTTAACAAATACTTATCCAGTCTTGCATACCAAGTTCTAGGTGCTTGTTTAAGTCCATATAAAACTTTCTTCAATTTACATACCATGTCTCCTTCTTGAGTTAAAGGAAAACCTTTAGGCTACTCAATGTAGACTTTTTCTTCTAATTCTCCATTCAGAAATGTTGACTGCACATCCATCTGATACACTTTGAATTTCTTGTAAGCTGCATATGCCAAAAACATTCTTACCACTTCAATTCTTGCATCAAGTGCAAAAGTTTCTTCATACTCAATTCCTTCTTGTTGTGAGTAACCCTTACATACCAATCTTGCTTTGTTTCTTACTACTTCTCCTTGTTGATTCATCTTGTTTTTGAATACCCATTTAGTTCCAATAACATTCTTGTCTTTAGTTCTAGGGACCAATTCCCATGTCTTGTTCTTTTCAATTTGATCTAGTTCTTCTTTCATAGCATTAGTCTAACTTTCATCTTCACAAGCTTCATTAGTAGTCTTAGGTTCAATTTGAGAAATCAAACATAACTATTCTTGTGCCTTATTTTGAGTAAGAACTACTCTTTTGATGCTCCCAATAATTTGTTCAAAAGGATGATTCCTTAATAAACTCTTGCTAGGTGTCACTGTCTCAGATCTCTCTTCAGATGTAGGTTCTTCAATAACTTCATTATGGCTTTCATTCAAAAAATCACTATCAGTTTCATAAAACAATTCAGTAGGTCTAGTGTTAGGTTTAGGATGAACTTCTTCATTAGATTCATAATCAAGCATTCTTTCCTAAATTTTGAAATTTTCATCAACTTTAACATTTTCTCTTTCAACAATAGTCTTAGTTCTTTTATTGAAACATCTATATGCTTTTCTTTTCAAAGAATATCCAAGAAATATACCTTCATCACTTCTAGGATCAAACTTTCCAATATCATCATCTCTCCTTATATAACATTTTCTTTGAAAAATTCTGAAATACTTAAGTGAGGGTGCATGCCTAAACCATAATTCATAAGGTGTCTTGTTTGTGTCTACTCTGATTTGTACTCTATTCATTGTATACACTGCTATGTTCACTACTTCTCTCCAGAATATCTTCACCAAATCATTTTCAAATAACATAGCTCTTGCTGCTTCAGTCATTGATCTATTTCTTCTTTTTGCAATGCCATTTTGTTCAGGTGTTTTAGGCACTGAATACTATCTTTTAATGCCATTTTCTTCACAAAAGGTGTTAAACTCTCTAGAAGTAAATTCTCCACCTCTATTAGATCTTAAACATTTAATCTTCATTCCAGATTCATTCTCAACTTTATATTTAACAATCTTAAACTTATCAAATGCTTCAGATTCTTCTTTAAGAAATGCAATCCACATCGTTCTTGTAAATTCATCAACAAGAATCATAAAATACCTTTCTCCATAGAATCCTCTAGTCCTAGTAGGATGGCTCAAATCTGCATGAAGAATCTCCAACTTCTCTGTAGATGTAAACTTCTTACTAGGAAAAGAACTTCTCTTCTATTTAGCAATTACACATTCTTTGCAAATCATGTTAGTAGGCTTCATAATTTTAGGTAAATCTCTTACTACAAGTGTAGTACTTACTTTCACAATATTATTAAAGTTTATATGACAAAACCTTCTATTCCATAACCAACTATCATCAATCTTTGTAATAAAAAATGTCATCGCAGTAGGATTTAACTAAAATACATTACCTTTGGTTCTAGATCCGGTTCCAATCAGATTTCCATCTTTATCCTTTATCACACAAGTTTTGTTAGTAAACCAAACTTGATATCCCTTATCAACTAATTGTCCAACACTAAAAAGATTATGTTTCAATCCATCCACAAAATAAACATCATCAGTATTAGTCTTTCCATCAAGAGTAATAGATCCTATACCTTTAATCAAACAAGGTGCATTGTTTCCAACTCTAACAACTCCTCCATCATATTCATTCAACTTTATGAACTTTTTCATGTCTCTATTCATATTATGTGAACAACCATCATCTATAATCCAATCAGCTTTCTTTTCAACTTGAGAAACTAAGGCATTTTCTTCCTTAACATCAGTTTTAGGATTCTCTTCTTTAATTGCTACAAATCCTATGTCATCATTATTTTCAGTATCACTTTCACTTAAAGTTCTTTCTATACTAGCTTCAAGATCTTCATCATTAGCATAATAACATTCCTTAGATCTTCTAGGTTTGAAATTGCTTCTGTACTTTTTAACTCTCTTAGGACATTTAGATGCAAAATGACCATATTCTTGACAAGTCCAACATTTAAATATTTTCTTATCATCTGGTTCTGTTTTCACAAGCAAGGCAATACCTTCTTCAATATTCTTGTCTGCTTCATTTCTAGATCTTCTGCTACTAGCATAATCTTCACTCACATTGATGCTTCTTGACAAAGTAGGGTGAACACTAAGAGCACTGAATCGTATCTCCATTCTAGGTAAGTTTCTTGATAATCTTAGGTTCATTTTTGTTGCTTCCAATCTTCCAAGAAGAGTTTCTCTTGTAAAGTTTGTTGTACAAGGTATCACTTGTTCAATCATCTATGTTGTCTACTTAAATATAGGAGTCAATGTCCTCAGAATTTTCCATATCACTTCATTCTTTGTCTTTGTTCCTCCACAAGATTTTATACCTGTAATTATCTTTGACATTCTACAAATATAACTTCTAATAGATTCATCTTCCAACATTCTTATATCTTCAAATGCACATATCCAACTATATAATCTAAATCTTTTTTCATGTTCATCACCTTCAAAAGTAGAGTATAAAGCATTCCAAATTTCATGAAATTTTTTCAAATATTTTACCTGACTGTACTCATTCTCTGGAAGTGTTGTCAAAAGTGCTTCTCTTTCAAGTATGTTACACATGAATAGATCTCTCTCTCCCATAGTACATGTTTCAAGATTGTCCTCTTCAATGATAGTCTTATTATTCTTTGTAATCAGCCAATAACCTGGTCCTAAACATAATAGGTGTCTCTTCATCTTTTCTTTCTAGCTATCAAAATTTACTCCATCAAACTTAGGGCTTTCTTTCCTAAAATTCACCATAGATCTCCTTAAGTTTTTAAACATGTTCTTCAAGGACCTCTTGCTCTAATACCAATAGTTAGAAATTCAAGTCCACCAAGATAACTGAGAGGGGGTGGGGTTGACTAATTTATCAGATAATTGTAACTTTTATCATCTTCAACAACATTAAACCATGTAAGCAATATAATTACCAACCATAGAAATATATTCATACATAATAACACAATGGCACAAGATATGTTGACTAGGGAACCTCTTGATCAAAGAGTAAACCCTGGTGGGAATGATGCCCACAAAAGATGCACTAATATGAATATTCATTATGAGAGGATGGACTCTATTAGGAGTCTTATGAAATACATTTAGTACATATGAATCCCTGTTAAGAGATTTTGAATCCCTGTTAAAAGATTCTAACCCTGTTAAGAGTTATGGAAGACAGAAGGACCCACTACCCAAACAGCTTCAGGGTAAGATCACTAAATAGACTGTCCAAATAATCTTTGCATTGTTCAATAGAATAATATGTTACCTCTTCTCTAACTATGGAAAACCAAACTCACTGTTACATCATATCTCAATTTTAGATCTCTGTACTTTGCATGTCTTCCTTCACAAATTTGCTTTCATACTTAGCTCTTTTCTTCACTTCATGCATACAGCATCACACAATCGCTACTTCCACATCAAAAATACATAATAATTAATTCCAACTACATTAAAACAAGGAAATACATTTCTTTCTTTATACCACACTCAAATAATTACAAATGTGTCGACATACAATTACAAAATAAAAGTTTTCACACACTACACAAAAATTACACAAAACTATCGGCTTCCAAATACATTAAATCTTCAATCATGAGACCTCAAAGTCTACATTGTCATCAACATCACTATCAATGTGTTTTCATCTTCCCTTTAATTTCACAAAACTAGATTCCATCCCGATTAGGCGATATCATCTGATTTCCACAAACCGCTACTCAGGAACACTACCTAAATATGGCTTCCACCAAAATGATCATAAATTCCATGAATAGATGAATTATTATCTATGCTCTTAACCATATACATATAAAATATCAAAGAGTATAACCTCAAGATTGCATAGCTCCAACTGCAATAACCCACGTGCGCTAATCCAAACTTTGTCTACTTCTCTACAGGTCTTTAGTAAATCACCGTGTTGACATCAATGACAATCATAGTCATGAATGCAACAAAAGCTACTATGGAATGGCTTCCAAACACTTTAGCATTCATTCCTAACAACTATCCTATTTGGTAGGCCATGAATCCTCACCAATTCCTTAAAGAATATATGTGCTATATAGCTTGCATCATGTGTGGTCTTGCATAGTATGAAATGGCTCATTTTTCTGAATCTATCTACCACCATGTAGACACTATCAAAACCAGTAGATGTCTTAGGTAAACCAACTATAAAGTCCATGTTTAGACACTCCTTTGGCCTTTGAGGAATTGGTAAAGGCTAGTATAACCCTGCATTTGAAGATGTGTCATTAGCCTTTTGACACACAATACATTTTTCTACATCTCTTGGCATCTTGGGCCAATAGTAGAACCTTTGCACTAAATCTAATGTCTTGTTCAAGCCAAAGTGTCCACTAAGGCTGCCATTGTGTTTTTCTTGTATAAGGTTCTCTCTCATTGAACTTTTAGGTACACATAGTTGGTTACCCTTGAATAAGAAACCATTCTTCAATGTGTAGTCAGCAAACTCACTATAAAAATGATTCTCAAAGTCTTGACATACATTTTAGGCTTTAGAGAAGTCCTCATCCTCCATTTAGAGGTCTTTGAATCCTTCCACACCAATGCTTTGAAGCTAGATTTCTTGGACAGTCAGCAACCTTCAACATAAGGCATCAACTACCTTGTTGTTAAGGCCTTTCTTATGCTTGATGGTGAAGGTATAAGCTTGGAGGAACTCCATCCACTTGATGTACCTATGACTTAGCTTATCTTGAGTATTAATGTAGCTCAATGCTTGATTGTCTATATAGAATAAAAAATCCTTTGGTAATAGGTAGTGCCTCCACTTTTTAAGTTCTTGAATCAATGCATAGAGTTCCAAATCATATGAGGAATACTTTGACTTAGCCTCATTTAACCTTTCACTATAAAATGTAACCAATTTCCCTTCTTGATTCAAGACTGCTCCCACTGCTATGTTGCTTGCATCATATTCAACAATAAACAAATTGTCAAAGCTTGGTAATACCAAAATAGGCTGAGTTTCTACTCTTTCCTTCAACTTCTCAAACCCTTCTTGAGCTTCCTTGGTCCACACAAACTTTGTTTTAGCTCCACCTTTGATAGTGTTTAACATAGGTGCACATATCTCACTAAATCCTCTTATGGACATCCTATAGAATTGAGTTAATCCATGGAAAATCCTCACTTTAGTCCGTATTTTAGGTGTGGGACAACTCACTATGGCTTCCACTTTTCTTGGGTCCATCTTAAGGTCACCTTTAGACCCCACAAAACCTAGGTACACTAGTTCTTGTTTAAGGAACTCACTCCTCTCTAAGTTGATGGCTAGTTTCTCCTCATGTAATCTTTTTAGGACAACCTCTAGGTGCTGCATGTGTTCCTCCTTAGTCTTGCTAAAGATGAGAATGTCATCTAGGTACACCACAACAAACCTACCAATATAGTCTTTTAGGACCTCATTCATTAACCTCATGAATGTACTAGGTGCTTTTGTAAGCCTAAAGGACATGACTAACCATGCAGAAAGACCTTGATTATTTTTGAAGGCTGACTTCCACTCATCCCCTTCTTTCATCTTAATTTGGTGATACCCACTTTTAAGGTCAATTTTGGTAAATTATTGAGACCCCCTAGGACAATCCATAAGGTCTTCTATTCTAGGGATAGGAAACCTATATCTAATGGTAATCCTATTGATTTCCCTAGAATGAGTACATAATCTCTAGTTACCTCCTTTCTTTTGTGTCAAAACCATAGGGACAACACATGGACTTATACTTTTTCTTATCAACCCTTGATCATGAAGCACTTGAATCTACCTTGAAATCTCCTTGTTCTAGTCCTGGGTCACTTTATCTACTGCTTTATTAGGCAAGTATGCTCCAAGTAAAAATTCAATTTGATGATTGATTTCTCTTTTAGGAGGAAGAGTGGCTGGTGTCCCATCACTTATAATTTCCTTAAATTGATTCAACAATTGCTGCATTTCTTTAGGCAATGTAGAGTATAGAACCTTTGTCTCCTCCTTAGGTTTCAAGACTATGGCTAGTCCTACCCCTTCCTCTTCCTTGAGTTCATGCAAGAACTCCTTCCCACTCATCAAGAGTATATTAGGATCAACTAAACTTGCAGCTCCTTACTCCACAAGTGACTAGATTTTATAACTCACTCCATCTTTCTTGAAGTTATACACATTTGTCTTTCCATGGTAAACAACATCTTGATCATATTGTCATGGCCTTCCTAGTAGAAAATAGAAAGCATCCATTGGTAGGATGTCACATAGCATCTTTTCTTTATAGCCACCTATCATGAAGTCTACCCATGCTTGTTCATTCATAAGAACATTTCACCCCTTATTTAACCAAGTCACCTTATAAGGATGAGTATGAGCTATCCCTTCAAGCTTGATTTTTTGGGCTACTTCCTCTAATATGGTGTTATCAGTTGAACCTGAATCAATGATAACCTTACACACTTTACCAAGGATCTTACACTTGATCCTAAAAAGAGCCCTCCTATGCTTTGGTTCTTCTTTGACAGGTTCCTTGCATAGAACTCTCCTAAACATGAGGTTCTCTCCATTTTATGAATCCAAGTTCACTTCAGATGACTTCACACTACCTTCTTCCTCTTGAGAATATGCTATCTTCATCTCTCCTTGATAACTAGAAGCCTTATCAGGACATATATAGGCAGGATGGCCTAGCTATCCACAATTATAACACTTCATGCTTGCAAAGTGTGATCCCCTACTGAATCCACTTGATCTTCCTCTACCACTTTGGAATCCTCTACCTCTTCCATAATTCCCTCTTTCACTGGGCTCACTAATTTTTTCAACCATCTTGGAGTCTCCTTGACTTCTAGGTTCATTTCTCCTACCACCATAGCCACCTATATGTCCTCTAGAGTCTCTCCCTCTACCTCTTCCTTTTGAGTTAGATTCTTTCTTCTTGTTGTTCTTTTCTTCTACCTTTAGTGCCAATTGAAAGCACTTGTGGATAGTAGTAGGAGTTGAAAGACTAGTATCTTCTTAGATACTCCATCTTAATCCTCTAAAGTATCTAGCAACCCGAATACTCTCTTCTTCTTGAACCTTGGACCTCAAATAGAGTTTTTGAAATTCCTCAGTAGATGAAGCCACATCCATCTCTTTTTGTCTGAGATTTTGTCTTTTCTTATGCATTTGGATCTCATGATCCTCTCGTAGGTAATTCCTCTTAAGCTTTATGACCATTTCTCCCCAATTTGCAATGGGTCTTTTCCCTTCTCTTTCCCTCTCTTCTGGAAGGAACTTCCACCATGTTAGAGGTGGTCCTCTTAACCTTTATTTGTCCACCTTCACTTTTTGTGCCTCTGAGATGCCTTCACATTCAAAATGATTCTCCATCCCTTCAATCCACTCCATCACAAGCTCTGAATCCATCTTGCTGGTGAATAGGGGTATCCCTTCTAATGCTTTGCCTCCCAATTCCTTGATGGCTTTTAATAAATTTTATTCTTGCATAGGTGGATTTGGTTCAGGTACATAAGCTTCATTAGCTATTGCTTTACCCTTGTTCATCTTCAACTGCCATCTTCTCTTCCATTCTACCAGGAGTCACTGCCACTTCATCAAAATTGTCTTTCAAAGCCTCCAAAGTCTCCTCTAGAATCATGTTTCTTTATTTTTTCTCAACTACTTCTCTGGCCAATTTAGCATTGGTCACCACTGTGTTATCTCTAATAGATTCACTTCTTTCTGACATACACCTTTACCTAAGACTTTCAATGGATCTGATGCTAATTTGATAGGGAGATCTTTTTAAAACTAGCCCTACTTCCTCTAAGACTTACCTAGGCCTTCTCTTGACCTACCTTATGGTTTTCTAGACCCATCACATTGAGGGATTCTTCCTAAACTCCTCTACTCCATAAGATCTCACTACCA
>BSBK01010336.1:0-125000 GCA_027943335.1 Chamaecyparis obtusa | reverse complement strand
TACGCTTATCCTACTATGAGAGAAATAAAAAAAATTCAAGTTGATAAAGTTTAGACTAAGTTAACGTGGTCACACACGAGAGTTTTTGTATTATGTAAAAGTTGTAGAAGAAAAATCATAATAAATTATTTACTTGGAAAAATATTACAAAAAAATATGTGTCACATGTAGACATGAGTCTATTACTTATATCTACAATATTGTAAAAAATTTTTATCATTTGATTGTCTTTAAGGTGGTCAGACATACACATACTTCTTATTTTTTTCTAACATTTTCATACTACTACATTGAAATTGGAAATTGTCAACATATAGAATAATTATTTTTCAAAAAAGGTCTAGTATCTTAGAAACTAAATTTAATTTTCTATAGATTCTCTTCTTCCATATTTTTGATATATGATGTAGGAGGATCTTAGGTCCTTGGTAATCCCATGTCACCAAAAATATGGTTGAATATTTCTACGTTGCTCAGTTCCTTCTTTGACCGAGTTGGTTTGGTGTTACTCAGGTTTCTTTGTTCACTGATGTTGGTCGATTATCTCTTCGACACTTAGTGAATTTCCTTGGTGCTCGATGATGCTTGTCTAGCGCTTAGTTTCCTTGTTTACTGAGTTGTTTATTTTGGATTTATTTGGGGCTGACTCTTACATTTAATTATGGTCACAAATTTAATGATGGTATCTATCATTGGGAAGTGTGTGGATGTAGATCTGGTCATGCCTTCCATTAATGGTGGATCTAAAGGCCAACTTGATTAAGTAGCCTCTTGTATAAATGTACTTGTTTGGTTAGAATTTAGGAGTTAGTTTTGATAGAAAATAGAAAATAAAAAATTAGAGATTGCTGGCAGATCCTTGCATGTTGGAGGACTTTTGTACTTGATTGTGACATCTAGCCTAAACCAGGAAGGCCTTATAGCCTGACATGTATGTATCAAATTGAAGATAATGTATGAAACTATTCTGCATTCTCTCTCTCACTGTTGTGTTGTTTCTTCCACGTGTTGTTCTACAAGGTGGATCTAGTTAGGGTGTGCCTTTGGCCCCTCTTTATATCCTCCCTTGTGTCAGGTGGTATCAGAGCAAGATGGATCTAGATCTAGGTTTGCAAATCTAGGTTTGAGGGTTCTTTCTTGTCAAACTAAAGTTGAATTGTTGTGGGGTAGAAAATTGTGATCTAACCTACAATTGTAGA
The DNA here is from genome assembly GCA_027943335.1 of Chamaecyparis obtusa. Taxonomy (NCBI): domain Eukaryota; kingdom Viridiplantae; phylum Streptophyta; class Pinopsida; order Cupressales; family Cupressaceae; genus Chamaecyparis; species Chamaecyparis obtusa. Next base: position 123,801 of record BSBK01010336.1, on the reverse strand, counting down.
GGGTTTCAAGATGGTTCATGGGAGGTGAGATGCGGATCTAGGATTGGCATACATGTTGAGACAACTTGTTGCTAGATTAGAAGTTGTTGAAATAGACCATAGAAGAGGAAGACATCTTGAAGATGTTAGTAATGATAAGATTGAGGAAGAACAAGTTGATGTAGAACCTGCACCTATGATGGATCAAGGTGAGGAAATATTGTTGAAAGCTTTGAAAAATATGAAGTCTTCACCACACTTTAATCCTCCTAAGTATAGTGGAAAATTGGATTTTGATGAACTAGTGGATTGGATCACTGAGATTGAAAAGTACTTTGAATATGAAAATGTACCTAAGGAAAAGAAGGTGAAAATAGAAAGCACAAAGTTGAAGAGTCATGAATCCTTATGGTGGGAACATCTACAGTTGGACAGGAAGAGGAAAAGCAAAGACAAAATCAAGGCATGGAATAAAATTGTAGATAAATTGAAAAGAAAGTTCTTACCTTGTGATTATCAGATTAACCTAGTTAGGTGAATCCAAAGTTTGAGGCAGAAAGATAGCTTAGTAAAAGAATATACTGAGGAATTCTATAAATTAGATATCAAATCTGAACATGATGAAGATGATGTGGAAATAATTGCTAGATACCTAAATGGTTTGAGAGTTTCCATCCAAGAAGAAATCAGTTTGGTCAAATTGGAGAACATTGAAGAGGCTTATCAATTTGCATTGAAAGTTGAGGAGAAATTGAACAAGAGACATGAGCAAAGATAAAGAGGTAGAGGTGGTAGATTCCCTAGAGGAAGAGGTAGATCCTATAGTGAAAGTAGTAGATCTAAACCTAGAAAGACAAATCTAGATAAAGGCAAGACTGAGTTGAAAGGTGAGAATTCATCTAGAGGTAGAGGTAGTAACTAATGAGGTGGTTATAATAGAGGTGGTTTTCGAGGAACTTGTTACAATTGTGGAGAAGAAGGACATAGATCATTTGAGTGTGCACATGCAAGTAAGAAGGTCAGTAATAGTAGAAATGCTTTGGTGTAAGAAGAGTCACTGAATGAACCTAAGAAGGAAACTAACTTGATGGTAAGAAGAGTACTTTGGAATGAAAGTAATAAGGAAGATCTGGTAAGGAAAATTTTATTCAAGACCAGATGTAGATTATTTGATAAAGTTTGGAAGGTAATCATTGACAGTGGTAGCTTGGAGAATTTGGCATCTGAGGAACTGGTCACAAAGTTGTAGTTGAAAAGGTTGAAACATTTCAAGCCCTTTCAGATTTCATGGATCAAAGATGAGCATACACTCTTGGTAAGTGAACAATGTTATGTGAATTTGAAAATTGGAAAGTACTATGATAATGTGTTATGTGATATCATGCCTATGGATTCTTGTCATATTTTATTGGGTAGATCTTGGCAATATGATAGATATGCTATATATGATGGAAGATTGCATAAATATAGTATTTGGGCTGATGGGAGAATACAAATATTATTATCTTTGATGGAAGAACATGTTAGTAAGGTTTGCACATCTATGAAAGTTTCTTGATGGAAGGAAGAAAGTTTGCTAAGGATTTGAAAAATAATGATGTATGTTTTGCTATGATTCCTAACAAACTGAGTAAGAAAATAGAGGATAGTGTCCATGAGAAGATTGATAAGTTACTCACTGAGTACAGTGAAATCATTTTTGATAATGTACCTAATGGTTTTCCACTGAAGAGAAGCATTGATCATTGCATGGATCTAATCCCTGGAGCTAGTTTACTGAATAAGGCACCACATCGATTGCCACCTATTGAGAATAAGGAATTGAACTAACAGATTCAAGAATTGTTGTAGAAAGGTTTGATTAGAGAAATTTTGAGTCCTTGTGAAATACCTACTGTATTGGCACCTAAAAAGAATGGAGAATGGTGAATGTGTACTAATTCCAAAGCAATCAACAAGATAACAGTGAAATATAGGTTTCCTATACCGAGAATGGATGACATAATGGATAGTCTGACTGGAGAAAAGTATTTTACAAAAATTGATTTGAAAAGTGGGTATCATCAGATCAGAATTAGAGAAGGTGATGAATAGAAGACTGCTTTCAAGACAAAAGAAGGTTTGTATGAATGCGTGGTTATGCCCTTTGGTTAAACTAATGCACCAAGTACTTTGATGAGGTTTATGAATGAAGTTTTGAAGAAATTCTTGGGTAAGTTTGTCATTGTATATATCTTGATGATATTCTGATATTCAGTAAGACTAGAGAAGAAAATCTATTGCATGTTAAACAAGTATTGTAGAGGTTGAAAGAAGAAAAGTTGCTGATAAATCTGAAAAAATGTTCATTCATGAAAGAGGAGATTGTGTATTTGGGATTTGTGATTTCAGCTAATGGTTTGAAAATGTATCATGAAAAGGTTGAAGCTATTTTGAATTAGCCTACACCTCAGAATGCTAGTGAGGTAAGATCATTTCATGGCTTGGGAATTTTTTACTGAACATTCATTAGGAATTTTAGTTCAATGTGTAATGCTATGACTGAGACTATGAGAGGAGATAAAAGTGAATTCAAGTGGACACATGGAGATTATAAAAGTTTTCAGACTCTAAAGCAGAAGGTTGCTGAATTGCCTATTTTGGCATTGCCTAATTTCAATAAGGTGTTTCAAGTGGAATGTGATGCAAGTGGAAGTGCAATAGGAGCTATATTGAGTCAAGAAGGTAAACTTGTTACTTTCTTTAGTGAAAAATGAAGTGATGGAAAAAGGAAATACTTTGTGTATGATCAAGAATTCTATGCTATTGTTCAAGACCTGAAGAAATAGAGACATTATTTGATACTGAGTGAATTTGTGTGATATACTGATCATAAGGCTTTACAATATTTGGGTAGTTAGAATAAGCTGAATCAGAGACATATGAAATAGGTTGAGTATTTATAGAGCTATACATTTGTGATAACGCATAAGAGTGGAGTCACTAACTGAGTTTCTAATGCATTGAGTAGAAGATCTTTGATGACCAAGATGAAAATTAAAGTTCTTGGCTTTGATGACATGAGAGATTCTTATGAATTTGATCCTAATTTTTTTGAGTCATGGAGAAAGTATAGAGCATCGATTCAAGATCAATCGAGTATAAAATGGGATGAATATTTTATTCAAGAAGGTATGTTGTTTAAGGGTATGCAGTTGTGTATACTAAGAGGAGAAATGAGAACTAATTTGATAAAGGAGAAACATAGTAGTGGTTTGGCTGGACATTTTGGTGTTGATAAGACATTGAATTTTCTTAAGGAGAAATACTTTTGGCCATAGTTGTATAAAGATGTTCAGAAATTTGTGAGAAGTTATGGAGTTTGTCAAGTTGCAAAAGGAGTAAGTCAGAATATTGAATTGTATACACTAATTTCTATTCCTGAGAAACCTTGGATTGATATCAATATGGATTTTGTTCTTAGCTTACCGAAGATAGTAAGAGGTAATAATTCTATATTTGTTGTTGTGGATAGATTTTATAAAATGGCACATTTTATACCTTGTACAAAGACATCAAATGCAGTAAATATGGAAAATATTTTCTTTAAGGAAATTGTCAGACTGCATGGATTACCAAGGAGTATTATCTTTAACCGAGACAATAACTTTGTTGGATACTTTAGGAAGACCCTTTTGAGAAAGTTTGGCATTGAGTTGAAATATAGTTCTACATTTCAGCCACAAAATGATGGACAAACAAAAGTTGTGAATAGAAGTTTGGGAAATCTTTTGAGATGTTTAGTTGGAGACACACCAAGTAATTGGGATTCTATGTTGGCACAAGAAAAGTTTTCATACAATAATTCAGTGAATAGGAGTACTAGAAAAATACCCTCTGAGATTGTAAATGACATACAACTAAGAGATATATCTGATCTGAGGGATATTGCTGATGAAAGAAAGAGAAGTGCTAAAGGAGTGAAGTTTGCTAAGTACATGAAGACATTGCATGAAGATGTGAAACATAAGTTGGAAGTAAGTAATTAGAAATACAAATATAGAGCTTATAGATCAAGAAGACATAAGAATTTTGTAGCTGGTGATGAAGTAATGGTCCATTTAAGGAAAGGCCAAATTCCTATTGGAACATATGGGAAGCTGAAAATGAAGAAGTTTGGCCGTTACAAGATACTGAGAAAATTTGACAGTGGAAATGCATATGAAATTGAGTTACCTGATGACATGGATATATCACCTATTTTCAACATTTCTAATTGTATTTGTATCATCAACCTAATGAAGACATGACAGTACTGATGGATTATCCTATGAAACTGACCGAAGAAGTTGAGTAGATTTTGGAGCAAAGAATTAGTAGAAGTAAAAGAGGAAAATAGTATATGGAATATCTAGTAAAGTGGAAGAATAGACCGATTGAAGATAGTTCATGGATTTCACAATATGAGTTGGGTTCAACTTGTATCATGTACCTACTTCATGATCCAAACAGTCATTTTCAAATAACCCCAGGTTTCTAATGCAGGGGCATCTTGGGTCCTTGGAAATCCTATATCACCAAAAAGATTTTTGAAGTTTTCTGTGTTGCTTGGTTCCTTCTTTGACTGATTTGGTTCGGTGTTTCTTGGTTTCCTTTATTCACTGATGTTTCTTAGTTATCTCTTTGGCACTCAGTGAATTTCCTTGGTGCTTGGTGATGCCTGTCTAGCACTCGGTTTCCTTTCTTACCAACTTGTTTATTTTGGATATCTTTGAGGTTGACTCTTGCATTTAATTACAATCATAGATTTAGTTATGGTATCTATCATTGGGAAGCATGTGGACCTAGATCTGGTCATCCCTTTTGTTGATGGTGGATTTGAAGGATAACTTGATTTGGTAGCCTCTTATATAAATGTAGTTGTTTGGTTAGAGTTTAAGAGTCAATTTTGACAGTAGATACAAGATAGAAAGTTAGAGATTTCTAGCAGATCCTCTCATGTTGGAGGACTTCTTTACTTGATTGTAATATCTAGCCTAAACTAGGAAGGCCTTACAGCCCCACATGTATGAATCAAATTAAAGATAATATATGAAACTATTATGTATTCTCTCTCTCACTGTTGTGTTGTTGCTTCCGCATGTTGTTCTACAAGGTGGATCTGGTTAGGGTTTTCCTTTGGTGCCTCTCTACATCCACCCTTGCATCAATATAATATTTATAACTTGTTGAAATTTTTTTCAACTTGCCTAAACCCGATTTTCTAAATTTTTATTACCACTTAAGGGTCTAGTTTGACATATCATGATCCTAGACATTCCCACTTGGTTAGAGGATTTATCACTAACAGTTAAATTTTGACCAACATTCACTATGGGGTCAACAAGATAGCACTTTACATTCAGCGAATGTCATAGGGTAGAACATAAGATTGTTAAGTCCACTTGGTTAAGATATTTTCTAAATCAATGGTTTAACTGATATAGTACTGATCTGATTCAAATACAATTCAATTGCAAATATTCACATCTATCCTAAGCCCTTACAAATCCTTTGATCATTAATCAATTTAACTTCCTCAATATTTCTCAACTTACTTTCACTTGGTAAATAGTTCTCTAATGCTTGGTAATGTCTATAGCTCGGTTCTTTCAATCACTAGTTTGATTAGGCATGCATGAATATAGTCTTCGCACGAAATATTTTTAGTCTTCTTCTTTCTGGCATGTTTCAATAATGAAACTCATATATCTTATATAGACAAGTAAACCATTTTCATATCAACCATTAGATTTTTCCACTTAATCTCCTTCATCCATTTTTCTACTTAAACCTTCCTTGGGAGATGTGTCCATAACATGTTTCAATCTCATCCTTTAGATCTTCTCTGAATTTTTTTAGTAGTGGATCACATAAAATACTTTACCCTTAACCTTGAAATCATAATAATTTCCATCTCATCAAATTCAGTTGGCTGTTCTTAGCATTTAATGTTTTCATCCATACTCGATTAATATAGAAATGCGTTGATGATAACTAGTTAACTAGCTCGGTTTATATTGTCACTCAATATACACTATAATGGCTCAGTGTATACAAAAATCTTTAATTACTAACCACATTGACTTGTTCAATTTCAAATCTCTTCTTCATAATAGGTTAATATAAGATGCTCAAGTCAACAATATAAAGCCATAGACTCATCAATAAGGTACCAAATGTTTACCTTATCCTTATCTATCATATTCATCTTTTCCTCATGTAGATATCTTAGTTCTTCATCTTTTCTTCCTTCAACAGATATTTAGATGTTTGTAACTAAGATGATAAGTACTGTTAAAACTAGTTAACATCAATAATAACATATTGATTGATTTAATCATGTTACATATTATTTTAGTAGCTCGTTGATCTATAATCATTGTTTCTTCAGTTCATCAAATATTCTATTAGTTGTAGTTCATCAATCTCTCCCTTTGGCATTGATGGCAACATAAGAAATATGAAAATATACCATACACATACCAAACATGTATTCTACAACTATGTAAGTAAATTTTACAGCTTGGTAAGCTCTCCTAGCATGATATTTAATATGTTTAATCACGACAAAACATAAAATAATTACATCCAAACTCTCCCTGTAGATTTGATCTTTTTAGTTCTTAGATTCTTGTTCTCAACAAAAAATATTCAAGTCTCTCCCTTTCTACAATCTCTCTTTGTTTGTGTTCTCACTAACTAATTTTCCATATTCATTCTCTCCGAACTTCTCTCATGCAACTTTTTATATGCAGTCAATTATGATCTTCTCTCCCTTTGGCAAAAATGCCAAAGAAAATATAAAAACAACTCTTCAACAACCAAATAATTCTCTGTTGTTTAGCTCATATCTAGTACCTTCAATGTATATAGATAAACAAATTTATGTTCTAGCTCTACAATCTTTGACAACATTAGACAAAAAATCCAATGTGAGCTATGTGCATCAACATGAATGATATTCTTATAAGTATAGGTTGATGAAACCTCCAGATCACCTCAGTGACTGGTAGATATGGTATAGACCCCAAGTCTAGTCCTCAAATATTCAAATGTGTCCTTTGGTAATGGTTTAGTAAAGATATCAAAAATTTGTTCCTTAGATGTTACAAATTCTACTTTCACCTTCTTCTCTTTAACTCATTCTCTTAATTATTGATACTTAATAGATATATGCTTTGTCTTTGAATGCATCACATGATTCTCATAACTATTTATAACACTAGTGTTGTCACAATATATAACCACTGGGTCAGTGATTACCTCATTCATCACTTCCAACACTTGTCTAATCCAAGAAATATTTGAACAATTTGCAGCAGCACCAACATACTCTTCATGCTTGTTTCTTGCTAATCCAATTCACAAGCCATTCCCTTAAAAAGAATGCTCCACCAATTTTGCTCTTACGGTCTTCTATGTTTCCAGCCCAATCTGCATCGGTGTAAACTCTAAGTTGAAATTTTCCTTCAAATACATACCATAAATGATAGTCTTATGTATTATTTGTTGGAAATTTGGCTGAGTTAGACTCTGTTAGTCCATTTTCCAGTCATTGCAAAAATCTTATGAAAATGGTACATTTCCTTGCAAGTTTTCTTGAAGTGTCCTGCCCTGTGTTCTTCATGTTGTCACCTTGCTCTAGTCCAAATTGCACGTGCTGAATCGCAAAACCTAGGGAGATATTCAAGTTTTGAGGTCTATAGGAAATAAATTTCAAGAATCTGCCACAGTGTCGAAAACCCACAGTGTTTTTGAAAATCCATGATGTTTTCAACCTTTTTGGCCTGCATGAAAAACCCTCAATGTTTTCACATTCTTGTTTACCTTTATGTCAATGTCAAAAGCCCTGTCTATTTTTGATCTTTTGCACTTCTGCCCTATTTGATGGCATTTCCTATCTGCGCAGCTACGATCAGATGGTGGGCCCGCATCTTCAAAGGTTTCAAATTGATTGGTTGTCGCATGGCCGCATGTCAGACTTTTCTGATATGCGATCATGCGACTGCTTGCCACCTATCCATGTGGGTCCTAGTTCTTAGTGATGTTCAGCTGCCTGGTGGTTAAGTTTTTCATTCTGTGACTTGGTAACTCGTGGTTATCTCTTGGTCATTGGTTTTTGGTGTTTAAGCCCTTAACATCTAGCGACCTAGCTGGCGGTTTACTTTGCTTTAGTCATGAAGTTGCGTAATGGTGGGCCTAGGTATTCAAGGGCTTTAAAATTGATTGGTTGTCACATGATCGCATGTCAAAGTTTTCTGACATGCGACCATGTGACCAGTTCCTTCCTTGCGTGTGGGGCCCATTGAAGGGATGGCAGTCTAGGGTTCCCGTTGGTAGTCATGTGGTGGCCTTTGGTTGGCTGTCGTATGATCGCATAGCCCAGTTTCTAGCAATGTGATCATGCGATTGGTTGACATTTGTCCACGGTAATGAGGTGGCATTTCATCGGTGGGCTCGGGAGATCTAGAGAGAAGGGTGACTTGGCAGATTACCAGCGGGGGTGAGGGTTGCAATGTTTGAAGGGAGGGCCCAGTTGTTTGGTCTCCATGATGTGGCAGTTCCCGATTGGTCAGTGGGCGGGCAGTGGTGGTGATTGCTAGTGGTTAGTCACATGTTCGCATAGCCTTTTTCAAGGAAATGCGATCATGTGATTAACGTTTGGTGTTGGCAGGTAGCGGTGGCAGTTATGCTAGCGGTTAAGGTTCGTGGGTTGTCGCATGTTCACATAACCCATCTCCGTGCTATGCGATCATGTGACAACTGTTGTCCTAGTTGCGAGGTTGTGGAGGTAACATGGCTGATGACTTTTCAGTAGGGTTTGTGACCATTGACTGTGGCTAGGAGACTGTGGTCGCATGATCGCAAGGGTTAGTTTGGTCCCTTGCAATCATGCAACCAGGCATGAGATGAAGCTGGATTCCTATGGTGGTGAAGTTCATGACCGTGTGGTGGTGTGACTAAAGATAAAGATTAAGTTGCAAAGCTTGGGAAAGATAAAATGATCTGTGGTTAGGACTTAAAGTTGATCCGATTTGGAATGATGATCGCCAATTCACTTTTGGCACCATGAATGTAGCCATTAACCTACAGGTTTGAATTTTTAAGGGGTTTCTAGCTGTAGGAAGTACCAAAATTTATGGTTTTGGCAATGGTTTTCATCTGGTTTGGTGGTGATGGTTGTTGCGAAGTGGTCCAGGGGCTCTTTGGTTAATTGCATATTGATTTTGTACCTGGTGGAGTATGTTTCTGAGCTCGGGAAGCTATTTGCAAGTGGCTGATTTGACTAATTTTCATGGAAATTCCTAGTTTTTTCTCCTGGCTTGCAGATTTTCATAACTGTAGATCTACCTGAGATTGGTTTTTTCTAGGTTGCTTGGTTTCCTACCCCTTTAGTAAATTCTCAATTGGTTCTGATTGGTTGGGTAGTTGAAATCCTAACCCTGGTTACCCGTAGCTTGTTGCATCCTACTGGTTTTGAATTCCAAGGTAACCAGTGGTATAAATAGTTGAAATTTTGACTTTGTAAGGGTTCCAGCTTCGAAGTTCTAAAGTGTTCGTAGTCCTGGATCCAAGATTGTAACACTTTTACATTTGGTATTCTGTTGATGATAGAGAAAAAGTTGCAGGTCTAAGCTATAATTTGCAAGCTTGAATCCTCTAGATTAATTGTTTACACTTAAGGATTCTTCATACTTAATACAAGTATATGACTCTTATCTCTCCTTTGTGTCAACTTTGATAGATTCTAAACTTTCAAGTCCTCTGCATATTGTTTTATGTATATGTATCCATTCTTGAGTTCTAATCTAGGATTAGATGAAATGATGCTTTAGATGGGACATAGATCTATCTTATTGTCTATGTAAGGATATCTCATAAGTAGTAAAGGGGATTGTAGGTGTGTTTATGGCTTGGAATCTCAGCTATTGTCTAGTGTGTGTAGCATTCATGTTCTAGGAGATCTTGCCCAATGGATGAGGCATTGGCCTAAATGATTATCTCTTTATCAACAAATATTGATTGATTGTTGTTATGATCCCAAAAGCATAAGTTAAGAACCATCCTTTTAAGTTTTGAGTATTTGGTTGTATGTGGTTCTACCCATAGTAATGGAGAGTCAATGAGTGTGTGGTTAACACTTAGTACTTTCTTACTATCCTATTATCTATTATTCAAACCTAGTTCTTGGTGTATGAAGTATATTTTATACTAGGTTAGGTGCACCCGCCTTGGTTTTGTAGAGCCAGAAGTAGAAGAGGGCATATTAAGTCCCTATAGTTGGTCTAGTTGTCTTGTAGAGCTTTCACATTTAGATTTAACTAGTCCTAACATCAGTCTCAAGGAATATTGGCAGCCCTAAGTGGCATAAGAGTTTTCAAACACCAACAAGATGGTGACTCTACTGGGGAGCCGTTGGAAAGAGTTAGATGAACAAACAAGCATTTGCTGATATTTTCTCACCTAGTTGTGAGTGGTGGTTTTGATTTTTCTCTATTTGATCAGTGCATTTTCTAATAAACAATGTGGTTACTTGTGGAGTTTTGTATTGGTTGGAAGAAGAAATAAAGAATTACTTTCCTCTTAAAAGAGGTGGTGACTCTACATTGCATAACGTGATGGAGCTACATGGTGAGCTCTAGATCTACCATGTCTTCCTAGTCAACAAAGTTTTTTGCTGCAAAACTTCCAGGTATTTATGATTACATTGTTTCCCTATCAAGTATTCAGTGCTAGTATAAAAGGAAGACTGAAATAAGATGAGTGGCTCTCATCTTGTTTCAAATCAAATGAATAATCAAGAGAAAAGTCAGTCTAGGCTACTTGGTTTCCTCAAGTTGGATAGACCTTTGAGCTATGTTCTTCCAAAGTCCCCTCATTCTTTCCCTAGTGAGCTTTTGGGTCTGATTCCCATTTTTGATTGTCAGTCTAATTCAGTAGTGAAGCATGTCCTACTATTCTATAGATTTTTTGATGAGGATGTTAGTATGATGTTTTTTGAAAGATCCCTTAAAGGGGTTGCATTTAATTGGTATCTAAATCTACTCCCGAAATGCATCTCTTCTTTGACTGAATTCAAGTGGTTGTTCTTAGAGGAGTTTTCTGATGATGATGAATGGAATGAGTTGCAAAAGGATCATCAGCGAAAAGGGAATACAAGTTGTATTTTAGAGAAACCCATATCTAAAGCTGAGGGTACTTCTTCTGATGAAGTTTTGTCAGAGGAGTATTCAGATTGTGGCAGTGAGTAGGAATTAGAACCAACGTGTGCAGGATCCTCCATTCATTTAGAGATGTCTAAATATGATTTCAGTGGTTATTCAGGTGAGGATGATGAAGGCAGTGATGTTGATGTATCCTCATATGAATCAGATGCAACATGTGAAGAAAAAAGTAATGGTGAAAGTGAACACTCCTTCAGTGAGGAGTATGAAGATAAGGAGGTGATAATGGATTGTGAGGTCAGTGAGTTTGAACATGAAGGTTTAAGTGATGGGTTATTAAATAATCCTAAAATGGGTAGTGAGTTTAAAGTGTTCACTAAAACTTTATATGATGAAGAATTTGACTATCAGCCCATTTTTTGTCATGATGTTCAACATAGTGCATTGCTTGGAGTTATCAATCCATTGTTTGAAGAATATGTGAAGGTCTCAAACTCAGTTGAATCGGGATGCCCATTTTCCATCTGTGGGTATCAGTTTGATTATTCATTTGAGGTCCAGCTGGTTACACATATGGAAATGCAAAGTCAAGATATGAATGAGGCCTTTCTACAAGTAGAGTATGAGGCTTTTGTGTTTCCAATTCATAGCATGCATGAGTCAGTAGATGAAAATCAGTTTCAGTTTAGTGGTACTGATCATTGGCATGCTGAATCTTTTCATCATAGTGAGCAAGATGGAGAGAGTGCAAATTTTTTTTTACATGCACTATGAAGACAATTACTTTGTTCTTCCTGATTTGCTGATTGAACATGTTGACATGCCTGGTGAAAAAGGTGAAAGTAAACAATATGGTGTGCCTCATGAAGGAAGAAATGAAAATCAGATTTTTGACAGAGGCAGGAATTAACTCATGTTTGTTGTTGCAGGTTTTTGTAAAAAGTGTACACTTTGTATAGTTTTCCCTTTTCCTGTTGTGTGTCTTTCTTTCCTATTCCCTGTGTTTTTTGAGGTCTCTATGCTTTTTCCAGTGTGTGGTCTGCTTCTTCCTAGAGATCTGAGGTCCTCATTATATCTGCAAGAGATACATGTCCCCAACTAGAGCCACTGTTAGTCCATTTTCTAGTCATTGCAAAAATCTTATGAAAATGGTCCATTTCCTTGCAAGTTTTCTTGAAGCGTCCTACCCTATGTTCTTCATATTGTCACCTTACTCTAGTCCAAATTGCACGTGCTGAATCACAAAACCCAAGGAGATATTCAAGTTTTGAGGTCTGCAGGAAACAAATTTCAAGAATCTGCCACACTATCAAAAATTCATAGTGTTTTTGAAAATCCATGATGTTTTCGACCTTTTTGGCCTACATGAAAAACCCTTGATGTTTTTGCATCCTTGTTTACCTTTGTGTCAATGTCAAAATCCCTATGTGTTTTCGATCTTTCACCGAAAACCCTATGTGTTTTTGACCTCACACTTCTACCCTATTTGATGGCATTTCCTATCTACGCAGCTACGATCGGATGGTGGGCCTGGGTCTTCAAAGGTTTCAAATTGATTGGTTGTCACATGGCCACATGTTAGACTTTTCTGACTATCATGTGACTGCTTGCCACATGTCTACATGGGTCCCAATTTTTAGTGATGTTCAGCTACCTGACGGGTAAGTTTTTCATTCTGCGACTTGGTGACTCGCGGTTATCTCTTGGTCATTGGTTTTTGGTAGTTAAGCCCTTAACATCTAGTGACATGGCTGGTGGTTTACTTTTCTTCAGTCATGAAGTTGTGTAATGGTGGGCCCGAGTCTTCAAGGGCTTTAAAATTGATTGGTTGTCACATGATCACATGTCAGAATTTTTTGACATGCGACCATGCGACTGGTTCCTTCCTTACATGTGGGGCCTATTGGTGGGATGACAATCTGGGGTTCCCATTGGTAGTCATGTGGTGGCCTTTGGTTGGCTGTCACATGATCACATAGCCCAGTTTCTAGCTATGCGATCATGCGACTGGTTGAGATGTGTCTGTATTAATGAGGTGGCATTTCATCGATGGGCTCAGGAGATTGAGAGAGAAGGGTGACTTGGCAGATTACTAGTGGGGGTGAGGGATGCAATGTTTGAAGGGAGGGCCTAGTTGTTTGGTCTCCATGAAGTTGTAGTTCCTGATTGGTCGGTGGGCAGGCAACAGTGGTGATTGCTGGCAGTTAGTCGCATGCTCGCATAGCCTTTTTCAAGGCTATGCGATCATGTGACTAACATTTGGTGTTGGCAGGTAGCGGTAATGGTTATGTTGGTGGTTAAGGTTCGCATGTTGTCACATGTTCGCATAGCCCATCTCTATGCTATGCAATCATGTGACAACTATTATCGTGGTTGTGGAGGTAACATGGCCGAGAAGTTTTCAACGGGGTTTTGTGACCATTGACCGTGGCTAGGAGACTACGGTCACATGATCACAAGGGTTAGTTTGGTGCCTTGTGATCATGCAACCAGGCATAAGATGAAGCTGGATTCCTATGCAGTGAAGTTCATGACCGCGCGGTGGTGCAACTAAAGATAAAGGTTAAGTTGTCAAGCCTGGGAAACATAAAATGATCTGCGGTCAGGAGTTAAAGTTGATCCGATTTGGAATGATGACCACCGATTCACTTCTGGCACCATGAATGTAGCCATTAACCTACAGGTTTGAATTTTTAAGGGGTTTCCAGTGGCAAGAAGTACCAAAATTTATGGTTTTGGCAATGGTTTTCATCTAGGTTGGTGGCGATGGTTGTTGCGAAGTGGTCCAGGGGCTCTTTGGTTAATTGCATATTGATTTTGTACCTGGTGGAGTATGGTTCTGAGCTCAAGAAGTTGTTTGTAGGTGGCTGATTTGACTAATTTTCATGGAAATTCCTAGTTTTCTATCCTGGCTCATAGATTTTCATAATTGCAGATCTGCCTGAGATTGGTTTTTTCTAGGTTGCTTGGTTTCCTGCCCCTGTAGTAAATTCTTGATTGGTTTTGATTGGTTGGGTAGTTGAAATCCTAACCTTGGTTACTCGTAGCTTGTTGCATCCTACTAGTTTAGGATTCTAAGGTAACTAGTGGTATAAATAGTTGAAATTTTGACTTTGTAAGGGTTCCAACTTTGAAGTTCTGAAGTGTTCCTAGTCCTGGATCCAAGATTGTAACACTTTTGCATTCGGTATTCTGTTGATGATAGAGAAAAATTTGCAGGTCTAAGCTATAATTTGCAAGCTTGACTCTTCTGGATTGATTGTTTACACTTAAGGATTCTTCATACTTAATACAAGTACATGACTCTTATCTCTCCTTTGTGTCAACTTAGATAGATTCTAAACTTTCTAGTCCTCTGCATATTGTTTTATGTATATGTATCCATTCTTGAGTTCTAATCTAGGATTAGATGAAATGATGCTTTAGATGGGACATAGATCTATCTTATTGTCTATGTAAGGATATCTCATAAGTAGTAAAGAGGATTGTAGATGTGTTTATGGCTTGGAATCTTAGTTATTTGTCTAGTGTGTGTAGCATTCATGTTCTAGGAGATCTTGCCCAATGGATGAGGCACTGGCCTAAATGATTATCTCTTTATCAACAAATATTGATTATTGTTGTTATGATCCCAAAAGCATAAGTTAAGAACCATCCTTTTAAGTTTTGAGTATTTGGTTGTATGTGGTGCTACCCATAGTAATGTAGAGTCAATGAGTGTGGGGTTAACACTTAGTACTTTCTTACTATCCTATTATCTATTATTCAAACCTATTTCTTGGTGTATGAAGTATATTTTATACTAGGTTAGGTGCACCCACCTTGATTTTGTAGAGCCAAAAGTAGAAGAGGGAATATTAAGTCCCTATAGTTGGTCCAGTTATCTTGCAGAGCTTTCACTCTTGGATTTAACCAGTCCTAACATCAGTCTCAAGGCATATTGGTAGCCCTAATTGGCATAAGAGTTTTCGAACACCAAAAGACTCATAGATGTTGTCATTATGGCAACATATGATCTACATGAAGATCACACAGGTCAGAGAGTAAGTATGTTAAAGCACAATGCAAAATTGTCTAAGTATGAGGTAGTGTCTTTGCTAGTGTACCTGATGACATTTTTTATTAGCGATGTTGATTGAAGTAAGTTCAATGTTTGTGAACTTGAAAATAGATACTATGGTAACTATATAAGACTCACTTGAGAGTGCAAGTATGACATGTATGGAAGAAGTTATGATAGTTTTACTGAAGACAGTGTTAAGCCGATAGGACAGAATATGAAGATAGAATTGGTAAAGAGTTAAGGGATTATTTTGTTTATCAAAATAATATCTTAACAATATAAAGGGATAACATCCTAGATGTTAACCCTTGGGTAAAGATATTTTGTATAATGTAAGCCGAATGAAAAGAGTTATTAGTCTTAATAACTTGTATACATGCAATGTATGAAGAAGATGTAAAAAGTGAAATTGTACATGATATGAATGTAATAGTGATAGTGAGAAAGGCAACGAAGAGATATTGATGTGAAGTTGCAAGAAGTATAAGGTTATGTACCTTGACCTATTTTGTAATTAGTAAATATTGTATATTACTTGTTTGGGTAGTGGGCTCATTTGGTAATCATATTTTGTACTACCAACTCCTTACAAGGTTGAGGCTTCTAACAAGGCCTATAGTCCCTTAATCAAGACTGAGACACTATATGCATGTAATAGGCTCCTAATAGGGTCAACATCCTTAACAAGATACTTTTGATTAGTGGATCTTTGTGGGTACCATCCCCACCAGGGTTTCCTTGAAAACAAATAATGTGTTATGAGTTCTTTTGTTTTGTTGCTATGCATGTTGTTTAGCTTTCTATGTTATGCATGCATTAAGATAATCTATTATATCCATAACTAGGAAAAAGTAAAAGTTTGTAGAATATTGATTCACCCCCCCTCTCAATATTTTATATTTCTAACAATTGGTATAAGAGCTTAGTTACTCAGAAAAGAATCATACAAGGAAAGCCTAGCAGCTTGAGTAAGATCTCTATGGATATGGATCAGTTACAAAAAAATCTTAAAGAAGCACTTGAATAGATTGATATACTTACTGAAGAAAGAGACACTTTGAAAGGAAAATATGATGATGCAAAGAACTTCATTGAGAAATTAAAAAACAAGTTAGAGGATCTAAAGATCTAAAATCAAAAAAATAATCCAAAATTCAAATTGAAGATTGTGATGACAACCTAGAAAAAGAAAATGAGATCCTTAAACATGAATTGAAGACAAAAAATCTAAAGCTGAGTCTGAAAGATGGAAATGACAAGAATGAAGCAATCCTAAAATCTGAGAATGAAAATCAGAAGCTTGAAAATGAAAGACTAATATCTAAACTTAGTAAAGTAAAATTAGAACTCGAGAAAGTCAATTTGCAATATACTGAACCTGAGAAATACAATACAATTGTGAAAGGTGAAATAACTCAATCTAAGTAGCAACTTGAAAGATTATATTCAACTAGTGAGAAGATTGATGAACAAATGTCTTATCAAAAACCATTCTATGATAAAACTGGCCTTGGATTCAACACATCTAAAGCAAGTGAAGAAAGCAAGGATCTGAGAATGTCTGAAAGCATAGATGAAATTTTTTTTGATGAAATTGACAAATCTGAAGATACACCTAAAGAAGAAGAACCACCAAAGCAAGAGGAATCACCTAAAGGTATACAAAGAAAATTTAAAGGTACAAAGAAAATTTAAAGGTAGATCCTTTACTTATAATACTTTTGGTCATATGAAGAAAGATTGCACAGATAAGCAATTTAAACCTCTTAATGGTTATTGTTATAATTATCATGGTTTTGGACATAGAGCTATTGAATGTAGAAAACCTAAATTTGTTGAGAATAATAATAATAGTAGAATTTTTAGGAATACTAACCAAGCATATAAGAAACCTACTGAAGATATGAATAGGAGAAATGGAGTAGTATGTTATAGATGCAACAAAGTTGGTCACATTGCTAGAAACTACAGATCATAGATCAATCAGTCTGGACCAAGATATGGAACCAATAGAATAGTTTGTTAGATATGTAACAAGATTGGACATATATCAAGGTTTTGTAGAATGAACAATAGAGTTTTTCATCCTAATCCTAACCCTAGAAGTCATGTAAGGAGAAATGAAGATGCAAGTAATAGTCATAAAGGATGTTGTAGTAATTTAGAAGAAGTGAAGTTTTTTAAAAGCACAAATCAAGGAGACACATTTAGCACTAAATGTAACTAGAAAGGTGAAGTATCAAGTGGTAAGAATGAATCTCTACCTAACCCATCTCAAAGTACTTAATTCATGAAAATTACAGTAGAATAGGAACTTAGATTAGTGTAGAAGTAGATATATGATGAATTGAGTCTTGTGAAATTAATGCAAGGTAGTATATGATGTATTGATGCTATGGTTAAGAGCGCATAGAAAAATATTATGTTTTGTGAGATTGCAAGAAATTTTAAGTTTTGCAGATAAGAAAAATTGGCTTTTTGGAAAGAAGTGGAAAAAGAATTGACTGCGATGTCAGATCTATGTAAGATTGAAATGATAAAAGGTTATGATTGGTATTTTTTGATCATCTGAGAGAATACAAGTGCTAAGGAGATTGAAGAGCAGTGATTGAAAGTGTTTTGCAAGGATTTGGTGAAGGATTTTCATGCCGAATCTACGCAAACCCTAAATCATGAAATCAGGGTATTTTACTTGGCAGATCACTAAATCAGTTAGGAATTAGTAGAAGTCATGGATATTTCATTGATTCACAATATCAGAGATAAGAATAGTCCTAAAGTAAAAAGGGAACCAGTAGAACCCTTGGAGGAAGACCCTAAGTTAGCTTTATCAACTACACTAGACGGAGTTTTACATCTAGAAAATGTTAGAAGTTATTTGGGATGTAAGCTAGAGACTCTCAGTGATGGTGATTTTACAAAAGAATATCAGAAGATTTACAATCAGGATATGTCATTGAAAGTAGGGTTTGAGCATTTTGAAAATAATGAGATTTTTAAGTATTCACTACAATATGAGTTTGGCAATGAAGAATGTACCAAGATAATTTTAAGAAGAATTCACAATGGAAAGTTTTGGGTAGATGACAAAGTGATAGATATCACAACTGACTTAATTCATGAGGTAACTGGTCTATCTAAAACTGGAGCCATTCCTTTGAATGAGAAGAACATGAGGAAAATAGTCATAGAAAATGCAAATTCATCTTACAATGGCAGAGGAATAGTAATTAGCAAGATACATCAAGATGATGTTAGATATTTGTGAAAAATTCTTACAAATAAGTTTTGTGCTAACTCAAGACAAGATGACATGGCAACAGGAATGATACATGTAGCCTATTTGATGTGTGTTGATAAAGTACAAGTTGACATGTGTGAGATTTTGAGAATTTAGTTGTTTGAGAATTTGGAAAAGATAAAGAAGACTAAGTACTCTTAGTTTAGATTCTCATCATTGATCACATATATATTTTTCCATTTGTTAAGAAGATTTCCTTACACCATTATTGATGATTGGAATGATGGTAAAAAATACTATGGAAAGGATTAACAAAGTGTACATGAGACATCTTATTGACAAATTCAATGAGAGTGCAGTGTTGGTGATTAAAACATTTTAGAATTTGATGTTAAGCATATCAAGGATCCCTTAGTCTTTAGTAGAAAAGTATAAGAATGAGATATGCTTTATGGTTGATACTAACTTTACATAAATTTAAGCAATAGAACCTAGAGTAGAGTTCATAGACCCTCTTGGTTATGAGATTACTGAAATTGAGACAGAAGAATATGTGAGTAGACTACTTAAGAGCAAGTTGGACATTCACAGCAATAGGTTTGGAATGTTTGAGGAGAACTTCAACTCCACAAAGATTATCCTTGAAGAGAATCAATCAAAGAAAAGAGTAGAGAGCACAGTCAAGAAGATATTAAAGGACACATGAATGACTGATCATGAGTTCATAATAGCCAAATAGATAGTAGCAGTAGTTAGAGAAATTGAAAAAAAGGAAGTTTTGTCTGTTCCACCTTTATCATTAGTTGTAGTATAGCAAGAAGAGACACAAGTCAATGTGAAAGTGGAAGTAACTGAGAAAGATCAAGAAACAAGAAAATCCACTAGATCAACCTCCTCCACACCTAGTGAAAGAGTGAAAGAGTTTTCTAATGGACCTGGTAGAAGGCACAAGACTTTAGTTCCACTAGTTAAAAGAAAGATTGTAGAAATTAAAGATGATGAAGAGACCCTTGTTAAGAAGAAGACTTGGAAACCTAGAGTTGAAAAAGTAAATGAACAGATTATTCAAGATGGATATTTCACAAAGATGAACAAATACTATGATCTCTATGATTATGTAGAGAGATTGAATCTATAAAATGCAGTGGTAAAGAACATGATATTGACTGACAAAAATTTTCATACAATTTAGGGTAAGATACTTGATGATTTGTATGAGAATCTTGTAAATAGGAAGAAAAGAGCATCAGATGAAGATAATAGAATTAGTGAAAATATTGTTAGGAAGCTATGTGATACGAGAGATGAAGAAAAATTCAAACAAATCATGAAGGATTTGAACACCCTTTTGAGAACAAAGAAAAGAACAATTCAGATTATGAGAGGCAAGTATGAAGAAATCAATAAGGAAATATAACTAGCAATAGTTAAGATAATGATAGAAAATGTTGGAAAACCATCAGTTGTAGCAGAACCTAAAGAGAAAGAAGAAGAAGCAGAACAATAGGATATTCCCTCTCCACTAGCCATCAACATTGAAGATGAATCTATGAATGTTGAAGGAACAAAGATCACTTTGGACAGTGATGATAATCTATTTAAAAACCTTGAAAACATTGTTGACAATTCAACTTTTGAAGAGTAGGATAGTGCCAAAGGAGAAGAGAAGATAGAAACTAGAACTGAAGAATCTAGAGAGACAAAGAAACAAGTATCTATTCCCACCTAAGAAGAAATCAGTCTTATAGCTAAGACTGGTAAGAAAGCTCAGATTGGTTCTATATTTGAGAGTTTGGGAAAAGAAGTAGATGATGATGATTAGATGTAATTGATCACATCTTTGAATAAAATTATTGGAAAGAATAAGAAAGTGAAGAGCCTTGAAGGATTCCTAAAGGAGCTAACAGAGAAGTTACAAGGCATTTTAACCACACAGATTGTAGAGGCTGACCCACTGGAAAAGAAAAGAAAGTGATGAATACACTTGATGATGAGTTTACCAACTTATTTGATGTAGATAAGGTGAAAGCACAAGCAGCCTATGAGGCCAAAATAATTTTGGACATAAGTCAAAACATCAGGAATGATATCAAAAATCTTGATATCTGTATAAAAGACTTAAGAAGGAATTTAGACAGAGGAAAATCTTTGTACATTTAGTGTACAAAATATGAGATCCTTATAGCAGAGGAAGAGTAGAAGATTAAGATCAATGAAGCTAAAATTCAAACTGAGATAAAACTTCTTTCTAGCCCTAATATGAAGGTACTTTATGTTGAGAAGAAAATTTGCAAGATTTATGATGAAATAAGGATTTTATAAGATGATAAGGATTGGAAGCTGAAAAGATTCACTCTTTTAAGAGAGCATGTTTCTATCAAATTGAGCATTGTTGAAGGAAAACTAGAATAATGTATTTCATCCAAGACATCTTTTCAAAAGTTCAGTTTTGTGAATCGACAAGCCTGTGAAATTGCATCTTATGGATTATGTGCACTACTTAGTGTTGTAGATTTGATTAAGAAGGCATGGGATAAAGAGTTAGAGAACATGAAGATTAACTTTATAGATTATGTTGCAAGCCTACCAACTTTGCAATATTGAATCAAGGTATAACTTTTGCTCGAACATAGTTTTGTCACCCTCCTTAGCCTTTTTTTTGGCATTGTTGTCAAAGGGGGAGAGATATACAGTAGAAAATTGATAAGGATGTATAATTATAGGGGGAGTATATTATGTTTATAAGATTTATGGATTCATAAGGATAGTAGATACATATTCTATAGTATGGCCACAATATTGATATTTTTTTAAGTCTATGACTTAGCCAATTTTCTCATATGTTGCCACCAATGACAAAGGGGAGATTTTTGGCAATTTGGCTGAGTTAGATTCATAAATGTTGTCATTATGGAACCATATGATCTACATGAAGATCACACAGGTCAGAGAGCAAGTATGTCAAACTACAATGCAAAATTGTCTAAGTATGAGATAATGTTTTTGCCAGTGTACCTGATGACAGTTTTGATTAGCAATGTTGATTGGAGTAAGTTAAGTGTTTGTGCACTTGAAAATCATTACTATGGTTACTATAGAAGACTCACCTAAGAGTGCAAGTCAATACGTCATGTACGGAAGAAGTTATGATAGTTTTACTAAAGACAATGTTCACCTGATAGGACATAATATGAAGACAAAATTGGTAAATAGTTAAGGGATTATTTTGTTTATCAAAATAATTTCTTAACAATATAAAGGGATGACATCCTAGATGTTAACTCTTGGGTAAATATATTTTGTATAATGTAAGCCGACTAGAAAGAGTTATTAGTCTTAATAACTTGTATAAATGTAATGTATGAAGATGTAAAAAGTGAAATTGTACATGATATGAATGTAATAGCGATAGTGAAAAAGGTAGTGAAGAGATATTGATCAGAAGTTTCAAGTAGTATAAGGTTATGTACCTTGACCTATTTTGTAATCAATAAATATTGTATATTACTTGTTTGGGCAGTGGGCTCATTTGGTAATCATATTTTGTACTACCAACTCCTAGTAGGGTTGAGGCTTCTAACAAGGCCTATAGTCCCTTAATAAGGATTGAGACACTATATGCATGTAATAGGCTCCTAACAAGGTCAACATCCTTAACATGATACTTTTGATTAGTGGATCTTTGTGGGTACCATCCCCACTGGGGTTTTTCCTTGGCTAGGGTTTCCTTGAGAACAAATAATGTGTTATGAGTTCCTTTGTTTTGGTTCTATGCATGTTGTTTATCTTTCTATGTTATGCATGCATTAAGATAATCTATTATATCCATAACTAGGTAAAAGTAAAAGTTTGTAGAATACTGATTCACCCCGCCCTCCCAGTATTCCCTATTTCTAACATTCTTCAAGTATCTGAAGATTCTTTTCACTGTAACCATATGCGAATATTTAGGATTGGTAGAAATTCTAGCCACAATCCCCACTACATGTGCAATATTAGGCCTACTATGTAAAACATACATCAGTTTATCAATCATAGATCGGTATAGTGTCTAATTTACCTCTATAGATTCATCATCCTTTGTCAATTTACATCTAGTTACCATCAGTGTTCCCACTGGTTTAGCATCTTCCATGCCAAAAGTTTCCAACACTTCTTTAATATATTTTTATTGAGTGATGAAAATCCCATCTTTCTATTGTATAACCTGCAAACCTAGAAAGAATTTAATCTCTCCAAACATAGACATCTCAAATTCCTTTCTAATGTCATCAGCAAAAGATTTGCAAATTAGATCTTGTCCAAAGATTATATCATCAACAACTATCTTAGAAATCAAAATATTATCATCTGATCCTTCTCTCATGTACAAATTACTATTTTCACTAGTTCTTATAAAACTAATACTTATAAGGTAAGCATGTAGTCTTTCATACCATTCCCTTGGTTCTTTCTTCAATCCATATAAAGCTTCGTGCAGTCTACATACCATGTCTTTCTAATTGTGATCAACAAACCCTTCTGATTGTTCAATGTAGACCTCATCCTCAATAATTCCATTTAGAAAACCTGATTTCACATCCATTTGATATACTTTGAATCCCTTATGTGCATCATATGCAAGTAATATGCAGACTCCTTCAAGTCTAGGAATAGGTGCAAAGGTTTCACCATAATCAATACCTTCTTCTTGGGCATATCCCTTGCAAAAAAGTATTTCCTTATTCCTAGTGACCTCTCCATTTTCATTTAACTTATTCCTAAAAATCCACTTAGTACTAATAACATTTTTATCTTTCAGTCTAGGTACTAGTGTCCATGTCTTATTTTTTTTCAATTTGTTCAATTTCCTCATTCATAGTATTGATCCATTCCTCATTTTCAAGTGCATCCCTAACATTCTTAGGTTCAAACTTACAAACTAAGCATGTGTTTTGTCTTAACTTACTTTAGGTCATCATGCCATCTTGCTTATCTCTAATGATTTGATTCTTTAGATGGTGTCTTCTAACGAATCTTGCTAGCACTTGATATCTTCTCTACTCATCATTCAATTTAGGTTAACTTTCCTACTCAATTGCTTCTTCTTGATTCTCGGTAGCATTTTCCTGATGCTTGGTAGACTTAACCTATGACATTAGTAGATAATCTAGATCTTCAACATAAGTAAACCTACCATGGTCTTTTGGTTCCTTCATGCTTTTTTCATCATTATTTTCAGCAAACTCATCAACTCTAACATTAGCACTTTCTATCATCTTATTAGTGACCTTCTTTGAACATTTATAAGCTTTACTCTTAGTAGAATATCCCAAGAATACTCCTTCATCACCTTTAGAGTCAAATTTACCATTCCTATCATCTTTCATAATATAACACTTACTACCAAAGATTCCAAAGTAACTTACACTCAGTGTGTATCCAAGCCATAACTCGTAAGGTGTCTTGTTTGTGTCTTTCTTTAGTTGAACTTAGTTCAGGATGTATATTGTTGTGCTAATTGCCTCTCTCCAGTACATCTGTACAACATTTTTTTCAATCATCAATGTTCTAGCCAAATCAATAATAGATCAGTTTCTCCTTTCAACAATTCCATTCTTTTGTGGTGTTCTAGGTGCATAAACCTTCCTTTTAATACCATGCTCATTATAGAAGTTAGTGAATTCATTAGAAAAAAACTCACCTCCTCTATCAGACCTTAAGCATTTCAGTTCTTTTCTGATTTCTTTTTCAACATTAGCCTTATACCATTTAAACAGTGTGAATGCCTCATATTTTTCTTTCAAGAAATAACTGTCATCAATCTATTATAGTCATCAACAAATAAAATAAAGTATCTATCACCATAGTGGCTTTGAGTTCTCATAGGGCCACATAAGTTGGTGTGAACCAACTCCAAAATTCCTTTATATGAATAGTCCTTACTTTTAAAACTAGATTTGGTCATCTTTCCTTTCTGACATTGATGGCACATAACATGGTCAGGTTTGGTTAGACTAGGAAATCCTTTAACTTTTCTCTTTCTACTGATCTTAATCTTGTTATCAAAATTTACATGACATAACCTCTTATGCCATAACCATGCATCTTCATTTTTCACTAGTAAACAAGAAGTTTCAGCATTTTTAAGATAAAATAAATTACCTTTTGATTGTCCTCCTATTCCGACAAGCTTTCCATTTTCATCATAGAGGAAAATGACACTACAATAGAAATAAAATAGATCCTTTTCCTTTAACCATGGAAGGTGTGTCATTTTCCATTTTCATTGATCCTCCATTATAATGCTCAAGATGATCAAACTTATCTTCATCACCGGTCATATCATGTGTAAAACCACTATAAATGATCCAAGTATCATTCTTACTAACTTTAGAAATAAGTGTTGTTTCTACATACGTTTCCTCCTCTTCTGAATCATCTTTCATAGCAAAAAATACTACCTCAATATCATCATCAGTGTCAGTGTCATTGTCATCTTCTCCAACAAGGTAACATGCCTTTTTTGCCTTATCTTTGTGATCTTGGTTGTCTCTATTGTAGTGTCATTTTCCTCTATTATTTCTTCTACCATATTTTCCATGACCAGATTGGTCTCTGTCTTTATCTTCCTCTTTCCTATTAGGACATCTAGCAGCAATATGGCCAACCTCTTTACAATTAAAACAAGGTAGAGGTAACATTCCCTTATATCTTCCTTTACCTTTATCCAGTCTTCGGGCCATAAGTGCTTCAATCTCATTAAGCTCATCTTAAATATTACTGTCACTTTCATTCCTTAAATTATGGTTACTACTATTACTAATCTTAAGAGATGACATAAAAGTAGACTCAACACTTGGTACAATACTATTGTTAAAATTATTCAGCTCAAAAGATGTTAACTTTCCAACTAGACTATCAAGAGTAAGAGTGCAATTAGGTGCAAATCTCATTTAATGAATAGAAAATATTATTATTGCATAGACATGCAACAAGGTTCTCAGTATCTTACTTACCATTGTATCTTCATAAATGATACCTCCAACTCCTTGGATAGCATTGACTACCTCTTTGATTCGGTTTGTGTATTGTGTAATGTTCTCTCCTTCCTTCATCTTCATGTCATCAAATTTGCCTCTCAAGATTTAAGCTCTAGCTCTCCTCACATTCTCATCACCACCATAAACTAGAGCAAGTTTATTCCATATTTTCTTTATTGTAGTGAAATCATTGACATCCTCAAATTCAACATCAGATAGAGTAGCATAAATCTCTATCATAGTAATATTGTGTTCATGTTGGTCTCTCAACTTATCAAGAGTCAAAGGTCAACCATTCGGTTGTAAGTAGCCATTGTCAAGTAAAGGTATAGAAGATTATCCAATTCTAGATATGTCAAGTCTAATCTAGCTTTTCCATGTGGTAAAGTTGTCTTTGTTCAGCTTTGACACTTCCCTTTTATACATCTTGTAATCTTTCTGCTCAAGTCCTTAAAAATTTCTTCCAAGCAACTGATATTCTCTAATACCAATTGTTAGAATAACTAAGAGGGGGGGTGAATCAATTAGATTAGTTATCCTACAATCCCAAATAAAAAGATGTTCCTTACAAAACAATTTCAACAAATTATGCAGCTTGGTAACATAAGTTATCAATCTTCCTATCCAATTTACCGATTACCAATAATTATCCAACTATGATTATCGACTAAATCAACTATACAACATGTAAAGTATGATAGAAAAACAATCATAACAAATAACACATAACACATAACATAATGATTTAACATGGAAACCCTGCTAAGGGAAAAACCATGTAGGACTGGTAACCCAAAATAATTCACTCTTCTAAAGTGAGCTCGATGAAGAGACAACCTTGTTAAAGGTTACAATGCACACTGTTAGGTGTGAAATGGTTAGAGTATTTATTACTAATAGTTAAATTTTGACCAACATTCACTATGGGGTCAGCAAGATAACACTTCACATTCAACAAATGTCATAGGGTAGAACATAAGATTGTTAAGTCCACTCAGTTAAGATATTTTGTGAATCAATGGTTAAACTGATAGAGTACTAATCTAATTCAAATACAAATCAATTGAAAATATTTAGATATATTTTAAGACCTTAAAAATCCTTTGGTCATTAATTAATTTCACTTCCTCAATATTTCTCAACTTAGTTTCACTCGGTAAATAGTTCTCTAACACTTGGTAATGTCTGCAGCTTGGTTCTTTCAATAACAAGTTTGATTAGGCATGCATGAATATAGTCTTCATGCAAAATATCTATATTCTTCTTCTTTCTGGCATGTTTCAATAATGAAACTCATATCTCTTATATAGACAAGTAGGATTTTTTCATATTAGCCATTAGATTTTTCCACTTAATCTCCTTCATCCATTTTGTTGCTTAAACCTGTTAGGAATAACAGTCCACAATACAACTAAGAGGGGGGGGGGGGGGGGGGGTGAATCAATTGTATGGAAGATTATTAAACTTTAAAATTTAAGTATCAAAAATATTATATCTAATGAACATAATGCATGCCGACACAATAGCACAATACTTTGGTCTCAGGGAAACCCTATTAAAGGTAAAAAAACCTAGTGGGAATCAACACCCACAAATCATGTACTAAGAGTATAGTATCCTTGTTAGAAGATTTAGCCTTGTTAGGAGCTTATTGAAACATTATAGTACATAGTCCTTGCTAGAGGATAGACCCTAGTAGGAGTCAAGAAGAAAGGGAGGGCTCACTGCCCAAAGAAGGTTAAATCCACCTTCATAACTCATTGTTTGCAACACAAGTGTATATGAAGAAATACACAATCTTTTTGAACTATCTGGCATCAATTGTCTTTTCTTAATTAGTTCCAATGAAGTCCACCAATAGACCTTTTCTCTACATAAAATAGACACAAGCTTGTAGCATTCATAGCCTCTTTATATCACCTTTTTCCCATGCATATCTTTTCCAAAGAAAAGACCTTTCATTTATACCTTATTACAATTCTCATGATCAGGTCGGCTCATAAGCCTTTCCTAATTACAAATAATTACATAAACCCTTTCTTAGATACACACCATATCTAAAACAATAATAGAATGATTCCATTACAATAATTAAGGACCGACATCCTTAATTTACATTTGCAAAACAAAATACACACTACATCTTCGGAGTCCACTTCCAAATAAGTCTTTTCTAGAACACACACTACACATGAAATCACCAATCAATTCATACCTTGTGCTGACACATGAAAATCCTTCAGTATCTTTTTTGTTGTCACTCAATTTCACATAGCTTGAATCCATATCATCTGGAAGATATACCAAAAGCACAGAGACTAACTCTAGCATTTCTCACTATGGCAATCAAGTGACCAATCTTCACCAAAACATATGTAACTCATCCAATATCATGTGATCTTTGATATAATATCACAACACCTTCTTGAACTCTCATTTGTTTTCCCAGTCTCTGAAATATTCACACAGTATCTATACACGGTCATAACCAGCCTTTTCTCCTCAAAGAAACATATGTTGACATTAGTGAGAAAACATAGATGACAACAATATGAGTGCCCATTTAGTAATGTAGTGATTAAACATATTAAATGTCTCAATCACCTCCCCATGAATTAGAAATATCCAACAATCTCCCCCTTTTCCATTGATGTCAACATATGGGAAAATCCATCATCCCAAAGTTATATCAATGTAAAGTTCTGCAGCAAAACAATCTCCCCATACAATAGGGATTTTCTCATAGAAACACTCTACCTTTGACAACAATGGAAAAGGGTTCCATGATCCATCAAATACTTTCCAACACTTTTCTTCCACAATCACACCACCTAAGTAGTAGATCCCTACATCTAGTCCAGATTATGATGAGGCTCTAAAAACATCTGGATTGATGCATCTATGCATCATTTAATTCTGACTAGGAGGGGCCTAAACCCCCAACATACCTCTGAGATATTCAAATGTATCTTTTAGAAGTGGCTTTGTGAAGATGTCAACAATCTACTCTTTTGTACTAATATATTATAATTTTATTTCCTTCTCTGCCACCTTGTCTCTCAAGAAGTGATATTTGATAGAAATATGTTTAGTTTTAGAGTGCGTCACCAAATTCTTTGATATAATCACTATATTGGTGTTATCACAATGGATAACCATAGGCTCATCAAAAGTTAGTGCTATGTCCTTCAACATTTGTTTCATCCAAACAATTTGAGTGCAGTTAACAATGACAACAACATACTCTGATTCAGTAGTAGATTGTGCTAGATACAATCTTGTTTCTTACTTAGCCAAGAAATGAAAATCTTGTTTCACCAATGCTTCATGTCCAATTAGCGTTAGTATAATCATGAAGTACAAAACTATCATTCCTATCATACCAAAGTCCATAGTCAATTGTCCCTTTCAAATATCTAAATATCCTTTTCACAGTAGCTAGATGTATCTTCTTTGCTTCTACGTGATATCTAGCCACAATTCTAAAATCATTAGCAATATATGGTCTTGTATGAGTCACATATTGTAATCCTCCAACCATTGATGTATACTTGGTTTGAAATACACATTGAGATTCATCATTACATGATAGCTTATTATCGGTCACCATTAGTGTTCCTACTAGTTTACAGTCTTCCATTCCAAACTTATTTAGTATTTCCTTTAGATACTTAGTCTGAGAAATAAAGATACCATCTTTACTCTAATTTATTTGCAGTCCTAGAAAGAATTTCATTTCACCTATCATGGACATTGAAAATTCAATTTCCATTTCCTTAGAAAATTTCTTACATAGATCATCATTACCTCCAAAGATAATATTATCAACAAAGACTTCTATTATCAAGATTCCATCTTCACTAGTTCTTAAATACAAATTACTGTTATCATTAGCTTTTCTAAATCCAAGCTGAAGTAAATACTTGTCTAACCTTGCATACCAAGCTCTTGGAGCTTGTTTCAACCCATACCAAGCTTTCTTTGACTTGCATACCATGTATCCATCTTCGCATAGAGGAACTATGTATACTTTTTCTTCAAGATCCCCATTCAAGAGTGCAAATTTCACATCCATCTGATACACCTTGAAATCTTCAGTAGCATAAGCCAAGAAAAATCTTACTACCTCTATTCTAGCAACAAGAGAAAATGTTTCTTGAAAGTCTATGCCTTCTTGCTGTGAATATGCCTTACATACTAGTCTTGCTTTGTTTCTTACAACATTTCCTTCTTCATTCATTTTGTTTCTGAAAACCCATTTTGTTCCTATTAAATTTTTGTCTTTAGGTCTAGGAACCAATTCCCAAGTATTATTCTTCTTTATCTAATCTAACTCTTCCTTCGTAGCATTTATCCAAGATTCATCTCTACATGCTTCATCTGTAGTCTTTGGTTCAACTTGAGAAATCAAACAAATTTCTTCTCTAGATTTTGATCTAGTCATTACTCCTTGATTAGAATCACCAATAATTTTATTTTTAGGATGGTTATTATTTACATACCTCAGAGTTTTAGGAACCTCAGTAGCCTAACTTGTGTCAACATCACAAGTCTCTTTTTCACATTATGCCTCAAAAAGTTCTTCCTCTTCTGCAACTGTAGTAGCTTGTTTGATCTCTGTAATTTGATTACTATCATACATTCTATCTTGCATCTAAAAATTTTCATCTATCCTTACATTGTTACTTTCAATAATATTTCTCAATCTTAGATTGAAACATTTGTAGGCCTTTCTCTTAGTAGAGTAACCAAGAAATGTTTGTTCATCAGTTCTACCATCAAATTTTTCTATCTCATCATCTCTCTTGATATAAAACTTGCTACCAAATAATCTGAAGTATTTTACAGTAGGAGTATGGTCAAACCAAAATTCATAAGGAGTCTTACTTCTACCTTCTCATATTTAAATTTTTTTCAGTGTATACATTGTTGTCCCAACAAACTCTCTCCAATGTACATGAGATACATTTCCTTCAAGAAACATTGTCCTAGTAGCATCAAGTATAGCCTTGTTCCTTCACTCTGCTATCCCATTTTGTTGTGGAGTCCTAGGAGCAGATGTACATCTCTTTATTCTATACTCTTTGTAGTATGAATTGAATAAGTCTGAAGTAAAATATCCACCTCTATCTAATTTAAAACACTTAATAATTAAACTTGATTCGTTCTCTACCTTTTCTTTCAACAATTTGAATTTATCAAATGCTTCTGATTTTTCTTTCAAATAAGTAACCCACATCATTCCATAAAAGTCATCAAAAAAGAGTATGAAAAACCTTTCACCATAGTATGATCTTGTCCTTGTAGTTCCACATAGATTTGTATGAACCAAATCCAACTTTCATTTTGATCTGTATGCTTTTCTTTTCTAACTATTTCTAGTCTATTTTCCATAACACATTCTCTGCATATAGTCTTAGATGGTTTCACAATCTTCAGTAGATCTCTTGCTACATTAGCCATACTTGCCTTCACAATGTTATCAAAATTAACATGAAAAAATCTTTTATGCCATTACCAACTATCATCTACCTTTGCAACAAAATAGGAGGCTCTAGATGGATTTAATTCAAATACATTACCTCTAGATTTAATACCAATTGCAATCAGTTTACCTGCTTTACTTCTAATTAAACATTTACCATTAAAAAATTTTAATTAAAATTTTTTATCCATTAGTTGTCCAACACTCAACAAGTTATGTTTTAGTCCATCAACAAGAAACACATTATCTCTATTAGTCTTTCCATCCAAAGTAATGGATCCTACACCTATGATTCATTTAGGAATATTGTCTCCGAATCTTGTAACACCACCATCATACAATACTAACTTAAAAAACTTGTTTCTATCTCCAGTCATATGATGTGAACAACCACTTTCTATAATCCATTTGATTTTCTTGTCAACATGAGACACTAAAGCCTTTTCCTCATGCATTGGTTCATCTCTAATAGAAAAAAATACAATCTCTTCATAATATAAATCATCATCATAAAAAATGCCTTCACTACCATAATAACATTCTTTATCCATTTTAAGCTTGGAAAAATTAGGTTTGTACTTAGGAACTCTTGTAGGAAATATACATGCAAAATGACCTACCTTATTGCATGAAAAACATTTCAAGGGTAACTTGCCTTCAAATTTTCCCTTACCTCTCTTTTCTCTTCTAGATATCAGTGAAACAAGTTCATCCATCTTTCTTTTTTCTACCATTATCTATTCCCATTCCTCAGAATACTCACCAAGCTCTTCTTTAAGGTCTTCAATGTTGGTGCTAAAAAATGTAGACATTTTCTTGTGTGCAGATGCCTTTAATGAACATTCCACTTTATTTATTGAATCTCCCATTTTAGTAGCCTCAAAGGTAGTTATCTTTGCAATCAACATCTCTCTGCTAAAGTTCAGAGTTAAGGGTATAGTCTCTTGAATAGACATAGCCTTGAACTTGTATACATGTATCAATGATCTAAGGATATTTGCAACAACTTCTTCATCATAAGTGCCTCCAAAATTTCTTATTCCAACCACAACTTCTATAACCCTTTGAAAATAAGTCCTAATGCTTTCATCATCCTTCATTTGCAGCTTCTCCATCTTTGTTTTCCACTTCTATAACTTCACTTTCTTTGTATATTTGTCTCCTTCATATAATACATGTAATCTTCTCCAAATCTCATATGCCAAATCCAAGTCTTTAACTTCAGTAAACTCACCTTCAGATAGTGTGCTTATTAGTTCTTCCCTCGTGACCATGTTTTATGAGAACACCTTCTTTTCATCATCAGTAGTTGATGGAAAATCACTCTTATTCTTTATAGCCACCTTATTCTTTGTGATCAACCAATATTCGATGCCCAAACATAGAAGATGAGTTCGCATCTTGTTCTTCCAACTCTCAAAGTTTTTAGGATCTATTTTTGGACCATCCTTCCTATAGAGTGCCATCTCCATAATCACCTCAAGTTGTTAAGCTTTCTTTTTGAGGACCACAAGCTCTAATACCAATTGTTAGGAATAATAGTCCACAACACAACTAAGAGGGGGGGTAGGGTGAATCAGTTGTTAGGAAGATTATTAAACTTTAAACTTTAAGTAGTAGACCCTGTTAAAGGTAAAAACCTCGATGGGAATCAATACCCACAAATGATGTACTAAGAGTATAGTATCCTTGTTAGAAGATTTACATAGTATCCTTGTTAGTATCCTTATTAGAAGTATAGTATAGTATAGTACATAGTACATGTTAGAGGATAGACCCTATTAGGAGTCAAGAAGAAAGAGAGAGCTCACTACCCAAAGAAGGTTAAATCCACCTTCAGAACTCACTATTTGCAATACAAGTGTATATGAAGAAATACACAATATTTTTGAACTATCTGGTAGCAACTATCTTTTCTTGATAAGTTCCAATGAAGTCCACTAGTAAACCTCTGCTCTACATACAACAGACACAAGCTTGAAACATTTACAACCTTTTTCCCATCCATATATTTTCCAAAGAAAATACCTTTCATTTATACCTTATTACAATTCTCATGTTCAGGTCGGGTCATAAGCCTTTCCTAATTACAAATAATTACATAAACCCTTACTAAGATACACACGGTATCTAAAATAAGTATATAATGATTCCATTACAACAATTAAGGACTGACATCCATAATTTACATTTGCAAAACAAAATGTACCCTACATCTCCTGAGTCGACTTCATAATAATTCTTTTCCAAAAAACACACCACAAATGACATCACCAATCAATCCATACCTTTCCCTGACCAATAAATATCCTTCAGTATCTTGTCTCTCATCCCTCAAGCTTGTATACCTTGAATCCATATCATCTAGAAGATATACCAAAAACACAGAGACTAACTCTGGCATTTCTCACTATCACAGTCCAGTGACCAGTCTTCACCAAAACATCTGTAACTCATCCAATATGAAACATTACATGATGTGATATTGGATATAATATCACAACACCTTCCTGAACTCTCATCTATCTTAACAACATCTGAAACATCCATACTGTGTCCATACACTGTGATAACCATCTTGTTCTCCTGACAAAAACATATGTTGACATCAGTGACAAAACATAGATGACAATAGTATGAGTGCCCATTCAGTAACATAGTGATTAAACATATTAAATGTCTCAATCACCTCCCTATTAGCACTCTGTAAAATTTTCATGGCTCCTGGTCTTTTCTTCTGGTCCCTGCAGTCATTTTTGTGTCTTTGGCCTTGAAACCCTTGCAAAATTTTCAAAAAACTAGCCGTTGGTTAAAATACCCTTTGTTATACCCTGGCCCTATTCTAATTTCATGTTACTTTTTGGGGGAAACTTAAAACCTTATATCCACATGTCCCTTTTAAAAAAGTCATCTTTTCATGTCGCATGGTTAGGTTTTTATGTCCGGTGGGGTCCCCTTTAATTTTCCTAAGTCCTGAGTTTTAATTTTTCCTATGTTTTGGTAGCTTTTATTTTCCCTGGACCCAGCTTTGACACCATCTCCATCCAATGGTGGGTGTTTTTTCACAAGCAATGTGTTAGACACATGAGATCTTGGGATGGCCATTGATTCATTTCCATGACATAACCCTTCAATGCAGGTGGGTCCATTGCTAGGTAGGCTCACGTGGTTGTCTATCATTTGTCGAAATATCTTATAAGGCATGGCAGGCCCGGTATCTCAATCAAATGATTCTTGATCGACGGTTGGCATGTAAGCACATAGAATCTTTTCAGCCTTTTAGATCTTGCGCCAGCCATCTGATCTTCCTGGCAGTATAATGTTCTTAGTGGGTCCAAAATAACACGTAAGCACAATTGGTGCCTCTTCATTGGTTGTGTCAGTGGGACTGTTTGCCAGGTATATTTGAATTGTTTAAATTCTATTGGTCCATGGGTAAACAACTCAGCATGTGTCAGTGGGACCTAATTTTCCAATGGGTTAGAGGGTCCTAACACTCATAGCCCATCCAATGATGGGCGTAAGTTCTCATGGAATCTGTTAGAGGCTTTAGATCTTATGCCAGTTGTTGATCTCATTTGTCTCAAATGTATCTTTGGTAGTGGTCCTAGTGTTAGATGGAGCTGATTCAGAGTGTTTTGATTGGTCCACATAGTGTGAGGTGGAATCTTGTTAGTGGGACCTAGTTTCTGGATGTGTCAATGGGTCCTAATCCTGTCAGAGAATCGACGAATGATGTATAATCTTATGGGTTTTGTCAAAGGCTTAAGATCTTGTGATGGTCATTGATTTTGTTTCCTATCAGATGATTGTCAGAGGTGGGAGGAGATTCTTGATTGATGGGGGGTGTGTAATATGATAGAATCTTGGAAGTCTATGAGAACTTAAGACAGTCGTCGATCTTCCTAATGCGGGCCCGGTTAAATTTCTCAGTCTTTTGGTGGTTTGGATAAACCTTTGGCAGTCTAACATATTTATGAAGGGGTTTGCTTATTCACATGATAAAATGGTGATGTTCTAAAAGTCTTGGTGATTTAGCGAACAAGGTCGTGTAATCACTAAATCATTTGGTGGAAGTAAAAAGTGTTCTGTGAACTAGCAAAAACCTTTATCACCAGTTCACCAAATGTGACCGGGGTAAGTTTGTTTCCCTTTAGTCACTAGTTTGTGGGGTTACAGATGAGTTAAGGTTTTTATTCTGTGAATAGAATTTCCTTTGTCACCTAGTCGCTAAATGTAAACTAGGATTCCTATAAAGGATAAATCATAAAGACCGCGAAACATGAGGATCAGATGGTCACGACTTAAAGTTGATCTAAGTTCAAATTTTAACTGCTGATCTGCTGTAGGTGCCATAAAGTGACTGTTTATATTCAAATTCAAATTTCTATAGAGGGCTTGCAATGACAAAAAGTACCAAAATTCAATTTTTGAGTGGCTAGAGTGGGTGGAAATGGTTGTCAACTCTTGCAGTGTGGTCCAGGCTACCATGGTAGTTGCAGAGGAGTGTCTTGCCCTAGGAAAGTAAATGAAGCAATACTCAAGATGTGTTGCAGGGGTCATTTTGGCTAGATTTCTTATAGTTTTGTGATGATTTTGTACTTAGGAACGGTACAAGGCTAGATAGCTATTGAAATTGGACTATTTGAGCTTACCAGCTATGGCTTGGTCCCTATTGTATCTGTGTTAACTCCTTAGTGGTGTTAGGTGGTTTTGAATTTTTGAATAGGGAATGATCATTATGCTTGTATTGTTACCCTGGTATAAAGGGAATTTTTATGATCATTCGAGGTTATTGGGAGTTAGGTATTCAAATCTTTTAGTTGTGAGTCCTCTTCTCAGTCTAAATTGTAATGATTCATTTTAGTATTTGTTGATAGTAGAAAGAAAGTTGTAGGTCTAAGCTGTAATTTGCAAGCATGGTTTACTTGGACTAATTGTATACACTTGAGGATTCTTCATACTTAATGCAGATACATGATTTTTTTCTCTCCTTTGTGTCAACGCAGATAGATTTTAAACTTTCTAGTTCATTGCATATTAATTTATGTATTTGTCTTCATTCTTGAGTTCTAATCCAGGATTAGATAAAATAATGCTCTAGATGGGACATAGATTTATCTCTTATCTATGTAAGGATTTTCTATAAGCAGTAAAGGAGATTGTAAATGTGTTTATGGCTTTGAGTCTTAGATATACTCTGGTGTGTGTGTATAGTTTGTCTAAGAGATCTTTCCCAATGGATGAGGCACTGGCCTAGATGAGTATTTATTTATTAACATATATTGATTGAGGTTGTTATGATTCAAACATATAAATTAAGAACCATCCCTAAAATTTAAGTCTTTGGTTGTAATGTTCTACCCTATAGTAATGGAGAGTCAATGAATGTGAGGTTAGCATTTAGCACTTTCTTACTATTCAATCTATTGTTTAGACCTAGTCTTTGGTGTGTGAAGTATAATTTTCACTAGGTTAGGTGCACCCACCTTGGTTTTGCAGAGCCTAAAGTAGAAGAGGGTAGTCTTGTCCCTACAGTTGGTCCAGTTACCCTAAGATCCCTATACATTTTGGAGCTAACCATTCCTAAAATCTATCTGAGGGTATATTGGCAGCCTAAGAGCATAAGCATCATTTTGAACACCAACACTCCCCATACATTAGAAATATCCAACAAAACCTTCCTTGAAAGATGTGTTCTTAACATGTTTCACTATCATCCTTTAATAGATCTTCTCTAAATTTTGTCAGTCATGGATCTCATAATAACTTTATCCTTAACCTCAAAATCATAACAATTTATAGCTCATCAAATTCAGTCGACTGTTCTTAGCATTTAATGTTTTCTTCCATACTTGGTTAATATAGAAATGTGTCAGTGATAACTAGTTAACTATCTCGGTTAATATTGTCACTCAGTATACACTACGCTAGCTTAGTGTATATAGAAATCTTCATTTACCAACCACATTGACTTGTTCAATTTCAAATCTCTTCTTCATAATAGGTTAATATAACATGCTCAAGTCAACAATATAAAGTCATAGACTCGTCAATATGTTACCCAATGTTTACCTTATCCTTATCTATCATATCTATTTTTTTGTCATGTATATATCTCAATTCCTCATCTTTTCTTCCTTCAATAGATGTTTAGATGTTTTCAACTAACATGATCAATATTGTCAAAACTAGTTGACATCAATGACAATATATTGAGTGATTTAATCATTTGATATATCATTTTAGTAGCTTGGTGATCTCTAATCACCATTTCTTTAGTTCATCAGATATTAAATCAGTTGTAGTTCATCATTCTCAAGATGAAGATTCAAATAAGGAAGTTGAAATGATGGACAAAGTGAAATTTGAGAAGCAAAAGAAGAAGGAAAAACAAGTAGAAAAGGACAAAAATATTTGATAGGATAATCTAAGGGAACTTGAAGAAGACAAGAAAAAGGAAGAAGAAGTTGAATAGAAGAAGGGCTAGGGTACACAAACAAACCTATCCAAGCCCTACCTCAAATTTTTACAAAAGAGAGTGGTAAGTGATGGTAAGCTCAATTCTATTGAGAAATACTTTGATAGACATTATGAGGATGAGAAAAACTAAATAAAAGACATAGTTGTGGGGAACATTCTCACATTCAAAAATAACTTAATTGAAATAGAGGGTCAAATAAATAAGGACTTATTTGCAAGATGAGAAGGGACAAATAAAAGATCCCCTGATGAGGACATCAAGATGAGACAAGATATTATGTTACAGAATATGCCGACCATGATAGGGAATGAGAAGGGAGATTGACTTGAAAAAATAAGGCCAAAACTAAGAACTAAAACTACATTTATCAAATTCATGACACAAAAATATGGAGAGGTTGAATAGGAAACATATGAAAATATTGGAGAGTTACTCTTGGAGGAGCGACTTGATCTTGGTAAATCTACAATGACCCCAACCCCATTCATAATCTCCAAAGAGCCTAAAACTATAGGAAAGGGTGAAGACCCAAAATAAATAGAGGTAGTTGACACAACATTACCTAATTTCTTCATAGACAATGTTGGGATTTCACTTGATACACATTTAGATACATCTAATTCATTTTGGATGAGTGAAACCTTAACCAAAATTGACAAGATAGTAGAAGATATTGAGATAACAAAGATCACTCAAATAGAATCAACTAAGAAAGTGCAAAAAGAAGAGAGGACACCTAAAAAAGAAAAGATATCAGAAGAAAAAGAGGAAGAAAAAGAAATAGAAAAGGTAAAAGAATAGGAAAATGAAAAAGAAATAGAAATATAAGAGGAACAAGAAAAGGAAAAGGAAATAGAAAAGAAAGAGGAACAACCAAAAGGATGGTCTATAACCTCTTTTGCTACACATAATTTGTTGGAAAGTGTCTCTTAATCACTTCAAACCAATTTAGAGGACATGGATGTTACATACCTAATACAATTGGCAGAAATTTCTTTTTCTAAAGAAAAGGAAAAATAAGAGAAGAAGACTGATAAAACTACAAAGACAATCGAGAGAGAAATGCAAGTATTGAGTAAGTTTTTTACTACACCTCCTATACATATTGAAGATCCTATAAGTAGTCTCTGATAATTCTGTAAGTATAGTAGAATAAAATTTTGATACCTTACAGGAAGAAGCGAGATTAAAAGTAGTAGATGATTTCAAAAGCCTAAGGATGAAAGATACTCTTGATGGGATCAAGAGCAATCTTAATACATTAATTTCCACTGAAAGGGAAATCAAATCTTGTATTAAGGATGGACAAGACCTATATAAACTCTACATGACTTTGCACATGCATGTGAAGAGTATATCAAATATTATAGATTATGATGAAGAGGTTTTGATAAAGGTCTATGAGGATTTAAAAAAAAAGAAAATATTAGACATAAACAAGGAAACAAATAGGATCATGGATAAAATGCATTCCCTACAGTTGGAAAAGGAAAGCATTTGAAAAAGATAAGATGAATTAAGAAGCTTCTTGACTCCAAAGATCAATGTCTTAGAGAGTACTCATGAGGAGCTTCAGCTTGGCCTCAAAATATTTTAGGAATTAGTACCTACAGATGTAGAAGAAGTAGACAGGGCTGCATATGGTCTCAATGCACTGATTTGGGTTGAATAAGCAATTAAGGCATCTTGGGATACATATATGCAAATTTTGAAAGGAAACTACAGAGATTTGTTGTAGACAATTCAGTTGTGATTGTAAACACTCTCAATTTTATTATTTTGGCACTTACTTTAAGGTATTTTTGGCACCATTTTCCATTGATATCAAAGGGGGAGAGATAGAAGAAAAAATGTAAGGAGTAAACAATGTAAAATGAAAAAAGATAAATAAAAGATAGGTTCTTCTCAACATCATGTGTTAAATTTATGTGTTGCATTTCTATCAATATTTCCTTTTACATTTTTGTCTTGATGTTACACTTTGTCATTTTTTCACAAAGCATTTCCATCAATGCCAAAGGTGGAGATTGTTGGTAAGTGGTCATCACATGCACACATATGCACATGTAGGCACTTATTATATTCATGATCACACATATGGGATATCATGAATATATTTGTATGCAGTTGGTGAAGGAAAACACCTAAGTCCACAAACTGTTCCAATGAACCATACTAATAGAAAAGTGTAGAAGAATTTCAAGGAACTTCATTAAAGCATGTGATCTTAGATGCATGCTTCTAGGAACCAATTGAATACATATGTAAGGTCGCATGTGTTAATGTTGAGGCATCAAAGAGATATGATCATTTGATTGGATGCGATGACAATAAACAAAGTATAGCTTGTTGGATATCACTAAGCCCAAGTTTGTGAGTGATTAGAAAGATAATTTTGGATGTGTTCTTGGATCCAAGGCCAAATAAGAATTTTAATGAAGTGTGCAATTATGCATTAAATAATATGATATTTGGCTATAGTAATATCGACTAGCTTTTTTAATATATCTCTAATAAGGTATAAGTATAAAAACATTTTTTAAAAGTGTGTGATGATAACAATAATGATATAGATGGATGTGAACCATGAAGGCATCTAAGGAGAAGAGAAGAGATCAAGAGAAAGGAGAACAAGAAGAGTTGTTTGAGGAATACTTCGTTAAGTCTTTGTATACAAAACATTAGATTGACTGTAAGTATTTTTGCACCTATTGTACACCCCTAATAGGGTTTAATTTCCTCTAATAGGGTTGGACTCTTAGTGGGGTCCATTCCTTAATTGGTATCACATTGTAAAGACTCCTAATAGGGTCTATCTTTTAACAAGCACCTGCCTATTCTAATACTTGACTCCTAATAGGATCAGAACTCCTAACAAGATTATTATACTTATAGTGTAGACATTTTTGGGTACCATCCCCACTGAGATTTACCCTTAATCAGGTTTCCTCAAAAATAAATATATGTTGTTATGAGTTCTCCTATGGTTGTTTATGTTGCATGATTATTCATCTTATGCTATATCTTTATATGTTGTTTGAATTAGATAAATAAGTTTAAGAATTTAGTAAAGTACTGTAACACTGATTCAACCCCCCCCCCCCACCCTCTCAGTGTTACCAAATCCTAACAGTATATCCATGCTCATTCATATAACTATCAAATTTAAGATATCATTGCCAAGGTTCTTCCTTCAAGCCATATAAATTTTTCTTCTATCTATAGGCTAAGTGCTCCTTACCTTTGACCTCAAATCCCTATGCTTGTTCTATATATATTTCTTCATCTAAATCACCATGAAGAAAATTTGTTATAACATGAAGTTTCTCTAAATGAAAATCTTTAGCAACCACAATACCTAAAATAGTACGAATAGAATTCAATTTAACAACTGGAGGAAATATCTCATCAAAATAAATTCCCTTTTTTCTATAAAAATCCTTTGACAACTAACTTGGCTTTAAATATTTTCTTACCTCCATCCTCTTCTTTTAGCTTGTAAACCCATTTATTGTGTAAAATAATTTTACCTACAGGTAACTTACATTAATCCAAAGTTTAATTTTTCATCAAGGAGTCCATTTAGTCTATCATTATAGACTCCCACTGAAGCTTTGTGTCCACCTACAAATCTTCATCAAAACATTCTAGTTCACTAGCATCTATTAATAAAATAGAATACAAAGAGGGAGAAAATCTTTCTGGAGGTCCACTTAACCTTGTTGATCATCTAACATTCACTAGGCTTTGTGGTATTTTTCTTTATGTTGTTGAGGATAATAAGGAACTACTAGAACATCATCTTTTGGAGTATCATCCAGTACTACATAATCATTTTCTTTCTTCTTGTTTCTGCAATAGATCTTTGTACAACACTTTCTCATTGAATATGACATCCTTGCTTCTTATAATTTTATGATTTTAAAAATCTGAAAAACTATAACCAAATTAATCAATGCTATATCCAAAAAATACACATTTATTAGATTTAGCTTCCATCTTGGTTCTATTTTTAGACTCTATATGTGCAAATACTTCACAACCAAAGGTTTTTAGAAAGGAATAACTCACCTTCTTACTAGTCTATGCTTCATCTAGAATACCACAACCTAAAGGAGTAGAGGGACCCCTATTGATTAAATATATAGTTGTATTAATAGCCTCTACCCAAATGTTAAGGGAATCATAGCATGCAACCTCATACTACTTGTATGCTCCATTATTGTCCTATTCATGTGTTCAACATGTCCATTTTCTTCTGGAGTCCTTAGTATAGGTTTTTCCTATGAATACCATTAGAGGAAAAAAAACCTTCAAATTTTTTGATGCAATACTCACCACCATTATGAGATCTTAGACATTTTAGCGTTTTACCGGTCTCATTCTCAACTAAGCATTTTCATTTCTTAAAAGTTTGAAATACATCATATTTTTGTCTAAGGAAATAAATCCATACTTTTCTTGTTGCATCACCTATAAATGTAACATAATATAGAGAGCCACCAAGGGAAGATACTTCAGCTGGTCCCCATACATCTGTATGCACAAGCTCTAATTTCTCATTTTTCTTTTCCTTTTTACTCTTCACAAAACTAACTCTCTTTTATTTTCCATACGCACAAATTTTACATAAATCCATATTGACACATTTCATACCATGAAAACATTCTTTGAAGAAGTAATTTCATGTCTTTTTCACTCATGTGCCAAAGTTTGTTGTGCCATAGTGTAGTGTCACAATCTATAACAACGGTTTGATGGTCTTCCGACTCAACTGTAGCAACTATTCCTAAACATTCATTTTTCTCTGAAATAATTAAAGTAGAAGGAATAGTATGACATGTAAAAAGATATAAGGTGCCTACTTTCACACTTTTTTCTACTACTAAGAAATCTTTTGAAACCTTCCAATTTCTATCAATAAAAGTAATTATTAAACCCTCATCACCTAATTGCCATGCTAAAATTGAATTCCTACTTAGCCTTGGAACATGTATTACCTCTTGTAGTAGTCAATGATTCCCATTTTGAAAATTGATCTTAATTTTCCCCTTTCCAACAATCTGACATGGTTCATTATCTCCCAAATAAACTAGCCAAAAATTCCCTTGGAAATAATCAATAAACTAACCTTTATGGGGTGTAGCATGAAATGAAGCCCCTAAATCTAAAACCCATGAATCATCAACACTTTCTAAAGAAAGAAGCAAATCATCCTCTTCAAATTTATTACTTACCACATTTTCTTTCTTGTTACCTTCTTGTTTATCTCTATCTTTATCCTTCCTAGACTAGAAATATTTGTTCTTATGACCTAGTTTTTCACAGTACCAATCATCATTTAGTCCTCTAGATTGAGAGCTCTTGCCCTTTGATTTTCCTCTTTATTTCCCATGATTTCTAGAATTATTTCCTCTCTCATTCATTCCTCCTCTAATTTGTACATTGAATACACTACCTGATGTGGATCCACCTGAGCTTTTCATACTAATTTTGTCACTTAGAATAACACCAACAACATCATCAAATTTTAGGGTATTTGAACCAAAAATAGAGTTACTACTAGCCATAATACCAAGCCATTCCATCTTTTAGGGAAAGAACATAGAATCAAAAGAGCCCTCATTTGTTCATCGAAAAAAATGTTTACAAAAGATAATTGACTGGTAACTATATTAAACTCATTTAAATGATCAGAAACTAACCCAAATTGTACCATTTTTATATTAAATAAATGCTTCATAAGAAATACCATATTTGAAGTGTAAGGATTTTCATATAACTTAGCTAGGGTTTCCATCAAATCTTCAGTCATCTTTTTTTGTGTAATATAGAATACCATCGATTGTGCCAAGAATAAATAAATACTACCAAGTGCCTTCCTATCTAAAATATCCCAATCCTCATCAGTCATTTTTTTCTATTTCTTGTATTTTCCTTCTAATGGCTGCCATAGATGCTTCTGATAGGGATAGTCCTTTATTTTCATTTTCCATAATAGAAAGTTCTACCCATTAAACTTATCAACCTTCAAATTACCCTTGTCTGCCATTACTTCCACTCAACTATGACACTCCCACTGAACCATTAGACCTTGTTGTAGAGGATAATTGAAAGATAACCTCTCTCTAATACCACTTTTTAGGATTAGCATAAAAAAAATTAACAATTACATGCAAATATAAGCAATATTAGAGGATAATAAACCACACAAAAGAGAACACAAGACATAAATATTTAATGTGGCTCACCCGATCCTTGGGCTATGTCCACCAATGGTTAGTCCAATATTATTATTATATAGTGATTACAACCTGATTACAATCCACAAACCCTTATTCCTCAATACTACCACAACAGGCTTCTAACACATACATAATGAAATACCTAACCTAAGTCATTTCTATATAGGATTTTTTCCAATTTAGGGTTAGAATTGATAACAATATGACAGCCCAAAAATATAGTACTTCCCTGATCAGTTACCATAAATGAACACCTTAGCATTTTCAGTCCATAATTCTCTTCTAACCATCAAATTTCTTTCCTTCTCAGGTTCATTTGGTGAGTCTTCATGTACCAAAGAATTTATACTTCTAGAAACTTTCTCACTTGCATGTGTATACTAAAATGAGCTATGTCCCTCTTCTCCACAATTGTAACAAGTTCTTCAGTGTAATCCTTTACAAAGCTATCTTGCTACCTCAAAATTTGCATTCCCCTAACTAGGTTAATTTGATAATCAAAATGTAGAAATTTATTCTTCAACTTATTTACCATCTTTTCCCATACCTTTATTTTTATTTTACCTTTCTTCTTTCAATCCAATTATAGATTCTCCCACCACATGGATTCATGACCTTTCAACTTTCTACTTGAAATTTTCACCTTCTTCTCATCCTATACATTCTCATGCTCAAAATATTTCTCCATCTCAGTGATCCAGTCCATTAATTCATCTAAATCCTACTTTCCACTATACTCAAGAGGTTTAAACTATGGTGTAGACTTCAAACTAGTCAATTATTTTAGGAATATTTATTCTCCTTGATCCATTACAGGTGTA
Source organism: Chamaecyparis obtusa (assembly GCA_027943335.1). Lineage (NCBI taxonomy): Eukaryota > Viridiplantae > Streptophyta > Pinopsida > Cupressales > Cupressaceae > Chamaecyparis > Chamaecyparis obtusa. The sequence continues at coordinate 79,275 of BSBK01010336.1, read as the reverse complement.
GGTTTAGCTATGTCCTACTCTTCTTTGAATTCATCATCACTAACATCATAAAGATGTCTTCCTCAACATTGGCCTATCTCAAAAACTTAAAATATAGTAGTGATTTATCTTAGCATATCAGATAAACCTAGATCTATATCTCTCCTTCCTTGAACTATCTTAAAACCCTCTGCAATCATAGGTCAGATCAAAATCTACAACTGAATAAGAAATAACCAAATAGGGTTTACAAGAATGAAACTCTAGAAAAAACCTCACTCTGATACCACCTAATGCAAGGAGGGTAGGATAAGTGGGGCCACTAGCACACCCAATTACTAGACCACCTTGTAGACTCACAAAATGGAAGCAATAACACATAAAAAAAGAGAAGGGAAGTATATCTTATTCATTTATTCATTCAAACTTGATACATGTCGTGCTATGAGGAATTCTAGGTTATTGTATCATCTTAAAATGGAAACACTTCCATGTTAAGAGCATTTATCCCTCTGAGTAAGTGGTTTGGGGTCATGTTGAATGCCTTGAATTGGTCTTTACTTGGATCTGGATTTTTCCCCATTTTCCACTTGTCTTCTACACTTGATTCCTTCATTCTAGGTAAAATTAGGGTTAGGATCCTAAGGATTCTCCTTAAATTCCCTCTTCTATGGCTCTATTTTGTAGGTAACACTTAAAAATAGGTCCTCCTAGCCTTTATCATGTTCATCATAGGATTTTGTGCCTTTTCCTGGCACTTTGTCCTGATTTTGCCCCTTTTTCCACTTTTTGGCTGCATTTTCCTAGCATTCTAGACTGAGACCCTGAGATCTATGACCTCAAGGTAAAGGAAAACCTTAAGGGGTCAATGGTGATCTTGAGGGTCAAGTATGACCTCTTCCCTAACCTAGGTCAGGGTCAACATCATCTTTGACCCTAGGTTCAAGTTTCAAGGTCTCGTGATCTCCGAATGTCAGGTTTCAGAAATAATAGTTTTCCTGCTTCTAGGTCGGTTGCTTTGGTCTCCAAAATGGTAAACTCTTAAATTATATTTAATTTAGGTCCATTCATAAAGGGTTGAGGCTTAATTTTAATTTAATTCTCCAAGGTGGCCCCTTTAGAGGATTGTGCCTTAGATCACTATAAAAGGAAGGCTTCCTCTCTCATTTTCTCCATCAAGTTTTGAGATCAAGTTTTGCAATTGCATCGCTCAAGATCTCAAGAAAGATCAAGAAAGAATCCATTCAAGCATTCAAGTCCTCTTATCCATCCAAGTTCTCCATTGAAGATCAAGGATTCAAGAATTCAAGCCTTTGAAGGGATTTGGTTCAAGCATTCAAGATTCATCATTCAAAACCCTTGATTTAGCCATCATGGTGGTGTGATCTTCCTTCAAGATCCTTTGTTCATCTTCAAGATACATTTATTCTTCTCTCAACATGGATTCTAGGCATGCAATCATGGAGGGTTTGATTTACATTTGTTAATGTTATGTTCAAGCTTTCATATTAACATACTTGTTTACATTTGAAATACAATTACATATATTGAATATCACAACTTCGTTATTATTTCTACTTCTACTACTTGCTAGCATTCTCTATTTCAATTCAATTATTAAGGCTGATTCCCAACTGAGGTTTGACTAAGGAAAACCCCTCGTCCAACAAAAAAATCCATTTTTCTAATAGGTAGAGGTACACGATGATGAATTGAAGTGCAGAACTCGGTACCCTTTTCGTCAAACTTCTTGGATCAACAAATAGATTTTCCATAGGAGCAGTTGGTTCAAGGATGACCTAGATGCTGAACTAGGTCAGGGGCAACCTAGACACTGACCTAGGTTAGAGATGACCTCGTCCCTAACCTAGGGTAGTGACAACCTGACCTTAGAAAAATATTTCTAGGTTTTGTAGATCTCATAGTTTTAGTTCAAGAGCACTTAAATCAATAGTTTCTATGACTATTTGATAGGGTTTTCATCTGATTATTTTTTCAAGGTAAGTATCTTTATCTCTTCATTTCAATATTAGTCATCTAAATTTACTTTCCATATCAATATAATTTCATATAAGTGTAAAATATTAGCTTTGGGGTCTCTTTTATGTGCAAACCATAGTTCTAGGATCCCATCCACATTTTATCCTTTACATTTTGGTGAACCTGACATACTTACTCTCCTTTATTTTGTGTAATTAGATACCCTATTGTGTTTTGTGGTGTTATATTTCCTTTTATATTATCTTGCTGATGTTAGATTTTCCCTTTTGTGTTAAATCTTGCATGGTAATTAGATTTGAAAAATACAAAAAAATTACAAAATTCCTTTAAAAATACAAAAATATCTCTATTTTTTATTCTTGTAGTGTTACTTTGTGTTCAACATGTATGAGTTTTGTTTTGAATACTTTGATGATGTGTTTCTTAAAAAATATGATAGATCCCTTAATGAGGTACATGGAAGTGAGGATGAAAATTGTTCAAATGAGATCTCTATTGATCCTATTCCTATTTCACTCTCATCCACAACCTCTTCAATTGACCTTTACAAAGATGTGTTAAGGATTGATGTTAATTCTTCTCCTAATATATATCTTTTCTAGGAGACTTCTTTAGAATATAATTTTCCTTCTTTCCCCTTTAGGGATCAAGCTTTAGTGATTTTTGGTCCTACAAAGTGCTTTATTGATAGGGACAATAATCCTCCTATTTGGGATGAGCCTTTGGATTTTGATGTTGATTACTCTCTTCCTCATGAAAACATTGTGGATGATACCTTGGATAAAGACATTGATTTATCCCCTCCTCATGAAGAAGCTTTGATACAAGAGGGTGATTTATTAATGGATGACATATTCATACATGATGATAACTCTTTGTCTAAAACACATGTAGATGTTTTAGCAAAATAAGATGATATTATAGGTTCTTTACCTCCATTTGGAATTCCTTCTAGTGATATGAATTCCATTAATACTCTCTCTTTTAGTGATGATCTTATGCAGAATGAAGATCTTACCTCATCTCTCCTTGGGTGTCATCTTTTCTTTCTTTTTGTGAATCTATTTGTAGTGTTGAGACAACTAATATGGTTTTTTTGAAACCCTTGTTGACTATCAAAGGTTTTCCTCACATTACTATCAAAGGTAAACCTATGGTGTCTTTAGAGTCTTTCAATGATCAAGATTCAATAGCTCACACATATCATACAAGGAATAATCCTCAACCTAATCTACTTCATTGCCACCTTCTCAACCTCTTCTTCCTCCTCCACCCCGTCTTCCTAGCAAGGAGTATAATTTGATAAACCAGTTGCAACATACCCCTACCAAGATTTCTTTATGAGAGCTTCTTCAAAATTCCCCTACTTATGATGAAGAATTGCAAAAAGCTCTAGCAACTCTTCCTACTCCACCTCCTAATCAAGAGAACATATATAACTTCTTACAGTGCATGCATGCTACTCTGAGTCCTCTTGACATTTTTTTACTGAAATGATTTACCTTCTAAAGAAGTTCAAAATCAATATGATGCTCTTATGGTTGTTGTTTCTGTCAATAAAATTATTATTCATAGGACCTTGATTGATAATGGATCTGGGCTTAATATTTGTAGCATGGAAATGCTCAAAGAAATTAACATTGATCTTTCAACTATTCGACTTGATAATGTTCCTATATGTGGCTTTGATAACATTGCTAATAATACTTTAGGAATCATTACCTTAACTATCAAAGTAGGAATGGTCATCTTGAATACACCTATTCATGTTATGCCTAGAACTCTCAATTATAACCTTCTTTTGGGTAGACCTTGGTTGCATGAGATGTATGCTATTCCTTCCACCCTTCACCGTAAAGTTAAATTTATACATAATAACAAGATGTATTCACTTCATGCAAATGATCCACCTAATCCATGTCTAAATATTCAAAACCACACTATTCCTACTCCTAATAGTAGTCCTCCTTCCTCTAATTCCCTTCCTAATGATGATTGGGGAACCTTGGATTTTAATCCTACCTTTATTGGAGAGTATAAGGTTAATGATCTTGATTTTATGAAGCAACAAAGAGAATTTGAAGAATGAGTTTTTACTTCTAAAGCCCTCCATAATAACTTTGTCATTGCTTCTACCATAATGAATCTATCAAACCTACCAATGATGACATAATGACTACTGAAGTTCCATTGACACATTCTTCTTTGGCTTCTTGTTATGGTCTTGGTTATCATTTCCTTGTTAAACAATGATTTAATGGTCAAGGATGTGGTAAGCATAAACATGGAATTCAAATGCCCTTACATACTAGGGGGCATGAGCATTCTTATGGTTTGGGATTTAATCCTCAACAAAAAATCAATGTGAACATCTCAAATAAGACGTCAAAACATGATGAAACTGTGAAGGAATTATACCAAGAATTTTTTTTGCCCAAAATCCTTAGTGATAAGATGATTACTAGACCTAAATGAAAAAATAAATGTAGTCCATACTTGAGGACTCTTCCTGTTTGTTTATATCATAGATTTCATGATCACTCTACTAATGAATGTCACACTTTACATTATAAGATTAGGCAGCTCGTTGATAGTAAGGTTATTTATATATCATGTGGCAATGAGTTGTATTTCAATCTTGTTTTCTCTAAATAACATTTATGTTCCTATTATGGAGCGGTACATTATGTAAACAATGTTAGCATAATTCTTGGGGGCTCATTGTCTTGTATAGTGTTGTGAGAAATATAATAGGCCCCCTTCCATATTTTTTCCTACACTTGGGGGGCAAAGATGTCATATCCTTCTTTTCTATCTTTTCGGGATTCACCTCTTTCCTTGGTTAAGTAGTATCTATCTATTATGTGATATCCAATCATATATGAAAATTTTGGGCTTGTATTAAGGATCTTTGTCATTTATCACAACCTATTTTTTGGTTTGACATTGGGTTTCTATGGTTGATATATCTCTCACCTTTGAAACTAAATAGTGTGCTATCCCTCACAAGGGTTACTTTTTCACTTTTTGCATGATATCTCTTTGCATTCATCCCTTCCATGGCCTCATAGGAGCTATGAACTTCTTGGCTTGGACTGGGTGTTGTCTATGGATATTGTCTTAATGTTGAAGAAGGCTTTATCCTTGTTCTTTTCTTTACTTGAAAAGTCAAAATAATATGTTTTTTTCATCTTAAGGAGGGGGGAATATATATAGCCTCCCTCACTCTATATTATATATTTTTGTTTTAACGTTTTATTTTGTAGTATGCTAAATCATGGAAGGTAACACAAATAAGTTGCTAAATCTTGAAGGGACATGCATTTTGATGAAGGGTCACACCACCCTTACCAACCCATAACAAAAAAAAAATAACAACATGAAGACAAAGAGAAGATAAAATGCCTTACAAAGCATACATTAATATTTGAAAATAATTACAACTTGAAAGATCTTACAACATGAGAGATCTTACATCCTCAAAAATTACAATCCAAGAGCTTACAACTTAAGAGCTTCTTCCCCAATAGGATATCCTAGTACTTGAGAGCTTTCTTATGAATGCTCCTATGCCTTCTTTATATAGGCATTTAGCACCCAAGATATTACAACACAATCAATGTGGGATAAAAGATAAATGCAACTACCTTAATACAAATATTAAATACCCACCCAATTAATCTTAAGCACCATCATGTGAACCAATTACAAAATTACATTGCTTTTGTGGCCAATAAGAAAATAGAAAGGTGTAACTACCTAGCTACAAATATTAAATGCAAGAAATTTCTAAAAATTTCTAAAATACCACATACACACCTCGATAAATGAAATGATTTTTTTTTTAAAATTTTTTTTTTCTTTTTCTCTCTTTTGTTTTTCTTCTCTTTTTTTTTCCATCTTTTTTTTTTCCTCCTTTTTTTAATCATGCCCCCTTTTATTTTGTGATGCAAGATGCTCCTACATCAAACACCCAAGGTAGAAATAATTTTGTGAATATGGATTCACAAAATGAACTGGCCGCTACTGATATTTTTTTTTTCTTCACTTCCAACATCTTGCTGGAACAAGTATCCGTGGCTCATATATTTATTTTTTCCTTCTTTTGCAACATCTAGTTGGAACAAGTATCTGATGTTGACAATACTCCTTTGCAATCAACTTCATCCATCTGTAACTCATATTCTCTTGCAAACTTGTAGGATATAATACACTTGTAATAAACTCTGTAATGTCATACAAATCTTCTATTGCATACCAAACATCACTTGCAAAGTCCTCATATAAAATATCATCATTATCTTTCAAATCCATCTCAAATTTAGCATCCCATAATTCATAAAAATTTACCTCTTTCATATCTTCATCATTGTTTTCTTCTTTCGTGTCTTCAACAAGGCAAGTAAAAACTTCTTTCCTTTGACCTTCAACCAAAGAATTTCACCATTTCTCAACTGCTACAATCCACATTAATAAATCATCTTCTTTAATTACATGTTCATGAATCTTCTCATCTTCAAGATCTCCCTCTTCTTTTGTACCGCTTGTGTGATAATCCACTTTATCTTCTTTCTTTCCTCTATCCAAAGAATTGCCAGCTCTTCTCTTTTTCAGCTCCACTTCTAATTTAGCCACTTGCTTCTTCAAATCTAATATTGCAACTCTTGTCTCTTCTTGATGTCTCTCTCTAATTTTCTTAAGTTTAGAAATTCTAAGAATCCATCCAATCAAAAAAATCATCTTCTTCTTTCTCTTCTCCATACTCACATCCTCTCAAGGAAAAATTTACCCAACCCACGATCCTGGTGCAAATTGCCTCACAATCGGCAATCTATTTACACACTCAAGAACTCTTACTCTGATACCACTGATGAAGGGTCACACCACCCTTACCAACCCATAACAAAAAAAAATATAACAACATGAAGACAAAGAAAAGATAAAATGTTTTACAAATCATACATTAATACTTGAAAATAATTACAACTTGAGAGATCTTACAACATGAGAGATCTTACAGCCTCAAAGCTTACAATCCAAGAGCTTACAACTTAAGAGCTTCTTCCCTAATAGGAGATCCTACCACTTCAGAGCTTGCTTATGAATTCTCCTATGCCTTCTTTATATAGGTATTTACCACCCAAGATATTACAACACAACCAATGTGGGATAAAAGGTAAATGCAACTACCTTGATACAAATATTAAATGCCCACCCAATTAATATGAAGCACCACTATGTGGGCCAATTACAAAATTATATTGTCTTTGTGGCCAATAAGAAAATAGAAAGGTGTAACTACCTAGCTACAAATATTAAATGCAAGAACTTTCTATAAATTTCTAAAATGCCACCTACACACCTCGATAAATGAAATGATTTTTTATTTTTTTTTTAATTTTAAAATTTTTTTTTTTCTTCTTCTCTCTTTTTTTTCTTCTCTTTTTTTCCCTCTTTTTTTTTTCTTCTTTTTTTTAATCATGCCCCTTTTATTTTTCTTGCATCACATTTCCAATTTGAAATATGCTAAATCCTCAGAAGGTAATGTTTTTGATTAAGGAAAATAGGTTTTAAAGGGGCCCTAAAACCCAAATAGCATTAAACATATACATAGATAAAGTAGTTACATTCAACTAAGATACGATAGCCATAGCAAAAAAAGGCCAGACATAGTCCACCAGCAAAACAAACAGTAAAAACTAGGAAACAGGTCCTGAACCAGAAAGAAAAAAAATGAGGTTAGGTCCAAAAAACCAGGGGTGTAGATCAAGAAAATTCTCTTAGTATCTCTGCCGCTCAAATCTTGAGCTCAGTTACCTTGACTGCAGTATCCTTGAGTTCAGCCAGATCCTTGTTAGGTTCTTGCATGTCTTTCTTCATGGTGCTAGACTTAGTTCTCTTCCTCAACCCTTCCTCCAGAGTTTTATCTTTGCTACTATTTGGCGACTCCTCCTTACTACTCCTGTGTTCCTCAAATTTACTGATCAAGACTTTTATGTTATCATTTGAGGCTTTGAGGATGCTATGGCTTTGCTCCACTTTTTTCTACAAAGTCTCCTCCAAGCTCTGCATCCTCATCTTCACATCCTCCATTTTACTCTCCATCTCATTCTTCTCCTCCATTAGCATTATATTTCAGCTATTACCCTCCCTTTCCAGCATACCCACCTGAAATTTTAGCTCCTGAATTTCATGGAAAGTCCATTTGGTTGTCTTGTAGCTATCAATAATACTATTTTTAGCATTATTGAGGACATCCATCTAAGGATGTTCTTTGGTAATGTCACTAAGAATCACCAGGGCAGGGTCTATGATATCCTCCATTTGAATCTTTCCATCCCTATTTTCCTTAACCAGGGTTCTCATCATTTCTCTCTTTAAGCCCATTCTAACAGAAACCTTGTGGAAGTCTCTCCAAACCACATTCTTCTCTTTATCTATTATCTTGCATTCATACTAGTTGGTCCCTTGATCTTCAATAGCCTGCATATGATCTTCCTCTCTCCCCTAACTCTCCTCTTCCTCTTCACAATCCTCCCCTTCATCTTGTCCTTCCTCCTTATTCTCTTCTTCCATTCTCCTCTTTTTCCTCTATTTCCTACCACAATCTGTAACCTCTTCCCTATTTGCTGGCATTTTGATGATAAAATTTTTCTTCCCCTTCTTATTCTTCTTAGTTTCCTCCTCCTCCCCAATTGTATCTTCCTCAGCTTTAGCATTGTCTCCCTCAGTGTCCATACTGTCTACTTCCTCATCATAATCCCTATCAGAAGAGACCTCAATAAACTACTTAGAATTAGTTTTCTCCTTTTTAACCTTTTTTTCTTTCTTAATCTTCTTTTTCCCCTTTTTGGTATGTGGGAAGGCATCAACATCTGAGTTAGAATGCATATCTTGACTCTCCTCGGTGTTAGAAGGGGTATACTCTTCATCACTTGAGTCAAGCTCTTCATCAGAGCCCACCATTTCCCCTTTCCCCTCATTAATTTCTTTACCTACGTTTTTAGCTTAAAAAAATTCATAAATTAACAACAACAGACCTTCATGAAAAGTAGGATTACTAATGGTTTTCTCCCTATAATCATTTATGTTTTCATTAATGGATGAGTAGAGGTAAAAAGGAATGGAGATTTTAGTACCAAACCTGAAATGATTGAGAAGAATTAAGTGGTAGGAGTAAATACAATGAAACCTTGTGTCTAGAGAAATGTATTTTATTATTGCTCTCAACATGAACCTCTACAGAGGTTTGATGTATCTTGGCAGGTAGTAAGTGCCTTGCTTCTCAAGAGCCTTCTTCTCCTCCTTTCCTTTGGTGAATTCTACCATCGCCTAGCAATAAATTGGGTGATCTCTGTAGAATTTCTTTCCTAAAATTGGAATGCTCACCACTAATGAGATAACCTCCTCTATAACATTGAACTCAACCCCATCAATTTTAACACTCCCCTCATTCCAATTTTTAACCATTGTTTTGATGACTGATGGTTTCCATCCATGCAGTCTTTTGATGAAAGTGGTCACCTCCCCTTTACTCAAAATATCCCACACCTTTGACCATCTCTTCCATTTCTCTACCTCATCTTTAGGTTCCCTTATGTGGCATTCCCCCACCATTTGCTTTCTCCTTCTATAGACAAAACTTCTGGTGACAGAGCTCTTCAAAGTTTTGGGAAAGAAATTGGTATGAGAAATGTTCTTGATCCTTCCCTTAGTGTTTAGAGAAAGACACCCAAAAACATTCCATGATGTGAAAAGGTGGCAGTTGCCCCAGTGATTCATAGTTTGTCTCATGTTCTCATACATCATATATTAGCACAAGTTCCCTAACTCATAAACTTTCATCATTAAATTTTGGTATTTCCAAATCTTCCTGGGATTCACTCACTTTCCATTAATTCCTTGATTTGAAGCGGAATTAATTGCCCCTCCATTCATCTTTTCACCTTGTTATTTCTGATAGCCCAATTGGCCAACCTATCACCAACTTGGTTAGCCTCCCTATACTCATGTGCCACCTGGATTTTTTCAAAAGATTTGAGGAACGGAACACTTTCATTAACCAAGCTGGCTATCATCTAGGTTGGCATATTTTTTCCATTTAGACAGTCGATTATGTTCTTTGAATCTCCTTCCAACCATAGATTTCTAACTCCAATATCCATGGCCAGCTTTATGGTTTTATGAACCATAATCACCTCTGCAACATGGTTGGTTTGCAGTCCCAGAGGAGCCGATATAGCTGCAATACCTTTCCCATGTTCATTTCTGATTATAACCCCAATCCCAGCCTGGCTAGGGTTGCCTTTTGCTACACCATTGAAGTTGGCTTTGCACTAGCCCTCAAGAGGAAGGGCCCATCTACAATCCTCCCTCTTGCTACAATCCTTCTCCTTAGCATTGGTAAGTGGGTTATAGCCTTTGATAATAGTGTAATTTTCAACCAGAGCCTTTAAACTTTTATAAAACACCACCTTAGAATTGGCTTCTTTTTCCCTAAATATATGGTTGTTCCACTCCTTCCACACCCCCCAACAAAGGTGAGGGAGAGACCAAGCCTATAAGCCTTGACTCACATCTCCAGCTGCCCCTCTATGCCACTATTGGAATAGCTTTGTTATGTTACTGGGAAAAACCCAGGTCTACTTGAAGAAAGCCAGTAAAGAAGACCATATGTTCCTGGTGAAATGACAATGTATGAAAAGGTGATCAACACTTTCAAAATGTGCTTTACAAAGGATGCAATGATTAGGAATCTGATGACCTCTCCTGATAAGGTTGTCCTTTGTCAAAATGTGGTTTTAAAGCATTAACTAGAAAAAGATGTTGATTTTGGGAGTTAGGCCAGCAAACCAAGCATTGGCCCAGATAGGGATAGAACCACACCTCTGAAGGAAATGTTATACACTAAGTTTGCACCCTTATTTCAAGCTCTCTTGGTCTTAATAAATTAGTATAACATGGGAATCATCTCTAGGTGTGGGACCTATGCTAACTGAGATGAGACCTCTAGGTTCTAGGCTAGTTCCTCTTGGATAATCACCTTAATTTTCTTCTAGATAGGAAAGTAAACTCTTGAGGGAAAAGGGATAGAAGGAATGCATGAATGGGAAATGACTAAAAGCAAATTATCCTACTAGATGATACACCAAAAGAAATGAACACAATACCCTAACCAAATTAGCATGAAGGCTCTCAAATCTAATATAACATAATCTTTCTAAACACACTTGCATAAGTGTTTCATAGAGAGGTCTGAACAAAAGACACAAACTGTGACCTGCAAGCAAATGTTCTCTTTAGCAAAAGGGCATAGGAATGAGATAGAATGATAGGGGGTTGAAGTATACCCACAAAATCACTCAAATTAAATCAAACACAATAGTACACAAATGAGCTAAAAGAAAGAAGGGCTCTAGAACTCCAAGATTTCTCTAACAAAGCTAGTCTATTAAACTCAATAAGAGAAATATAAAAAAGGGAAAGACCAGGGGGTAGAAAAAATGCCATGGATAGCCTCTCTTAAATCTGAGATTTCAATGAAACATTACAAACTGTAAGAGCTAGAGGGCATAACAATTTCCTCAGATAACTCCTAAAAAAGAAAACTCTTTTTTGAAACTGTAAACTCTAAGCTCTAAAATCTCCAAAAACTAATATATACATCTCCTTTATTGTACATAGGAAAGAGAAAAATATCTAATTAGGGTTACATAGATTTTCATAAAATAATAACCAACCCTAATTCTATCATCTCTGATCATAAATGCATCCTTGAAAATATCCTAGTTGATTAGATATTTGTTTGTGTGTCCATTTTATCACCATATCTACCTGTAGACAAGCTACTTTGATCCATCTACCTCTTTGCAACTCGGGCTCACCATAACTGCTCAAATCTGGTACTTCAGATATTTTGAATTTAAAAATATAAATGGTCATAGGTGGCACCAAGCCTTTATCTTTATTAATGGTTGATATTCAAACTTGATCTATCTTTAAAATAGCACCATAGATCATTCCATTTTACCTAGGCACCACTTTTGTCTTAACCCTAACTCATCTAGCAAATACGCAACTAAGGCTTTCTATTAGTCGCTGAGTATTTTTCACAAACTCTAGCTTCATCTAGAAATCACCTGACTAAGCTCACAAACCTGGGCCCATTCTACCACTTGTCACTCTTTCATTTTCTTTCAACTGCCTTGTCATCTCTAACAATCACCAACTATTCTTGAAATAACTCAACATGTCATTAACCATGGGGAATTTGGAGATTGGGTGACTATGTATTGTCTAGATCACTGAAATATTTCCTTACCCTTGGTCAATTCTAGAGATCACCTAACTAAAGAGAATATGGAGGTCGCCAGATAAAAGTCTAACCCCTGAATTATATCTAGAGATCACATGAAAGCCATTGATCTTCTTTCATCTTACGGTCCTCCCTGATTCCCCTAATCTTTTATAATCTAGCCGCTGTATTTTGAGACCAAGAGATACCCACATCATTGAATCTCTAAATGTTTGGGACATAAACAATGGGATTGAGAGATTATGAGAACATGCAATCATTGGATCATTGAATATGAAACATAACTTCTAGGTTCTGACATGTTTTAACCTTTTATTTAACTCAGGCATATCTAGAGATTGCGTGACAACATAATTTTCTAAAGCTCATTATCCTTTTCTTAACTGGGGTTAAACCCTAAGAATACATGACCAAACCAATCTACAAGTCACTGAAAAAAACTTCTTTACCCTAGGTTTGATCTAGAGACCTCATGACTAAGGGCTTTTAACTCATAGGTAATATGTATTTGAATTTGGAGATCTAGGGACTGAGCCCTCATTCTCCAAGTCTCACAAGCCTTTGGAATATTCCTTTTGTGCCAAGTGATTACCCAACTAAGGAAAATCTCATTATCGCCAGACCTCATGGAATATTCATTTTTCATTATGAGATCACTCGATTGAAGCCTCAGTCGCTGAATCACTAAAAGATATTTGGAGATCTCATGACAACACTTAAGTCTCCAGGTCTTGAGACATCTTAACTTAACTCATTACCTTCCTAAGACCTTGCAACTAAAGGAATTCAAAGACTCAACATTAACTATGGTCAAATCTAGAGAATAAGCAACTAGAATATTCTCATGATCGTTGAATAAAATCTTAACCATGAGTTAGATCATGAGAATACGAGACTGCCTTCAGTCGCTTAGTCACTGAAAAAAATTAACCTCTCCCAAGACCTGACTGGTGACCATCTAGAGATTGTGTGACTACACAAAATCTCTAAATCACCAGACATTTAAGAATATTCCCTCTTTGTTCTGAGATCACCTGATTAAGGTAAATCTCATAATTGCTAAATGGATTGGAATATTTGGTTTGCTTCATGTGACCTGGAGAATAAGTCATGAAGCCTGGGCCCACCAGAGATGCGTGGCACCTTGTCATTTGTTGCTACACTTTACCTTGAGCTAAACACCTTTAATTATGATTAAATCTGGTGACTGGGTGAGTAAAGAAACATTGGAGTCTCATGAAGTTTTGGTTGATCATGGTTAACTCATGAGACTTCCTGAATGAGGAGAAACTTTTAACCCACTACTGACATGAGTCGTAACTATAGTTAGGAAAAATACTTAAGTTGCCAAATCTTTGGAAGAATTGCTAACCTTGGGTTTCATTGAGAGATTGTTTGATTGAAGGAATATTGCCAAGTCACTAAATAAAAATGGAATATTCCATCTGATCAAGAGATTAAGAGATAGAAGGAAGTCATGGGATCGAGAGGTAGAAAGGAATATCCTACTGAGTTTAAGAGATCTCGTGACTAGCCTCAACATGGAAAAGCACACATGGGAAATGTAGAGACTTAAGTGGCCAAAAAACTAATGGAAAAATAGAACATGAGATAGGGTTTCTAAGGTTTTTGGCCTCTAACGGTCACATTTTTCAAATTTAATGGCTTGTCACCAAAATCAAATAGATAGGAAATTTTAGATAACATTTTGGTGATTTCTGCTAGATGTCAGCCTACTAGACATTAGATCAGTGGCCTTAGATGCAATTCATTAAGTGTGGAGTCATCTCAGGAACACAAAAAACCTTTGATAGAGAGACAAACCTAGAACTAGGAGGAACAAAAATGTGCATGAGCACTTCTTAAAAAGCAAGAAAACTAACCTAGAAAGCAGGGACATAAAAATAGGGAAACATATTTATAGAGATTTACAAGGAAGGATTCACCTTAGAACAAGGCTTCAAATGGAATCCATTAACTAATATAGGAAAGGGATCTCCTTCAAGAGTTGATAGCTAAAAAGAATTAGGCCCCTTGCATTCTGTAATAACAAATGGTCCACCCCAGAAGGAATCAAACTTTGTATGTCTACCAAGCTTTGATCTGAACTCATCCCACTTGAGGACTATATCTCCAATCTTGAAATTTCTAGCCCTGGCTCTTTTATCAAAACTTTTTTGTGTTTGTATCTGATGGAACTCCATATCTTTCATGGATTTATCTTTAAGTTCTTCTAACTCCATCAACTAAGTATATTTGATTTGTAAGGGATCTCCTTCTTCAAAAAGGACATATTGAGTGGCCAAGTCCAAAGCTGGCAATTCAGTTGAAATGGATAACTTAGCTTTTCTTCCATATACTAACACATAAGGAGAATTCCCAATGATCTTCTTTAGGGTAATCCTATCTAACCATAAGGAAGATTTCAATTTAGTATGCCAATCCCTTTGGTTATCCTGTAGAGTCTTCTTGATTATCCTAATCAAGTTCTCGTTAGTTGATTCTGCCAAACCATTTCCCTGAGGGTAGTAATTTGAACTTGTATTTAGATAAATGTCATTTTTGATTGCCCATTCTAAGACTTTAAGACCTATGAATGCCAATGCATTATCTAATATTATGGATTCTGGAGTGACGAATCTATGAATTATGTCATCATAAAAACTTAAGACAACACTCTCATTTGATTCTTTCAAGGAAACTACCTCTATCCATCTAGTGAAATAATTTGTTGCAGTGATTATCCACTTGTGGCCTACACTAGATGGAGGATTAATCATGCCAATAAAGTCTATGCCCCATCTTATGAAAGGTTGTTCTATTTTGATTGGCTGAAGGGGTACAACAACAAGTTTTTCTTTTCCTACAAACATGGCACATTTGATGCATTTTCTCACATAATCATGACTATACTTGAAGATAGATGACCAATAGTATCTGGCTCTCATGATTTTAAAAGCATTAGTCCTAGGAGAAAAGTGACCTCTAGAAGGTCCATCATGAAATTCAAATAGGACATTAGCTATCTTTTTTGAATCAATACATCTCAAAAGGACTCCATTATGGTCCATTCTAAAAAGAACTTCATCTATCAGCACAAAGGGAACATGTTGTAATCTATAATATCTTCTTCTTGCTGAATCTAGGTTTATACAACATTGTCTTATCTTTAAGTAATGAGTCATGTTAGGCAACCAACCTACTACCTTGACATGTTCTTCTATTGAATGCACAACTAGAGATGCATCTATTTTCTCTATTTTCTTTGAATTTTCATCCTTTGCCAAATGCTCACAAAGACCTCTTCATCTAACCAGCTTAGTGGTTTGGATATCAATGTCATACTCCATCACTTTGGTAATCCAACCAGCTCTTTTCTCATTTAGGTCCTTGGAAAGAAAAAATTCTTTAACACTTGGATGAGTAACTTTCAAGTGTACCTTGCTATGGGTCAATAGATATCTGAACTTTTAAAGAATTTTTACCACAACAAGTACATGTTTTTCCACAAAAGAGTATCTTTGTTCATACTCTTCTCAACCTTTGCTAAAGAAAGCAATAGGCTACTCCAATCCATCTAAATTTTCTTGAGTCAGCATTGTAGATATAGCATCATGACCTCCATAAGTATAAAGGATAAAATCCTTACTAAAATTTGGGTGTAATAGAGCATGAGCTTCTGTCAAGGCTTCTTTGATAGCCTAGAAATTGGCTTTCCTTTCTTTAGTCCAGTTGAAGGCTGAACCCTTCTTTAACATGGCTGTTAAAGGCTTCAGTAAATTTGCAATATTAGGAAAGAAACACCTAACAAAATTAATCCTTCCTATGAAAGATTGAAGGCCTTTCTTATGATGTGGCAAGGGTAGCTCTAGGATGGCTGCAATCTTTTTAGGGTCTACTGTGATTCCTTCTTTGGACACTATATATCCTAACAATTTCCCCTCATGAACTACAAAAACACATTTCTTAGGATTAGGAGATATCCCAAACTCCCTACAACTTTCAAAGATCTTCCTTAGATGTTTGATATGATCTGTTGCATGTTTAGAATAGATAGTTATGTCATCTAAGTAGACCAGTAAAAACTTGTACATGAGAGTTTTAAAGGCCATATCGATTAGCTTTTGAAAAGTAGCACCTGTATTTGACAAACCAAAGGGCATATTTTGATAAGCCATGGTTCCCCACTTGGTTGTAAATGCAGTCTTGTATTGACCTTGTTCATTAACTAGGATCTCATTATATCCTGAATAGCCATCCAATAATGAAAATCTCTCAAATCTAGAGATGCAATGTAAGATTTGTTCCATAGAGGGTAATGGATCATGATCTTTTAAAGAGGCTCTGTTGAGATCCTTGAAGTCAACACATAATCTCAATTCCCCATTCTTCTTCCTTATAGGAACAAGGTTGGAAACCCAACTTGTATGCTTGATGGGGTAGATGATACCACTTTCTATCAATTTGAGCACTTCTTTATGCATAAGTGGCTCAAGCTTGGGATTAGCAGGCCTTTGTTTTTGCCTTACTGGCTTGGCATTAGGCTCTAGTTCAATGGTGTGCTGAGAAAAGGCTAGATTAAAACCTTTAAGGTCTTCATATTTCCATGAAAATATATCACTAAACTCTTTGAATAATTAGGTATAAGCCTACTATTCTAAATCATTGTTTACTTTTCCAAATTCTAAGATTTTACCTGGTTCCAACTCTAATTCAACACAATGTTCTTGTTGAACTACCAGGCCAACTTTGTTCTTCTTAATTTGATCATCCTTATTAAAGATAGTTTCTAAGGTGACAAGACCTCTAGGTATCTTATTAGACTTAAGTCATATCACTTGGTCACCATAGTTCTACAATAGTCTATCTTGGTTATGCTCTAAGAAGACATCCTCTTAAAACAAGAACTACAAAATCTTCTCATCATTGTCAAACACTTGCCAATTGACATTGTTATCAGAGGTAGAAGGTCTAACAATTACTTTGATATGCTATTGGGTCTCCTCCTTTAAAATACTATTAGGAATTTCATACTGAGATCCAACAATAGCTAATCTATTTGCATTTTGATTTATCTTCCTAGGGATGGCAATAATATTAAAAGCACAAAAGTCTTCAATTTCATCCCAAACTCTATGTTTGTCTGCTTTCATGGTGTCATTTTTGGATGCACTTATCCATCTCACTTGGCTGACTACTAACTCACTATCACCATAAACTTTTAGGGCTTCGACCCCTCTTTTTCTAGCCCACTCTATTCCATTCACTAGACTTTCATATTCTGTAGTGTTGCTAGTACAGGAGAAACTGAATATAAAAGCTATATAGTATCTTTCTCCTTTTAGGGCTACTAGCATAGCACCACCACTAGAACCATGTCTTCTTCTAGCTCCATCAAAAAACAATTCCCAAACCTGATTACTCTAATTCTCTGAATCATTGTCCTCTTTGAGAAGGTTTGGCTCTATGGATCCACTTTCTTGTATCAAATAGCATCCCAAACTTGCATCCCAAATAACATTTTTTTGGGCCTCTGAAGCCTTTTCTGATTCTAGTTCATCAAGTAAAATATTAGGGATATTTTCTATCTTACTATTTTCTTGTCTGATATTTGGGAAGTCATTGCTATCAAATGCAAGGTAGCTTGCATTGATTATATTGGACACATATGGTTCTATATGGTGTACTTCCAATGATTCAGATTTGATGGTGACCTTGGTACCATATCTTGTGTGAAAAAGCATGTGAGACCCATCAGAAGAAAGGTATCCTCCTATCTTGGCTATAAACTCCCTTGACAAACATATGGAAAATAAAGCAAGGAGATCTATGATAAATATATCAAGTAGGATGGAGAAATTAGGATATTCATGAAGGATTAGAATGGTATCCTTAGCTACAACTATAGTGTTAACTAAGGATCCATCAAGTTGTGTAACCCTCTTTTGGAAGGGTTCATATTTTAGTCTTAGTTGGTCAGCCACCTTTTTGGGCATTACAATACTAGTAGCTCCACTATCTACCATACAATTATGTACTAAGGATTTTCCAATAATTAAAGATACATAAAAGGGAGGGGGTTTTGAGTTCCTACCTTGAATGGTATTGGATTTGGAGTTGCAATTTGGAGCCTCCTTTTCTTGATCAATGTTGACCAACACTAGCTATGCAGTCTCTTTTGTAGGCTGAGGAGCTATTACTTCAGTCATGGCATTCTTCAAAATCTCAGGTTGTCTTGGAATAGCCAAAGAGACCCACATAGACATGGTAACATTCACCTTCTTCATGTTGTCTACAATGTTGAAAGGTGTCATAGTATGTACTCTTTGTTGTGCTTTTACTATGATAGGCTCCACTTCTTTGGAAAGTTGGCCTTCTTTGCTTGTAATGACAGGAGCCTTCTTAAATATGATGGGAGTAGCTTGCTGTAGTGGTTCAAAAAATGTAGTAGCTTTAGTCCCAGAATCTACTCACTCCATGTCTTGAGCTCTTCTCTTTGACCTTGTGTTGGCAACATTGAAAAATTAACCATTGACTCCATTGAAGTCTTGCTGCTCCCAATTGAAAAGAGTAGTCTCATGAACTTGTGATTCTTGTTGAGGAATTGATCCACTGGAAGAGGCCTCTGATTGGGCATGTGGGGCATTCTAAACCATTAGAGCTTGCTTCATCCATCCATTTAATCATGTAGCCTGATTATGAGGTTGATTACAAGGGAAACACCATTCATTTTCCAAGGCCATATTATTTTGACTAGGAACAACGTCCCTAACTAGATTTGTAGAATTAAGAGGTGCAGGGTTATATGGTTGGAAAGGTCTTTGATTAAAATTTTTCCTTTGGTAAGCTCCTTGATAACCTCCTTGATATGGTGGCCTAATTTGCTGATAAGGCTATCCTTGATTCTAATATTATTGATTAGGACCTTGGTCTTGTGGCTAAAAAGGGGGTCTGATTCCTTTCCCTTTCTTCTTTAAGTTTGGCACCTCTTTAGTTAAAGTCTGTAGCAAATTTGTCAATTCTTGCTGAATATTTTGCTGACTATTCTTCATCTCTTGTAGTTCTTGAGAGGAACTTGCCTTTAGCTCCTCACTGCTTGCACTAGCTTGAGGTGCTAATATGGTGGGAATAGGGGTAAAAGGAGGTATTTTTAGAGGTGTAGTGGGATAAAGGCTAGGAAAGATGAGCATGGGCGGCCTTCTTGCTATCAGGCCTACCTAGATTAAACAATTTTCAGCTTTGATAGCTATGGCAAAAGCTTGGGGTAAAGAGGTACCACCCATAGATTAGACCATGACAATGATTTGACTATTCAAGCTTTGCAAGAAGTATAGGAAAGCATGATCAGCTGATGGCCTCACCGAGACTAGAATTATATTCCATGTCTTGAGGAATCTATTGTTATAATATGTCATTTGTTCTTGAGGGTCTCTTTTAATGGTTGTCAACTACTCAACCAAAGACAAGTTGTCTAATTTATCTTGAAAATGTTTACTCAATGCATCTCCTAATCCATCCCATGAATTAATGGAACCAACATTTAAAGTTATAAACCATTCAAGAGCTTTACCCTTGAGTGAGGCTACTAATAACTTAGTGGCCACATCTTCTTGAGTGATATTATGTATGCTACAGATAGTGGTCACATCTCTAATGTGTTCAAAAGTTGTTGTTTGTCCTTCACCTATGAAATCAGGTAGACTCTTTAATGCCACCAAGGGCACATCATGATGTTGAGAAAAAATCAATGGACTTCTCTGGTTGAAAGGTGCAAAAGAAAACTGCCTAGCCATTACAAGAGCTAAAACTTTTTGAGTAGCAACTATGTGAGCTGTATTTGATGTTGGATTTGAATCTTCCTCTAGATCTCTAGTTTGAGATCTTCCTCTTCTTTTGAGATGAAAGGGAAAAGGTCTCCTTTCTGAAGTATCAGGTGGTGTAGACTATACTCTCCTTGTAGGGGATGTCCTCTAGGTTGATCTACCTTTGTAGCTTCTTTTTAAGGGAAACTTTGAAAATTCAGTGGATTTTGAGCTCCTAGTCTTAATCTTTCTCATAAACTTTGAACAACATAAGCCTGAATCTGTGAAATCACTAGAGTCACTAGATATACATGAATATCAAGCTCTAAAAGGCTATATCATGCAATCAATATATCAGAGCTAGAAAAATCTTTTAAAGATGAACCTCTTTTGGAGTCCCACCGGGCATGCCATAATTTTTGTACACTAAGTTTGCACCCTTATTACAAGGTCTCTTGGTCTTGATAACTTAGTATAACATTGGGATCATCTCTAGGTGTGGGACCTATGCTAATTGAGATGATACCTCTAGGTTCTAGGCTGGATCCTCTTGGATAATCACCTTAATTTTCTTCTAGAAAGGAAAGTAAAATCTTGAGGGAAAAGGGATAGAAGGAATGCATGAAAGGGAAATGACTGAAAGAAAATTATCCTACTAGGTGATACACCAAAAGAAATGAACAAAATAACCTAGCCAAATTAGCATGAAGGATCTCAGATCTAATAGAAAACAATCTTTCTAAATAGGCTTACATAAGTGTTTCACAAAGAGGGCTGAACAAAAGACATAGACTGTGACCTACAAGAAAATGTTCTCTTCAACAAAAGGGCATAGGAATGAGATAGAATGACAGGGGGTTGAAGTATACCCACAAACTACTCAAATCAAATCAGACACAATAGTACACAAATGAGATAAAAGAAAGAAGGGCTCTGGAACTCCAAGATTTCTCTAACAAAGCCAGTATATTATACTTAATAAAAGAAATACAAAAAAGGGAAAGACCAGAGGGCAAAAAAAATGTCATAGATAGCCTCTATTGAATCAAAGATTTCAATGAAAGATTACAAACTATAAGAGCCTAAGGGCAGAATAGTTGCCTCAGATAACTCCTAAGAAAGAAAACTCTTTTTACAAAATGTGCTCTAAAAGCTCCAAAAACTAATATATACATCTCCTTTATTGCACACAGGCAGAAGAAAAATATCTAATTAGGGTTACATAAATTTTCATAAAATAATAACCAACCCTAATTATGTCATCTCTGATCATAAATGCATCCTTGAAAATATCCTCATCAATCATATATCTATTTGCATGTCCATTTCATCACCATATCTACCTGTAGATAGGCCGCCTTGATCCATCTACCTCTCTGCAACTCGGGCTCACCAGAACTGCTCAAATCTGGAACTTTAGATATTTTTAATTTTAAAATATAAACCATCATAGGTGGTGCCAAGCCTTTATCTTTATCAATGGCTGATATTCAAACTTGATCTATCTTTAAAACAGGGTCCTAGATCCTTCCATTTTACCCAGGCACCGCTTCTATCTTAACCCTAACTCATTTGGCAAATACATGACTAAGGATTTCTATCAGTCACTGAGTCTTTTTTACTAAATCTAGCTTCATCCAGTGATCACCTGACTAAGCTCCCAAACTTGGGCCCATTTTGCCATTTGTCACTTTTTCATTTTCTTTCAATTGCCTTGTCAACTTTGACAATCACCAACTATTCTTGAAATAGCTCAACCTATCATTGACCATGAGGAATCTATAGATTGGGTGACTATGTATTGTCTAGATCACTAAAAGATTTCCTTACCCTTGGTCAAGTCTAGAGATCACCTAACTAAATAGAATCATGAGGTCACTAGATAAAAGTCTAACCCATGAGTTATATCTAGAGATCATGCGACAACCGTTGATCTTCTTTCATCTTATAGTCATCACTAAATCTCCTTATCTTTTATAACCTAGCCACTGCATTTCAAGACCAAGAGAAAAACACATCACTAAATCTCTGAATGTTTGGGACATAACCGCTAGGATTGAGAGATTACGAGAACATACAGTCGCTGGATCACTGAATATGAAACATAACCATCAAGTTCTGACATGTCTCAACCTTTTATTTAACTCAGGCATATCTGGAGATTAAGCGACAACATACTTCGATGAAGCTCATAATCCTTTTCTTAATTGGGGTTAATCCCTAAGAATACACGACCAAAGAAATCTCCAAGTCGCTGAAAAAAACTTCTTTACCCTGGGTTTAATCTGGAGACCTCACGACTAAAGGCTTTTAACTCATATTTAATTTGTATTTGAATTTGAAGATCTAGTGATTGAGCTCTCATTCTCCAAGTCTCACGAGCCTTTGGAATATTCCTTTTGTGCTAAGTGATTACCCAACTAAGGAAAATATCATTATCACCAGACCTCATGGAATATTCATTCTACATTATGAGATCACTCGACTGAAGCCTTAGTCATTGAATCGTTGAAAGATATTTTAAGATCACATGACAACACTTAAGTCTCCAAGTCTTGAGACATCTTAACTTAACTCATTACCTTCTTGAGACCTCATGAATAAAGGCATTCAAAGACCTAACATTAATTGTGGTCAAATCTAGAGAATAAGTGACTAGAGTATTCTCATGATCGTTGAATAAAATCTTAACCATGAGTCAAATCATGAGAATACGAGACTGCCTTCAGTCGCTTAATCACTGAAAAAACTTAACCTCTCCCAAGACCTAACTACTAACCATCTGAAGATCACGTGACTACACAAAATCTCTAAGTCACCATACATTTTAGAATATTCCCTCTTTGTTCCGAGATCACCCGACTAAGGTAAATCTCATAATCGCTGAATGGATTGGAATATTTGATCTACTTCACGTGACCTAGAGAATAAGTCATGAAGCCTAGGCCTGCCAGAGATGCATCACAGCTTGTCATTTGTTGTTGTACTTTACCTTGAGCTGACCACCTTTGATCACAATTAAATCTGGTGACTGGGTGACTAAAGGAAAATTGGAGTCTCGTGAACTTTTGGTTGATCATGGTTAACTCACGAGACTTCTTGACTGAGGAGAAACTTTTAACCCGGCACTAACATGAGTCATAACTATAGTTAGGAAAAATAATTAAGTCCATAGATCTCTGGAAGAATTGCTAACCTTGGGTTTCATTGAGAGATTGCCTGATTGAAGGAATATTGCCAAGTCGCTGAATGCAAATGGAATATTCCATTCGATCGGGAGATTAAGAGATAGAAGGAAGTCATGGGATTGGGAGGTAGAAAGGAATATTCTACTGAGTTTAAGAGATCTCGTGACTAGCCTCAACATGGAGAAGCACACATGGGAAATGTAGAGACTTAAGTGGCCAAAAAAGTAACGGCAAAATAAAACATGAGATAGAGTTTCTAGGGTTTTTGGCCTCTAATGGTCACATTTTTCAAATTTAATGGCTTCTAACCAAAATCGAATAGATAGGAAATTTTGAAAAATAGGTAACGCACATAACTTGCTAAATCTTGAAGAGACATGCATTTCAAATATCCTAAATCTTTCGAAGGTAACTCACATAAGTTGCTAAATCCTGTGGAGACACGCATTTCATATTCATAGTGATATAAGAAGGTGGATCTATGGGTATTCTCGAAGCTGGCAAAAGTCACATTACAATTGCAAGCACATTTTATGGTTGAAACTATTGGGCTCTCCCTCTAGGGTGATTCACAGTAAGGTGGGCATCTTACTAGGTGAGGTAATCACTTTCTCCTCTCTCTCTCTTTTCGCTTTCATGCTAGTAGGACTGGATCATGAAGCTATGTTATTTATTGTGTTGTGTTGCTCTTGTTGTTCTTATGTAATCATTTCTACTTTTATGATAACTTTCCAAATATGATATTAGTATGAGAAATATTTCTTAGCGAGGTTTCTTATGCTAATTGATTTGGGTTGTTTAGTACTGTAGACACCTAAAAATCTTTTAGAAAATAGAGTATTTTTATTTTCTCAAAAACCCCTGATGACATCATCATTTATTAATTAATTAATTATTTATTTTTATGCCATTAAATCCCTTTATCTTAATTAAGAATATTTAATTAAAAAATTCCTTCTAGAAATGTTTAAATCTCATTTAAACATTATTTTCCTATTTATTAATTATTTAATTAATAAATTGACCAAAAGTCATTTAAATAAATAAAATATTTATTTAAATCCAAAACCTTGAAAATATCCTAGAGATCCTTAACCTCTTCTAGAAATTCCTAATCTCACTTTAATTTTAATTAAAGGGCGATTCCCCCATTTCCTAAGTCTAATCCCATCTCAAAAACATTTAAATCAAGTTTAAATGTTAAACCCTCTTATTTATTAAATCTATTTAATAAATGAAATCCTCAACCTAAAAGCTTTTGAAATAAATAAACATTTATTTATTTCTTAAACTCCTAAATATCCTAGAAAGCCCTAGACTCTTCTAGAAAGTCTTCAATCCTTATCCTAAGCCTTGGTCCATTCAACCACTTTGAAAGTCAATCCTTATTCTTGACTCAACCCCTAACCTTACTTCTAACCTTGACTCAACCTCCTAACCCAAGCCCTTCCCATATCCTATAAATACCCTCTCTTCCAAGAGAAAAGTATTAGCTTAGTTTTATCTTTCATGCATTGTTATTATGCACATTTACTTTGAGGCTTAGCATAATCAATCCTAATTATTAGATGTCATTATTTTCTTCAAGCTTTCTAGCACATCATATCTTAGCAATAATGGATGAATCAAATTTTATTTCATTGTTTTGCATAGCATAGCATCATCTCACATCTTCATTTGGATTAAAATCAATCTAGCATAATTATCCTTACATCAAATCTTTATCTTAGCATCATTTTGAGTTTTTGAAGCCTTAGGGGCAATTTTGGGTGTTCTACCCAATACGTGCCATTTTTGGGGTTTTCATGAATCTCAATCCCTTTTAGAGTGCATTATGAATATTCTCCAAGTGCTTAGAGAGAACATCCACATCCCTCTAATTGAAGCAAATCAAATAGTACTGTATAGCACTTGTTTTAGCAACAATCTTTAGTTGGCTGGGTTTTGTTTCCATTGTCTTAGCTTTTTATGATTCTTGAACATGTTAGATTAATTTTAATGTTTGAGTGTTTCACCCTTTCAAGACAGGTAACAGGATCCAAATTCCCTAGCCTACATTCCGGCATGCTTGGTGGGACCCACATCATGGGTTCATTCAACATCTCACTTATTTTGGCATTTGTGGAAGATTTGGGGCTTGAAGGTGGAGTAAATATCTAGATTCATTCTCTTGTCTATTAACACATCTTTCTTCTACTTCTGTCTATTCACCTTTCTTCTACTTCTAAGAAATTTGCCTTATTCTTCTAAAAAATCCCTTTAAAAAATCTCATTTTTGACAAAAAAACATGTATTTTCTATGTAAAAATTTCATGTAATGTATTTAAAATTGCTAGAGAATCGCATCTAATAAATTTAGGATAGCATCTAGGATTTCAGATCGCATCTAGGAACTACACCATTTCCTAGATCACATCTGGTAAATTTAGGATAGCATCCGGGAACACTTCAATTTTGGGTAAAAATGAACAAAACAAAGGCATAAACATCTTATTTTGGTGCTTAAAATGAACCCCCAAATCACTCTTCACTGCATTAAAGACTAAAACTTGCAAAATCTTCTAACAAACAAACAAAAATCAATCAAATCATTTGCACCCTTGCAACATCAAGGTTTTAGATGCATTCATGCAAAGTAGGAATATTTTATGATTTGGGAGCATAAAAAGAACATCAAGTTTGCATTACAAAGCTAAGTGGTTCCTAAATCAATTCAAAAATCATCCTAAGTGGTCCTAAATTAAAAATCAAATTCATCAAAGAGAGCTAAAAATAAGCTCATTTATAATGTCTTCAAGTTTTGTTAAAAATCTCAAAGCAAACTATGAACAAAATCATCAACATCTTTGCTAATCTTTTCAAATCCAGTTCCTAAACATTCCTAAAGGTTTCAAAACTTTCCTAAAATAGTCCTAAATCTTTTTTATTTGTGTGAACAAAGTCTCTTATTGAAAAATCTTGAATGTCTTTCAAAATTCATTTATCAAAGCTAAATCTAGGAACTTTCCCTTTGGAGTCTAAAAATTGAGCAAAAGGAAAACAAATCTTGAACTAAGCTAAAAGAATGAACCCAAGTGCAATTAAGTCATTGTCATTTTGAAAATCAAACACAATCTTGAATGATTTAAAAGAGAAAGAAAAGCATCTCTATTCCTTCCTCTTTCAATTTCAGTTGATGCGCAAACTCAATCTTGAATGACTTAAAGATAAAAAAACAAAGCACTTTTCAAAGTTCTAAAGCAACACGCAAACTCAATCTCAAATGCTCAAGAAAAGAACTTGCAATCACTCAAAAATTTACATTTTGAAGAAAGAACAACTCAAAAACTAAGCACTTGTGTCTTCAAAAAATTTAAAATTCAGTCACTTAATCAATTTTTGGGAAAGAACTTTTGCTTGATGTCCATTTAGGAGTTTTCAATTTCTTGCAAAAACCTTGTTAAAATAAGTAATGTAAAACACTTGAACTGAGACAAGTTCACTTGTTTTACTTTTAGCGAGGCCTGTCCAGGGAGAAAAGTGCTTCCTCTATAGAGAACGACCTCAAACTGGTATCTTCCTCAACTGGTATAGAAATAAAGCATTGCGCAAACTCTCGCTTATATCCCCTCAAGCTCAAGTGAGGCATGTTGTGTTGGAAATTTGACTGAGTTGGTTACATAGATGTTGTCATTATGGAAACATATGATCTACATGAAGATCACACAGGTCAGAGAGCTAGTATGTCAGAGCGCAATGCAAAATTGTCTAAGTATGAGAGAATGTTTTTACCAGTGAACTTGATGACAATTTTTGTTTGTGATGTTGATTGGAGGAAGTTAAATTCTTGTGCACTTGAACATAGAATCTATGGTGACTATTTAAGACTCACCTCAGAGAAAAAGTTAGTACGACATATACAGAAGGAGTTATGATAGTTCTACTGAAGACAATGTTAAGCCAATAAGACAAAATATGAAGACAAAATAGATAAAGAGTTAATGGATTATTTTGTTTATCAAAATAATGACTTAACAATATAAAGGGATGACATCCTAGATGTTAACCCTTGGATAAAGATATTTTGTAATATGATAGCCAACTGGAAAGTTATTAATCTTAATAACTTGTATAAAGATATGTAAAGATGTAATTGTAAAAAGAGAAGTAACGAATATATGTAATAGCGATAGTGAAAGAGAAGTGGAGAGACATTGATGCAAGAAGTATAAGGTTATGTACCTTGACCTACTTTTTTAATTAGTAAATATTGCATATTACTTGTTTGGGCAGTGGGCTCATCTGGTAATCACATTTTGTACTACCAACTCTTAACAAGGTTGAGGCTTCTAACAAGGCCCATAGTCCCTTAATTAGGACTAAGACACTATATGCATGTAATAGACTCCTAACAGGGTCAACATCCTTAACATGATACTTTTGATTAGTGGATCTTTGTGCATACCATCCCCACTGGGGTTTTCCCTTGGCTAGGGTTTCCTTGAGAACAAATAATGTGTTATGAGGTCTTTAGTTTTATTGATATGCATGTGTTAAAATAATATGTTATATCCATAATTGGGGAAAAGTTAAAGTTTGTAGAATACTGATTGACCCCCCCCTCTCAATATTCCCTATTTGTAACAATTGGTATCAGAGCTTAGTTACTCAGAAAAAAATCATTCAAGAAAAGCCTAACAGCTTGAGTAAGATCTCTATGGATATGGATCTACTATAGAAGAATCTTGAAGAAGCTCTTGAACATATTGATATGCTTACTAAAGAAAGAGATACTTTGAAAGGAAAATATGATGATGCAAAGAACCTCATTGAGAAACAGAAGAGAAAATTGGAAGATCTGAAATCTGAAAAGGAATTCAAAATTCACATTGAAGATTGTGATGACAACTTAGAAAAAGAAAATGAGATCCTTTAACATGAACTAAAGATAGAAAATCTAAAGCTAAGTCTGAAAGATGGAAATGGAAAGAATGAAAATCTTAAGCAAGAAAATCAAGGGTTAAAATCTAAACTTGGTAAAGTAACATCTAAACTTGAGAAAGTTAATTTGCAGTATGCTAAACTTGAGAAATACAATACAATTGAGAAAGGAGAACTGACTCAATCTGAGTAGTAACTTGAAAGACTATATTCAACTAGTGAGAATATTGATGAACAAATATCTTATCAAAAACCATTCTATGTTAAGACTAGTCTTGGATTCAACACTTTTAAAGGAATTGAAGAAAGCAAGGAACTAGATTTGAAAATATCTAAAAGCATAGATGAGAAGAAGTCTAATGAGATTAAAAAATCTGAAGATACACCTAAGGAAGAAGAACCACCTAAGAAAGAGGAATCACCTAAAGGTATGCAATGATAATTCAAAGGTAGATGCTTTACTTGTAATACTGTTGGTCATATGAAGAGAGATTGCACAAGTAAGAAATTTAAACCTCTTAATGGTTATTGTTATAATTGTCATAGTTTTGGACATAGAGCTATTGAATGCAAAAAACCTAAATTTGTTGAGAATAACGATAGTAATAGAATGTTTAGAAATACTAACCATGTAGACAAGAAACCTACTAAAGATATGAATAGAAGAAATGAAGTAGTCTATTATAGATGCAACAAGGTTGGACACATTGCTAGAAATTGTAGATCATAGATCAATCAACCTAGACAAAGATATGGAAATAATGGAATAGTTTGTCAGATATGTAACAAGATTGGACATAGAGCTAGGTTTTTTAGAATGAACAATAGAGTTTTTCATACCAATCCTAATCCTAGAAGTCATGCAAGAAGAAATGAAGATGGAAGCAATAGTCAAAAAAGATGTTGTGGTAATTCAGATGAAGTGAAGTTTGTTAAAAGCATAGATCAAGGAGACACATTCAACACTAAAGGCAGTTAAAAAGGTGAAGTATTAAATGGTAAGAATGAATCTTTACTTGACCCATCTCAAAGTACTTAATTCAATAAAATTACAGTAGAACAGGAACTTAGATTAGTGTAGAAGTTGATATATGATGAATTGAGTCTTGTGCAGTTAATGCAAGTTAGTATATGATGTTCTAATGCTAAGGTTAAGAGTGCAAAGAAAAATATTATGTTTTGCGAGATCGCAAGAAGTTTTAAGTTTTGCAAGTTAATAGAATTAGCTTTTCTGAAAGAAGCAGCAAAAGAATTGAATGTGATGTCAGATCTTAGTGAGATTGAATTAATAAAAGTTAACGATAGATATTATTTGATCATCAAAGAAAATACAAGTGTTAAGGAGATGAAAGCGTAGTGATTGGAAGTGTTTTGCAAGGATTTGGTGAAGAATTTTGTGCTGAATCTATGCAAGCCCTAAATTGTGAAATCAATGTATTTTACTTGGAAGATCTTTAAATCAGTTAAGGAATTAGAGGAAATAATGGATGTTTCTTTGATTCAGAATGTCAGAGATAAGAATAGACCTAAGATGAAAAGGGAACTAGTAGAACACTTGGAAGATGATCCTAGGTTAGCTTTATCATCCATACCAGATGGATTTTTACATCTAGAGAATGTTAGAAGTTATCTGGGATGTAAACTAGAGACTATCAATGATAGTGACTTCAGAGAGGAATATCAAAAAATCTATAATTAGGACATGTCATTGAAAGTAGGGTTTGAGAATTTGAAAGATAATGAGATTATTAACTATGCTTTGCAATATGAATTTGATAATGAAGAATGTACCAAGATAATCCTAAGAAGAATTCACAATGGAAAGTTTTGGTTAGATGACAAAGTGATAGATATCACAGCTAACTTTATTCATGAAGTAACTGAACTATCAAAAATGGGATCCATTCCTTTAAATGAGAAAAACATCAGGAAAATAGTCATAGACAACATAAATTCATCCTACAATGGAAGAGGAATTGTAATTAGCAAGATACAACAAGATGATGTTAGATACTTATGTAAGATCCTAACAACTAAGTTTTGTGCTAACTCAAGAGAGGATGACATGGCAACTGGAATGATATATGAAGCTTATTTGATGTGTGTGGATAAAGTACAAGTTAATATGTGTGAGATTTTGAGGATATAGTTGTTTGAAAATTTGGAAAAGATAAAAAAAGAAAAAGTATTCACAGTTTAGGTTTTCATCTTTAATCAGTTATATGTTTTTTCATCTATTGAGAAGATTTCCATTCACCATTGGAAATGACTAGAATGATGGCCTAACTATAATGGAAAGGATTAACCAAGTGTATAGGAGGCATGTTATTGATAAAGTGAATGAAAGTACAGTGTTGGTAATTAAGTCTCTTCAGAATTTGATGTCTAGAAGATCAAGGATCCCATAATCTCTTGTGGAAAAGTATAAAAATGAGATATGTTTCATGGTTGATACTGAATTTACTTACATTGAAGTAGTAGAACCTAGAATAGAGCTCATAGACCCTTTTGGCTATGAGATATCTGAGACTGAGATAGAAGAATATGTGAGTAGATTACTTAAGTGCAAGTTGGACACTCACTGTAATAGGTTTGGAACCTTTGAGGAGAACTTCAACTTTGCAAAGACCATCCTTGAAGAGAAATAGTCAAAGAAAAGAGTTGAGAGTACTATCAAGAAAATTCTAAAAGATACAGGGATGACTAAACATGAATTCTTGGTAGCCAAGAAAATAGCAGCAGCAATTAGAGATATTGGACAAAAAGAAGTTTTGTCTGTTCCACCTCTATCATCAATTGGAGCACAACAAGAAGAAACACTAGTTAAGGTAAAAGTGGAAGAAATAGAGAAGGCTCAGGAAGCAAGGATATCCACTAGATCCACCTCCTCCACACCTAGAAAAAGAGTAAAAGAAAGTCCTACTAGACTGGGTAAGAGGCAGAAGCCATTGGTACCACCAGTTCAAAGGAAAATTGTAGAAATCAAAGATGATGAAAGTACTCATGTTAAGAAGAAAACTTGGAAAACTAGAGTTGAGAAGGTTAATGAATAGATCATTCAAGATGGAGACTTTACAAAGTTGACCAAGTATTATGATCTCTATGATTATGCAAAGAGACTAAATCTAGAAAATGCAGTGGTTAAGCATATGATTTTATTTGATAAAAAGTTTGATACAATTCAAGGTAAGATACTTGATGACTTTTACAATAAACTTGTAAATAGGAAGAAGAGAGCATCAAAAGAGGACATAGCTACTAGAGAAAAGCTTGTAAAAAACTTTGTGTTGTAAGAGATGAACTACACTTCAACTAGATTATGAAAGCTTTAAGAACCCATTTGAGAACCAAGAAGAGAGCCATTCAGATTATGGGAGGCAGATATGAAGAAGTTAATGCAAAAATAGAGCAAGAAATCATTAAGGTAATGTCAGAGAATGTTGGAGAATCATCAGTTGCAGCAGAATATAAAGATCAAGTAGTAGAAGAAGCAAAACAAGAGGACATTCCCTCTCCACCAACCATAAACATTGAGGATGAAGTCATGAATGTAGAAGGAACTAAGATCACCTTGGATAGTGATGATAAATTATTCAAGAATCTTGAAAACATTGTTGACAATTTAGCTTTTGAAGAGTAGGAGACTACCAAAGGAGAAGTGAAAATAGATACCACAATTGTAGAACCTAAAGAGATAGAAAAACAAGTACTTGTTCCCACTCAAGAAGAAATCAATCTTACACCTGAGACTGGCAAGCAAACTTAGATTGGCTCTATGATTGAGAATTTGGGAAAGGAGGTAGATAATGATGATCAAATGGAATTGATCACATCTTTGAACAAGATCATTGGAAAGCATAAGAAATTATAGAGTCTTGAAGGATGCCTGAAGGAGCTTACCAAGAAGTTACAAGGCATTATTACTACACAAGTTGCAGAAGATGACCCTTAGGAAAGAGCAAAGAAAGTAATGAGTGTAACACCCCACTAGGGAACCCAAAAGAAACTGACCTAAAACATGATACTAAGTTTGGTGAACAATTTTTTTTTCTAAAGTTTACATATAAGATAAACATTCACATGAAAGCATTAACCATTAACTCACATAACACACATCATAAACATAGGTCACAAATCTAATGGGTCCCATGACGTAGTATTACTTTCTAACATAAATTATTTAATAACATCAACAAAATATTCCATAAATTAAATTACAATAATAACATCATAAAGATTACATCTCATGAACATTCATGAATCCTAATAAAAATGCATGCACTGCACATGTTGCAGTGTATGCAGTAATCACTCTAACAGCTAAATTACAATATCCAGATTAGGTATCACATGCCATACTCTAATACAAGATTTACAATAAAGAATATATATAAAGTACATCAACAAAGAAGTAACATAAGGATCCAATTGCAAAGACACCATCAAGCACTAGCACCAAGACATCGAATCTAAAATGGTAAAGAATCACTACCACCCATCCGTGTAGAACCACAAAGGTCTACCCCACTGTGCTGAGGAGATAACATCGGACCCCAAACAGATAATCAAGTCAAATCAGGATAAACCACTAGGAAAGGAATCCTTATAGCTTACTAACACAAGGTCAATGATTATAGTAAAAGGTATGACTCACTAATCTAGAGGCAACTGACACATGTAGAATAACTAGACTATGTGTAGGAAGGTGTCATCATGTACATCTAACCCTTGAGTCTCATCTTGGTAATCTCTCTAGATCCCAGCACTCAAGTAACCATACATGGTATGAATGACTTCTTGTACTGACAAAGCCACTAACTATGCTAGAACAAACACCTCAAAAGGTGGCAAGCATCATCTCATCCCCATCTCAGTTTGTACTAGCACTCAAGCATGGGAGAGAAAACTTAACTTATTAGGTTCATTTTAATATCTCTCTATTATATTAGGTTTTCACTTGATTATAATCACTTACAATAAGTGATCCTGGCAGCCACTTGTGGGCTCGGGTGCTTATTGCAAGCCACCCCCTAACACATATCTAGGTAAACTACCCTAGGCTCATAGATCTCTCCTAGATCAAATATAGATAAAATAGATAGTCACACATCCTGAATCATCACAGAAATTGGGATTGACTACATAAACATATTCACTGAATCACATAGTACAACATGAGCCTATAAGGTCAACTGGAAAATAAACAATACACACTCACACCAAACATACAAAACAACATGAACATGAATGACAATTCCCAAGCCTTTGTCATTCCTAGGTCTTCTAGTACCCATAGAACTGATAAACCCTCAATTCCAATGCTAGAAACTGAAATAGAATGCATGTAGAATGATGAAACTCCCAATTCTATCAAATGAAAACTTAGCCTTGCAACTCTGAATCAACAATGCAAGCCAAGATAATTCCAAATTGAAGGTAATCTTCACCAAAAACTCAAGCACACACAACAAAGCTCAAGAACACAAAGAAAGTCTCAAAATCTCCAAAAGCTCTCTCTAAAAATCTACAACAACCTGATTAACCCAAATGAATGCAAAATCCCCCTATGAGGGATTCAACTTCACCATTCATGCAAACCTTATATGACTCATGGGACATCTCCTATTCAAAGTCCCTCTCTTAATGTTCGAAAGAAAATACTAATTATTAATTAAAAATACATATTTTTATGCACAACTCAACTTAGTCTCCTAAAGACAAGTTGACTCCTTTATGAAACATGACATATTCAAACTTTAATAAAGCACATGTTATTATTATAATCTCTCATTAAATAATTAAATATTCAAAACACCAATAAATCATGCAATTTAATTATTTAATATCTAATAACCATTACTAATCCTATTTTCACATAATTAATTAACTAAAATCAAAATATACAAATATTTGATTTTTAGTTAATTAATAATCATACAAAAACATAAGAATTAATTAAATATTATTTTCCAATAACAATATTAATTTCCATGACTATAGAAAATCACATATTCAAATAGTAATAAATCAAGATCATCAAATAAACATACAAACTCAAAGAAGGGATCCAAAAACTTTGTCACCTTGACAAATCTGGGTAAGGTAGTCAGTAGATACTTATCCAATAATTAGGATAATTAGGCTCAAGATAGGGTTTTGGGTCCATCTATTATCTCCCCTCTTTACCATTGAGATTAGTATTTATGGGCGTGCTCACTCCTACCAATTTCGGGAAGATGATGCCCAGTACCTGCAAACATGTCATCACAAATCAAAGCATGTACATACAACATATAACAAACAATGTTAGGGTATGGTCGGTCATGTGGATCTCGATAACTAAAGTAACTATGCCTCTACCCTTTACCATACAGACACATAAAATAGATACAAACAAATGAACATGATACACATGCTAGTATGGGGTAAGTACATCACAATCCAACTAAAAAATGAAACATCACAACATGATATTATCAATATCTAAACATGACATCACTTGACATAATCATAATCATAATCTAGATCATCAGTAACCACTAAAATAATAAAATCTGCACACAACAATGTAGCCTAAATAAGTATGGCATCTGAAAAACTAAAAGAAAAAATATGGAGGTACTACATCCACCCCCCCTTATATTAGGCTTACACCTAGAAGCCTACAAACAAGTAGGGATAAGATTCCTAGAATCTAGCTGCATCCTCCCAAGTAGCTATTGTCTCATCATTTGGATCCCATTGGACCCTTACCTAGTCAACAATTTGACCCTTGAGGATCAAATCTCAATGCTGTAGGATACGTATGGGCTCCAAAGCCAATTGTGTTGGCATTAAGTATGTTTGTCATTAGTGACAACACTTATTCAAACTCTTTGTGTTTACTGAGTAGAACAGTGTTTACCGAGCAGACCGAGCTTTACAGTTCTTACCAAGTTATCATTACCAAGTGATGAGATGAGCAGTGTTTATTGAGTGCCAACACGGTAAATAGGGAATTCAGTTTCTACCGAGTGACACTATATCTACCGAGTCTCCAGTATATATGGAGTTCAAAACTATGACCGAGTGATTAGTATGGACCAAGCCTCCACTTCTACCAAGAGCATGATGATGCTGAGTAACGTAGTGGATGTCGAGTATCAGAAAGTCACCGAGTTAGTTTACAGTAATCGAGTCACTATATTTGGGCTGACTCAGTAATATTTATGTTTGCTTGTTTAAGAGCTGACTTCATAATTATTTTGTAATTGTTTGGATTGATATATAAACAATGTCTTGTATCATATCCAAAGTGTGTAAGTTTAAGTTAAAAATAAGAAGTATATGTGAAGGTAGAGATAAGTGAATTACAAAGGGCTACAACAGTATATGGAGTTGTAGAGACATATCTATCATAGAAGGTGATCAGTACACCAGAGAATCTCAATCAACAAGTACAGTTGCAAGTAAGAGATCTACTATTTCATCCTAATAGGTGAATCAGCCCTAAATCCTTTAACCGGGTAGACTTAACAGTCTTTGTAAAATCTCTTAACCGAGTGCATAATTCATTGTATGTTTTTAAATTCTCTAACAAGGTGGACCTAGCAGTCCTTATTGCTCCTAATAGGGCAGATCAAAGAACTTCTAGAAAAGAATGGATCTCTACAAGAAGTAAGAAAATTGAAAAGAGAACAGGAAATTCAATCAACAAGATTTTGTGAAATCTTGGAACAAAGAAACAAGATGAAAGATGAAATAGATGGAAAGAACAATGAAATCCAGAATCAAACTCTTTAGCTAGAAAACCTTATTGATCAAATCTCCAATGCAAATGAAGAAAATGAAAATATAAGAGAGGAGCTGAGATCTGAAAAGAAAATCAGTTTAAGATTGGTGAATGACCTTAACACTGAAAGGCAAATCAATGAGAGAATGTTGAAATCTCAAGAAGATATGAATCAGCTATATGAACAAAACCTTCATAGGCAAAAAGGAAAAGCAGGACTTAGATATGAAGAAGGTGAATCCTCCAAACAAGGCACTCAAAAGAATTAGAAACCTACTTGTAATCACTGTGGAAAAATTGGTCATACTTCAAACAAATGTTGGAGTAATAGAAAAGCAAAATTTAATGGAAAATGCTACAATTGCAATCAGCATGGTCATAAAGCAAATGAATGCAAGAAAAAATCAAGATTTAAAGGCAAATGTCACATATGTAACAAACAAGGTCACAAGGCATCAAAATGCAGATCTAAAACACCCAATCCAACAGAAAAAATTGTAAAAGAAATATTTAGTTGGGATTACAACACTTGGTGTAGATGTCATTACTGTGGTGAATATGGACACATTGGCAAAAATTGTGTAAGGCATCACTTGAGAAAAAGGGAAACTACCATAAGATGTTATAAATGCACTAAGCTTGGTCACATAGCTAAAACTTGCATGAATTTAGGAAAAGTTGAAGATGAAAAGAAAGAAAAAGCAAAAGAAAATAGCATCAGGAAGCAGATGAGACAACAATGGATTCCTAAATCTATCAAGCAAACCAATCCTAGTAATGAAGTCACTCATGAAGAGGGTGGCTCTATCAATTCCAACTAAGTCTTCAAGGAAGCACTGGAACTGTATCTCCACAGACAAATTCCAAATAGTTCCTAAATTGAAAGAAAGAAAGATCCAAATCAGTATGCAAGATATAGTAGGATCATAGGAAGGTCGGTATCAGTTACAACCGAGCAAGGTCAAAAGTAACCTAATTTCATGTGGTTACCATGTAAGGTTGGAGCAATATGAATTCATACATTCACCGAGTTGCAAGCAATTAATGCATAATGGATGACAGTCTGTACCCTAACTCCTACTGAGCATTAATAACAAATTTTAACAAAAAGCATGAAATTGAGTTCATTCTTCACCATGAATATCAGCATATTGAGTAGAGAAATTTCTAGTGCGATGAAGTGATTCGAAGCAAAATTTTGCAGCAGAAATTTTTTTAAAGAATTTTCTTTTTCTAGTGAGCTACCATGGCATCATCTAGCACCAAAGTAAAGAAAGGTTCGGAAATGTTAGTTCAAGGAGAATGGAAAGCACCAGATTTCAAACTCGTGCCTACAATTGTAGAATCCCTAGACCCGAGTGGAGCTCAATCACAGATTCCTCCAAAGGTACTTCTTTTAAATGACATTGATAGTCATTTTAAAGGTACAATTCAAGAGCTTGGAACCCTAGAGATAGATGTTGTTCATGATGAACTGTGTGTTGATGGTGTTCTCAAACTGGAACATAAACATTTGGAAGATAAGGGTTTGACACATATCACCCACTTTCCTTGGAGTTTCCAAATAAAATGGATCAGATACATTCTAAGCTGAGTGCATGAAGGTAAAATTTGGCTAGAGCAACCAGTAAAGATAACAGAGAAGATGATTCATCGAATCACTGGTCTTCCCATCCTTGCCAAGGCTAAATCTACAAAAACCCTAGGTCGAGTAGAGCTGGAAAAGAAAACCCTAGTCGAATGGGATGGTAGAGGTATGTGAATAAATAGTATTACTGATGCAGAAATGAAATTTGGCACATATGTCATAGCTCACAAGATATACAGTTCAAGTTGACAGAATAGTGTTTCGTGTGAAGCAGTTGACCTAGCTTATAAAATTGTGAAGAACAATCTATCATTTGACCTAGCAGATTTGTTGTTGAATCAGTTCAACAAGAATATGGAAAGCATCCAAACATCAAAGAACAATCCATGTAAGTTTGGTTCACTGTTGGTTTGTTTATTTTTCTATGTTCAAAAGCTTTTCCCATCTAAAGGCACGGTAAAATGGAGAAAGGATGTGCCTATTCTTTATCAGATAAATGAGTACATTATAGAAATGGGTGAGAATTTTGCAAGAATAATGGATAACTATTTTGAATCTTTTAAGGAAAAGATGAATAATAGATTTCGGATTCCACTAAAGTTGGTGGAAGATTATAAAGATGATGTTTGTTTCATGGTTGATTATGATAGAGTATATATTCAGGTAGTAAGGCCTAGGATTGTATGGGTGAAACCTCTTCCTTATGAGGCAAATATTGATGAGACAAAGGATATAATTGAAGCCCTAATAAATCAACTTGTTGATTCAAAGGTTTCATACTTTGGAACATATGAGGAAGCTAAGGTAAGAATTGAGCTAAGCATAAAGCTTCCATAGGTGGTTAACAAAGGTAGAAAGAGGATGGCCAAGATGCAATCTAGCACACCTCTAATGTTAACCTAGGCAAAAGGAGAGGACATTGAAGAAGAAGAAAAGAATGAGAGTGAAGAAGAACAAGTACCTGTGAAGAAGAAAGGGAAGGCGACAATCACTAAGGCACAAAAACAATCTACTGCAGTCTTCACAAGAAAAACAAGGGGCAAGGCAGGTAAAGTCAATGATGATATAGTACTCAAAAGGCCTCCTCCCTTATTTGAAGAAAATATTAAGGATTTGAGAGAAGGATCTAGAATTGCAAATTTCAAATCTCTCAAATATGAAACAAGATTAGAGGTAGAGCAGTGGGAAATTGAAGATGCTGTTATTGAGAAAATGGGAAAATGGAAATACTCACCTAAAGAAATGGCTTCTCAAATCCCAGGAGTTTTATTAAACAAAGTCAAGTTGAGATGGTCCAATGCAAGGCAAACTGTCAAGGACATATATGCTCAAACCTTAGGACAATTGATGCCAAGTTTGAAAAATGTTGAAATAAATAAGGCATTGAAAGAAAGTGAGCACAAGATGACACTAAAATTTAATATTTGTTTGATTTTGATCAAGGATATAGAGTCATTTGTGAAGAGTGCAAATTCTACTTGGAAAAACATCTATCATCTTCACAAACT
Source organism: Chamaecyparis obtusa (assembly GCA_027943335.1). Taxonomy (NCBI): domain Eukaryota; kingdom Viridiplantae; phylum Streptophyta; class Pinopsida; order Cupressales; family Cupressaceae; genus Chamaecyparis; species Chamaecyparis obtusa. Next base: position 40,203 of record BSBK01010336.1, on the reverse strand, counting down.
AAGTGTTGAAACCGTGATAATAAAATATATTGAAGATGATAGTGATGAAGAAGAAGAAGCAGTTCAGATTGATAATGTTGAGGTAGAAGAAGCAGAGGAAGAAGCTACCGAGGAAGCTAAGAAGAATGATGAGGAAGATGATCTAGTTCAGATAGCTGCAGAAGTAATTGCCTCACTTCCTCACTCTCCAACAAAAGTTGCTACATCTAGCCCAAAGATAACTTCAAGTGTCATTGTGACAACACCTGCAGATGCATCAAATGTCCAATCATCACTAGCACAACTCAATGTATCAATGAAAAAAGTGGCTACCACTTCATCTACCAAGCTTCAACCTCCTTCTTCCACTGAGTTGCAGTCTCTAGCATCATCTTCAGTAACTTCTTCAGTTTTGAGTTTTTCAGCAGCAAGTACTTCAGTTTTGGATACCTCAATAAGTACTTCAGATTCTACAGTTGTAAATACTTTAGTTTTTGGTTTATCAAGTATTCTAGTTAGCATTCCATCAGTCAAAAGTTTATCATTTTTCACTGCAAGTCCTACTGTGTCTACAATAATTTCTACTACAAAGGCATTAAGTATAAAGACTCAACCGAGTATAAAATTTTTGAGTAAGAATATAGAAGAGGACATAGATTTAGATGAGGAGATAAAAATCCACAATTAGATTTTGGAAATCTTTCAGCAGACCAAATGAAAACAATTGGTGAACTCCTCCAGAAGAAAGCAAAGCAGAAGAAACTAAAAGAAGAAAGAGATAAGGAATATAAGATCATTAAGGATGCCAAGAATATTTTGATAGAAGCAATAGGTGTTGAAGTTGATTCCTCTCAACACATTTTGTTATAGTTGGTAGAGGTAGTAAAAAAGTTCAATGAGGATTCTTCTGGATCAAATAAGTTTCTTGAGAAGGTTGAGAAGAAGTTTGATAATAAAGTGCTTGAGCACATTGCTCATCAGATAGCTATCAATCAGGTAGAGTTATATTCAGTTTTGACTAACATTGAGTCCTCCTATTCCAAGGTAACATCACTTTTTGTTAAGGTATGTAATGTTCCTAAGTTCTCAAAGGAGATTAAGGACAAATTAAATAAGATTGATGAGGATCTAATGGTCAGTGCACAAAATTTGCAACTTGAACCTAGTTCAAGCTCTACACATCATGTGATAGTCAGATTCCTATTTGATAAACATTCAGAGTTATTGAGAGAAGATGCAAGGATCAGGTCAACATTAATAGATATTCAAAACATGATCCTTCCCATCATGGATACAATGCAGAAGCATATTGCACACTCAAAAACATTGATCCATGACAATTAGTTTTCAATTGCAGATCACATGATTGAACTCTTTACAGAAGTCCAAGTTGCACTCCATACATGCAATATTTTGCAAGAGAATTAGGATAGAACTTTGGCACTAATTGGAAAGGTACATTTTGATTTTCTCTCACACTTTGGCATCTTCATGTAAAATATTTGTATATACACCTTTGGCATTATTGTCAAAAAGGGGGAGAAAGTATATAAGATATGTGAGATATAAAAGGGGGAGAGAGTATATGAGAGAAATAGGAAATATGAGTATGAGGTGAAACAAGATACTTGTATATATGTATACTATATGGGGGAGACATGAAATGTATAGACAACAGTATGACAAAGATAAATTTTTGAAAAATCAAAAAATAGATTCAGCATGATTTTTTGGGCAATAAGTGTTTTTGTCACTAATGCCAAAGGGGGATATTGTTGGCATTAAGTATGTTTGTCATTAGTGACAACACTTATTTAGACTCTATGTGTTTACCGAGCAGAACAGTGTTTACCGAGCAGATCGAGCTTCGTAGTGCTTACCGAGTGATGAGATGAGCAATGTTTACTGAGTGCCAGCATGGTAAATAGGGAATTTAGTTTCTACTGAGTGACACTATATCTACTGAGTCTCCAGTATATATTCAATTTGAAACTATGACCAAGTGATTAGTATGGACCAAGCCTCCACTTCTACCAAGAGCATGATGATGCTGAGTAACACAGTGGATGCCAAGTATCAGAAAGTCACCGAGTTAGTTTGCAGTAACCGAGTCACTATATTTGGGCCAACTTAGTAATATTTGTGTTTTCTTGTTTAAGAGTTGACTTTGTAATTATTTTTTAATTGTTTGGATTGATATATAAACAATGTCTTGTATCATATCCAAAGTGTGTAAGTGTAAGTAAAAAATAAGAATTATATGTGAACGTAGAGATAAGAGAATTAAAAAGGGCTACAATAGTATAAGGAGTAGTAGAGACATATCTATCATAGAAGGTGATCAGTACATCAGAGAATCTCAATCAACAAGTACAGTTGTAAGTAAGAGATCTACTGTTTCATCCTAACAGGTGAATCAGCCCCAAATCCTTTAACCGGGTAGACTTAACAGTATTTGTAAAATCTCTTAACCAAGTGCATACTTCATTGTATGTTTGTAAATCTTCTAACAAGGTTGACCTAGTAGTCCTTATTGCTCCTAATAGGGTAGATCATTAGAAGTGATCATTGTAAGCCTTAACCGGCCAACTTTATATTGCAATATTGAAGTTTTGTGGGTATCATCCCCACCCTAGTTTTACTTTCTATTTGGAAGGTTTCTGGGTCACCAAATCTCTATGTTCAAAGTGTTATGAATGTTTTATTCTTTTTGTTACTCATGCATGTAGTTAGCTTATTGATCTAAATGTTATTTGGAATATGGTTAAGATCTGAAATTTGAAAAAAAAAAGTTTTGAAGTTACTGATTCACCCCTCCCCTCTCAGTAACTTGGCTATTCTTGAATATTTCCAACAAGTTTCCCATCCTCCACCTGTAAAGCATTCTAATCAAGAACATGTGAAACATCTAAAATATATCATCTAAGTACTAAAACATGGAATACATCATTAATGTGTGATAAGCTGGGTGTCAAAGAAAGATGGTATGCAACTAGACCTATCCTCTCTAAGATCTCAAAAGGACCAACAAATCGATGTGCCAACTTTGAAACCTTTCCATAATGGATTGGACTCTTCCATGGATGCACTCTCAAGAATACTCTATCCCTAACAACAAACTACCTATCAATCCAGTGAGCATCTACATACTTCTTCTGTCTATCCTGAGCACTAACTAGATGCTCTCAAATATGAATCACCTACTACTCCATGTCATGAAGCATATTTGAACCAATAAGAATATGGTCCTCCAATTTGTCCTAGCTCAATGGTGTACAACAAGGATGTCCATAAAAAGCATGGAAGGGTGACATGCCAATGGAACTATGATATCCATTATTATAAGAAAACTCCACTAGATATAGATAATCCTCCTAGTGAGTCTGTGTGTCCATGACATACATTCTCAACATATCCTCCAACACTTGATTAACCCATTCTATCTGTCCATAAGTCTTAGGTTGGTATGCTGAACTAAAATTTAATCAGGCACCTAGATCGTGTTGCAGTGAAGTCCAAAATGCAGATGTAAAAATAGGATCTTGATTAGAGATAATCTTACATGGAACTCCATGAAGTCTAACTATATTCTGCATGAAGACCATGGCCACATAAGTTGTATAAGAAGATCTCATGGGAGAAAAGTGTGCCACCTTAGTCAACCGATCAACAGTCACCATGATAGCATCATGTCTATCAGGATTCATAGGCAGTCCTACAATGACCATATAAATAATATCCCACTTCCAAGAAGGAATGAGATTAGGCTATAAAAGCCCTACTGGATGTTGATGATTTGCCTTGACCCTCTGACACTCTAGACATCTAGCCACATAGTCCACAATGTCATGTTTCATGCTAGGCCAATGATAAAGCTATCATAAGTCCACGTGCATCTTCTTGACACATGGATGTGCCGAATAAGGTGCATGATGAGCCTCTGATAAGACCAATGAATGCAAGTCATCCAATGGTGGTACATATATCTAGCCCTTGTGTCGCATAAGTTAATCTAACTCCAAGGAAAAACCTTAGAACCTACCCTCCAAAGGTCTACCTGACTCAATCACTAAACTCACTTCCTAATATAAAGTATCCCTGGGAAGTGTTTGAAGAATCCTACTCCTCAAATCCACACTAACAGTCAAAGCTGAAGCAATCTTCCTCTTGTGACTCAAAGCATCTACTACCACATTCTCTTTACCCTAGATGTACTTGATCTCAAAATCATACTCGCAAAGAAATTCCATCCACCTTCTCTATCTACCATTCAGATTAGGTTGGGTAAATATGTACTAGAGACTACAGTGATCACTATGAAGCTCAAAATGATTCCCTAATAGGAAATGTCTCCATCTGACTAAAGCATGGACTACCATTGCCAACTCAAGATCATGTGTAGGATAATTCAATAAATGATCCTTGATTTTGTGAGACTCATATGCAATCACTCATCCTTCCTACATGAGGACTACTCCAATACTCTCTAATGATGCATCAGTGCATACAACAAGATCTATAGTAGGATCAGGCACTGCTAGAATAGGAGAAATAGTCAAACACCCCTTGAGCTTCTAGAAAGCTTCCTCACACTTCTCTATCCAAATGAACTTCTTCCCTTTCCTCTACAATGAGGTGATAGGATGTACAACCATGGAGAAGTCCTTGACAAATCTGTAGTAATATCCAGCCAAACCCATGAAACTACAGACTTTAGACACATTAGTGGGTGCTAGCCACTCCACAATTGCCTAAACCTTTGAAGGATCTACTAAGATACCTTCTCCTAAAATCATATGACCAAGATACTGAATCTCTATCTGAAAGAAATCACACTTCTTTGCATTAGCATAGAGTTGATTTTCCCTCAAACACTGCAGTACCAGTCTAAAATGTTCATCATGTTCTTCTATGGATCTAGAGTATATCAATATGTCATCCAAGAAGACCAAAACAAACTGATCCAAGTACTCACAAAACACTCCATTCATTAAGCACATAAAAATTGATGGAGTGTTTGTCAAGGCAAAAGGTACTACTGTGAACTCATAATGTCCATATCGTGTATGGAATGCAGTCTTATGAATATCTACATCATGAATCTGTAGTTGATGATAACCTAACTTCAGATCAATTTTAGAGAACACCTTGGATCCCTTAATCTGATAAAATACATCATCTATGTGTGGCAATGGATATCTATTTTTTATCATTACCTTGTTCAACTGTCTGTAGTCAATACACAAGCGTAAAGATCCATCCTTCTTCTTAATGAAGAAGACTGGTGCTCCCCATAGAGAAACACTAGGTCTAATGCTCCCCTTTGCCAACAACTCTTACAATTGAAGCTTAAGCTCACTCAACTCATGAGTAGTCATCTGGTATGGAGCTCTAGAGATAGGCTCGGCTCCTAGAACAAGCTTGATCCAAAAATCAATGTCACACTTAGGTGGCATAATTGGAATCTCTTTCAAAAAGATGTCAAGAAATTCTTACAATAAAGGATGATCTAGGGTCTTTTCTTTGCTCTCCTGCTCATCAATCTCATTCAAGGTCACCGCAAACATCAAGAAACCCTTTCACATATAAATTTTAACTTGCATGGAAAATATCATCTGAAGAGAAATGGAACATGGGATACCCACTATTTGACACTCCTTGCCCTCATCATTCTTGCAATTGATAGTCTTCTTCCTATAGTTGATACTAGCTCCATGAGCTCCTAGCCAATCCATACCTAAAACAACCCCATATGATCCTAAAGGAATCACACGTAGACCTACTGAGGTAGTGGATCTACCCAAATTCAACTCACACTTAGGAACCAAAGATCCTGCTACAACCCTAGCTCCTGAGGCTAATTCCACTTGCCAACTACTATCTTTCTTTGTAGCCACTAGCCCACAATGCTCTACTAAATGTGGAGATATAAAAGAATTAGTAGAACTAGAATCATACAAAATAGAGATGGATATGCCTTGAATAGTACTTTTAGTCTCTACTACTATGCCTTGATGGTCTTCCTACCACTGGTCCAATGTCGCAAACACTCTATGAGAGCATCCCGCATCTCCTATTGTGGGCTCTAAAGCCACTGGCCTTTGAGAAGTATACTTTGGGGTATATTATCGATAGTTCACTGTAATGTGTCCAAATTATCTGCAAGTGAAACAAACTATGCTCCTAAAATTTCCCTTCCCTCCAGAAGGTGCACTAGACTACTGGAAGCTACCTCTGCTAACACTCTACTAAGCACTCTAAGTTGGTTGAGTATTCTGATTACGCTTAAAGCACTTGCCATTGTGGATGTTCCTGGAATGAGAACCACTGCTCTGAGTAGGAGGAAGTGAAGGTGACTTCACCTGCTGCTAGTTCTGGTTACCTCTATAGAAGTTTGATGACTTCTTGAAGTTTATACCACCATGAGACTGATTCCCTCTATAACCTGAACCTGAAGGTCCACCTACTGATGCACCTAAAAAATTGACAATAGCCCAAGGCTATATTAGCCTCTATGAGTGTGGCGTTAAAAATTGCTTCTCTGAGGGTCTTAAGCTCAAAGAGTAAGACCTTTCCAATAATGTGTGCATTCAACCCCCTGACAAAATGCTATACCAGTAAAGCTATATCCTGGCCAAATTTGGCATACTGGTTGAGCTCAAAGAATTTGCACTCATATTCACTCACTTTCATAGTTAGCTGTCTAAAATTATGAAATTCATCGGCCCTCTATTTCCTCCACTAATCAGATAAGAAATGTTCTAAAAAATGATCCAAGAACAATTCCCATGTAACTATGTCCATTCAGAGACCTAGCTTCTCTTCCTCAATCCTTCACCATACAGCTACAAAATCTGTGAGCTATGTCACAGTATATCTAGCTTTAGTATTTCTGCTAAATGGGTACGTGGTGAAAATTTTCTCCAAGGCTATCAACCATGTTTTATGCTCAAGTCCTATACTCTTCGCATCAAAGGGAATAGGTCATCCCCTCATAAGGTCCATCATATAGTTTTCTACCACCACTAAAGGATCCACAATAAATTTCCTCTTTAGAGGACTCCTAGATCTTGCCCTCTCTCTCTCTCCTTCATCCCTCTAGGAATGATGTGAACCATTTTGATCTGGTCTATCCTAATCATGACCAAGATGAGTAAGGATTTCCTGAAGGAGCTATCTAGTATCAAACCCATTAGACTCTCCCTGATGCTCATCTCCCTATTCATCTCTCGACTGCTAGCAGTTACTGACTTTCTCAACACTGGTGGAGGGGCTAGGTTGCCTTCACCTTCCACATCTACCAAACCTACCTCTACCTCAACCTCTGGCTACTCTAGTTTCAGGCATGATTCTTGTAATATAAAAATACCAATAAAATCTCACTACAAAGTTTAAACATAAACAAAGATAATATAATCACAAGAAATAGTCTGAAAATAGATACGTTATATGTCTAAGTTTTGTTTCAAGTTTAAACTATACATAGAAAACCTAATGAGCATACATACCTAGAGTTCCCAGTGTAGAAACTTGGCTTTGATACCAAATATAACACCTCACCAGGGAACCCAAAAGAAACTAACCTAAAACATGATACTAAGTTTGATGAACAAGTTTTTTTTCTAAAGTTTACATATAAGATAAACATTCACATGAAAGCATTAACCATTAACTCACATAACACACATTGTAAACATAGGTCACAAATCTAATGGGTCCCATGATGTAGTATTACTTTCTAACATAACTTATTTAATAACATTAACAAAAGATTCCATAAATTAAATTACAATAATAACATCATAAAGATTACATCTCATGAACATTCATGAATCCTAATTAACATACATCCACTACACATGTTGTAGGGTATGCAGTAATTACTCTAACAACTAAATTACAATATCTAGATTAGGTATCACATGCGATACTGTAATACAAGATTTACAATAAAGCATATATATAAAGTACATCAATGAAGAAGTAACATAAGGATCCAATTGAAAAGACACCATCAACACTAGCACTAGGATGTCGAATCTCAAATTGTAAAGAATCACTACCACCTGTCCATGTAGAACCACAAAGGTCTACCCCACCATGCTAAGGAAATAACATCAGACCCCAAATGGATAATCAAGTCAAATCAGGATAAACCACTAGGAAAGGAATCCTTATAGCTTACTAACTCAAGGTCAACAAGTATAGTAAAAGGTATGAATCACTAATCCAGCCACAACCAACACATGTAGAATAACTAGACTATGTGTACAAAGGTGTCATCATGTAAATCTAACCATTGATTCTCATCTTGGTAATCTCTCTATATCGCGACACTCAAGTGACCATACACAGTATCAATGAATTATCATACTAATGAAGCCACTAACTATGCTAGGACAAACACCTCAATAGGTGGAAACCATCATCTCATCCTCATCTCAGTTTGTACTAGCACTCAAGCATGTGAGAGAAAACTTAACTTATTAGGTTCATTTTAATATCTCTTAGTGTTATATTAGGTTTTCACTTGATTATAATGACTTACAATAAGTGATCTTGGTAGCCACTTCTGGGTCAGGGCACTTAATACCATCCACCCCCTAACACATATCTAGATAAACTATCCTAGGCTCATAGATCTCTCCTAGATCAAATATAGATAAAAATAGATAGTCACACATGTCATGCCCTGCAAGGGAACCAAGGAAGAGAGCAAAGATTATTTTCATTAAATAAAACCTAAGTAATAATTTATGAAAATTTTTGAACTTTTAAAAGAATTATGTGAACCAAACTTAAACTTAGATTCCTCCCAAGGTTCCCTTTTCATTTAAATGCATGATTCATTCAAATCCATTAAGTAAACTAACAACAAGATTTATTTCTCAAAGCAAACTGCATCATATCTTTAAGAAATACAAAATATTTTCATTTCAACTTTCCATTTAAAAATCATCTATATTCCTAAGTATCCTTTATGAACAATATAACTTTTAAAATTTATCCAACTCATTTGATACATTACAAATATACTACATTTGATTTTTCAATAGCTTCACTTAAACAACAAGTAATGAAAGCATGTTACATAAGTTGGAATGTTACAAAATCCTTTTCTTTTCCAACATACATCTTAAACATAAAGTTCACATCTCCCTTTCCCTTTTTCCTAAATCTACCCATTCCAAATACATCATTTTGAATTACATCAATGATTACATTCAACTCCTCATGGGAGGTAACAATAATTTTACATCAAGAGATATAATTACAAAGCCTTCATCCTTCAAACTGGTACATAAGCAAAGATGAATCTTCAAACACTGCATCCACAAGAGATACCTTGATAAAATATTTACTACCCAACCACGTGGATACCTAAAAGGCCCACTCCCCTGTGCTAGGAGATAAACACCAAGGTCCACAAAGAAGGAATAGCTATGCCAAACCTAGGGTTGGGCAACCTTTCCCAAATAGCAAATAAAAGATGATCAAAGTATAAATCTTTCCCCAAAAGACTCTAAGGCTTGGTAGAAACTCTAAGCAACAACCTAAGCGAGTGTCATTGCATAGCCCTCACTCCTTGGGTTGTCCTAGTACTAGCCACTTTGGGCCCCGCCCCCCAAGTAGGCACATGTAGGATCGAATGCCTTTCATACAGACAAGCACCATCCAATCGTACCTACTCATAGGTACCTTCTCCCACTCCCATCCATAGCATTTACTAGCACTAATGGCATGGGCAAGGCACATTTAATATTTTTAATGTTTTAACCCATTCCCATAAGTTTAATTTAAGTTTTCACTTGTTAAATAACTCTTCAGCCAGTTATCCTAGTTCTAGCCACTTAGGGCCCCAGCCCTGCACTGAGAGCCACTCACTAGGTGTCGTTAGGTTTTCTACCCTTAACCCACATATCATAATTACATCATACATGTAGTAAAAACACTTCATATAATTCCAACACAACAAGAAATGAACATATTTATAGTTTACACAAAGTTTCATATGCCAAAACACAATATAAAACTTCCCACATGCATTGAAACAACATTCCATAGCTTATTTCAAAAATCTAGGAAAACGTCTCCTGTGCCTGAAATTTGACTAAGACTGAATTTTAAGAAATCTCAAAATTATAATTTGCATCTTAACTCCTATGAATCTGAAACCTATCCCAAACATCTCAGAAGGTACCTAAACCCTTTATACAAGTATACCTTAAAGTATAAGAAATTAAAGTACATAAGTACGTAAACTTATACTTAAATGTTATAATTCTATAAAGTCTGAATCCTCTTTTCCTCAGTTTATACTACCTCTGTCTGTTTATACTGGACTGGTCGGTTGACACAATATTGCTTGGTTGACACACTACCAACCTGGCTTAGTTAGCACACTACCGACCTAGCTCAATTAACACTAAACTGACGTAGCTTGGTTAGCACACTACCGACCTAGCTCGGTTAACACACTACTGACCTAGCTCGGTTAACACACTGAACCGATAGGAACTGCAGAAGACGACTGTCAACTTTGTCTTGCGGGTAAAACTAGGCATTGTGGGGACTAAGGTTGCCTAATATGAGCATGACCCATTTGAGATCTCCCAATTTCCCTTCATAAATGGCCCATCAATCCTCCCTATCTATCTAAAAAATGTATTCTAGATCTAGGAAAAGAAAGGTGGCACATAAATAGACATGAAATGGTAAGGTTGCAACAGAAGTTCTAAAATCTGGAAGCATTCATAATACATCCAATGATAGTAAAATACACTATCCTACAAGATCAAAACCACTTCTACCCTCCCAAGGAGGTTTCACCACAGTGAACATACAAACATTCGTAAAATAACTTTCCACAAACACATTTCAAATACACAGAAAATAAAACATATATATATAGTTCTCGATTCTAAACAAAAAGGTAAACAATGATAATCTCATCGAGTAATAGATCATTCATATACACAATCATAGTCATGGGAAGAATGGAGATTCTTCCCAGGTTAGACCCTACCTGGGGTCCTACGGAGAATCATCTATCCCTTGGTTGTAGACTCTTAGCAAAATTTCCAGCAAATATCCTCCTAGAAAAATACTCCTCTGGCAATCAACTCCAGGCTCTTCTTCAAATTTCTCCTATAGGTAAGCTCCAAATCCTTTCACCTCCTCTTAGAGAAATAAATAGTCTCTCTTCTCTAAACTATAGAAATATCGTATTAAAATTTAAGCCTCTCCTCAAATAAAATTTCCTCTCCGAAAACCCCCAACTCCCTTCACACAGGAAATCTTTCCTGTAGATAGAATGGAGGAGGTGGTTGCATGGGTAATCCAACTGGTGCAACCATCTCAATCATCCATCCATTAATTGTTAAGCTTAAATAATATTATTAAAGCCTTTTCTGGAAAAAGATATAACCATACCTATTTATTACCATAATCAAATTTATGTTTCCTTTACTTTAGGGAAGGTAATAGTAATTATTATTTATAACACATTTACCGTACCATTAACTTTATCTAATTATTTATTAATGTAACACCATAATTACTTACTCACCAATTATATAAATATATGTGTGCATATGCATATGTGTGCACCCATATGCCTCTGTGTACATATATTATTTTTATTACAAATATTACTGCAAACATAATATTATTATTATAAAACGTATTGTTTTTCTAATCCATATTCTTTACAAAATATAATAGCGAGATATAATATGAAACATACCGTTATTATAAAAATATTTATTATTTTTATTGCCATAGACATTTTGTTACTATGGATATTATAAAGATAATACCATAAAATTCTTTATTATTATTGATATTAAAATCACATATTTCAATCACATACTAACTCGTTCCTAACAAGATCTACTAGTACATAAATAGCTAATAATAAAGATAAATTACTAAATCATACCCTCAAATTCACATCAATAATCTACTAATAAAATTGAATGTACCATAGAACTACTATACTCAAAACTTCATTCACAATGAATACAAAAGATAAGAAACTAACTACAAGATCCACAAAACCAATAAACTGAGAGATCACCTAATACATTCACACAAGGGACTGACTCGGTACTTCCCACCTAAGGATAAAAGGATCAAAGGTGAATTTTCTTCCTGTGGAACCTGGTGATATCTTCGTACAACAACAACGATTGAGGATTTTGAGGGATCACTCAAACCTATGAAGCCAGGTGGAGATGATACCTAGTACCTACAATCTTGCATCACCAAGAAGAGATACATATACATATGGATATACAAATCAGATATATGCAAGCAGATGACCAGGATCGATCCATCATGTGGACCTCAACTAAGTGAGTAACAACGACTTCATCCTGAGTCATGAAAACACATTAGACACATGTCCATGAAACATAAAACATCATGATAATGGTTAGATTCAAATCCTTGGGTTAGATCCATGAAACATATATAAAATAGATGGTTTTCTAATCTCGTAAGCATATAAATAATAACCATAAATGAGCATATCCATCATATCATCATCCAAAAAATATAAATGCAAATGTATAGTCCTGACCATAATAAAATGTCCAAATCAGAAAAGTCCAAGTATCACCATAGGAGAGGTATTACAGCACATCCAGAATCATCACAGAAACTAGGATTAACTACATAAACATATTCACTGAATCACATAATACAACATGAGCCTATAAGGTCAATTGGAAAATAAACAATAGACACTCATGCCAAACATATGAAACAACATGAACATGAATGACAATTCCCAAGCCTCTGTCATTCCGAGGTCATCTAGTACCCATAGAACTAATAAACCCTCAATTCCAAAGCTAGAAACTAAAATAGAATGCCTATAGAATGTTGAAACTCCCAATTTTGTCAAATGAAAACTTGGCCCTGCAAATCTGAATCAACAATGCAAGCCAAGCCAATTCCAAATCCAAAGCAATCTTCACCAAAAACTCAACCACACACACCAAAGCTCGAGAACACAAAGAAAGTCTCAAAATCTCCAAAAGCTCTCTCTAAAAATCTCCAACAACTTGATTAACCCAAATAAATGCAAAATCCCCTTATTAGGGATTCAACTCCACCATTCATGTAAACCCTAGATGACTCATAGGACTTCTCCTATTTAAACTCCCTCTCTTAATGTTTGAAATAAAATACTAATTATTAATTAAAAATACATAGTTTTATGCACAACTCAACTTAGTCTCCAAAAGACAAGTTGACTCCTTTTTGAAACATGACATATTCAAACTTTAATAATGCACATGTTATTATTATAATCTCTCATTAAATAATTAAACATTTAAAACACCAATAAATCATGGAATTTAATTATTTAATATCTAATAACCATTACTAATCCTATTTTCACATAATTAATCAACTAAAATCAAAATATACAAATATTTGATTTTTAATTAATTAATAATCATACAAAAACATAGGAATTAATTAAATATTATTTTCCAATTACAATATTAATTTTCATGACTATAGAAAATCAGATATTCAAAAAGCAATAAATCAATATCATCAAATAAACATACAAACTCAAAGAAGGGATCCATGAACTTTGTCACCTTGAAAAATATGGGTAAGGTAGTCAATGGATACTTATCCAATAATTAGGATAATTAGGCTTAGGACAAGGTTTTGGGTCCATCTGTTAGCTCCCCTCTTTACCATTGAGATGAGTATTTATGGGCACGCTCACTCATGCCAATTCAGCGAAGATGATGCCCTATACCTGTAAACTTGTCGTCACAAATCAAAGCATGTACATACAAAATATAACAAATAATGATAGGGTACAGTCGGTCATGTGGATCTCGACAAGGCAAGTAACTATGCCTCCACCCTCTACCATACAGACACATAAAAGAGATACAAACAAATGAACACCATACACATGCTAGTATGGGGTAAGTACATCATAATCCAACTGAAACATGAAACATCACAACATGATATTATCAATATCTAAACATCACATCACATCACATAATCATAATCATAATCCAGATCATCAATAACCACTGAAATAATGAAATTTGCACAGAACAATGTGGCCTAAAAGAGTATGGCATTTGAAAATTTGAAAGCAAAAATATGGAGGTACTACAATGAGCACTTTTGATAATGAGTTTACAAATCTATCTAATATAGAAAAGATGAAAGCTCAAGTGGCTTATGAGGCCAAGACACTTTTGGACATCAGTTAGAATATAAGGAATGATATAAATAACCTTGAGATCTATACAAAGGACTTGAGAAAGAACTTGGAAAGATGAAAATCTTTGTACATTCAATGTACAAAATTAGAAAACTTGGCAACAAAGGAAGATCAGAAGATGAAGGTGAAGGAAGTTGAAATTCAGAATGAATTGAACTTTCTTTTGAGTCCCAATGTGAAGATATTTGATATTGAGTAGAAAATTTGAAAGATCTATGATGAAATAAGAATTTTACAAGATGACAAGGACAAGAAGCTAAAGAGATTCACTCTTTTGAGAGAACACATTTCTATAAACCTGAGCACTATTGAAGGGCAACTGGAAGAATGTCTTTCACCAAAGAGATCTTTTCAGAAGTTTAGTTATGAAAATCTCCAAGCATGTGAGATTGCATCTTATGGATTGTGGGCACTACTCAGTGTGGTAGATTCAATTAAGAAATCATGGGAGAAAGAGTTAGAGGTTATGAAGCTCAATTTTGTAGATTGTGTTGCAAGCCTACCAGCTTTGCAATATTGAATTAAGGCATAACTTTTTGTGAACATAGTTTTGTTACCCTCCTTACTTTTTTCTGTCATTGTTGTCAAAGGGGGAGAGATATATAGAAAAAAATTGTTAAGGATACATACTCTTAGGGTGATTATAGTATATATACAAGATTAATGAAGTCATAAGGATAGTATATATATGTTTTGTATTATGGCCACAATTTTGAGATTTTGAAGCTGTAAGACTTAGACAATTTTCTCATATGTTGCCACCAATGACAAAGGGGGAGCTTGTTGGAAATTTGGCTATGTTGGTTACATAGATGTTATCATTATGGAAACATATGATATACATGAAGATTTCATAGGTTAGAGAGCTAGTATGTCAGTGTGCAATACGAAATTGTCTAAGTATGAGACAGTATTTTTACTAGTGAACTTGATGATAGTTTTTGTTTGCGATGTTGATTGGAGTAATTTCAGTGCTTTCACACTTTAAAATAGACTCTATGGTGACTTTTTAGGACTCACCTTAGAGCACAACTTAGTATGACATGTATGGAAGGAGTTATGACAGTTCTATTGAAGACAGTGTTAAGCCGACAGGAGATAATATGAGAAGAGAATAGATAAAGAGTTAAGAGATTATTATTTTTATCAAAATAATGACTTAAAAATATAAAGGGATGACATCCTAGATGTTAACCCTTGGATAAAGATATTTTTTAATATGATAGCTGACTGAAAAGTTATTAATCTTAATAACTTATATAAAGATATGTAAAGACGTAATTGTAAAAAGAGAAGTAACGAATATATGTAATAGCGATAGTGAAAGAGTAGTGAAGAGATATTGAAGCAAGAAGTATAAGGTTATGTACCTTGACCTACATTTGTAATCATTAAATATTGCATATTACTTCTTTGGGCAGGGGGCTCATCCAAAAATCACATTTTGTACTACCAACTCCTAACAGGGTTGAGGCTTCTAACAAGGCTTGTACTCCCTTAATCAAGACTGAGACACTATATGCATGTAATAGACTCCTAACAGTGTCAACATCCTTAACAAGATAATTTTATTAATGGATCTTTTTGGGTACCATCCCTACCAAGTTTTCCCTTGGCCAGGGTTTCCTTGAGAACAAATAATGTGTTATGAGTTCTTTATTTTTATTGCTATGCATGTTGTTTAGCTTCTTATGTTATGCATGTGTTAAGATAATCTATTATATCCATAATTGGGAAAAATTTAAAGTTTGTAGAATACTAATTCACCCCCCCTCTTAGTATTCCCTATTTCTAACATGTTGATGGTAGCCTATGGTAGATGAATAATCCCTACTATTTTGGCATGGTTAACTAGGCTCTTAAGTGAGTCATGTGCATACAAACTGATTGGGGGACTTGATGGCACAATTACAAATTGGTTAAAATAGAGGCTACCCTATCCACATCTGAAGGTATTAGAATCCTTGTGCAAGGATCGATCCAAGGGGTTTACCGGATCACCTCAAGATTACTCACCATTCCTATCCCCTTCTAGGGGTAACAAGATGTGGGAAAGGATTTTGATACTCACCTTCCTTAGGTAGATCTTATTGAAGTTATTGACATTCAAAACTCTATGAAAACACTTGTTGGAACATACACATTTTCAAAGCTTTTTTAGATTCGAGTGTTAGTTATCTTTCTTGTATCACACAAGGATGCTTTGTCCCTTGTGGAGATTGCTCTTCCAAAATTCTTTTTTGAAATCCTTCATTTTCCATTGGAAAACATCAAATTAATCTACAACTTGATTCAAGATACTCAGAAAACCTTGCAAAAGAAACCCTTGAAAATAGATACCTGAAGATCTTTTGTTTGAATTCAATTATCAAAATTTCCCCAAGTTATGTCTGATTTGATCAAACACCCAAACACTAAACTTCCCAAATCCCAAACCTATCGAGAGAAGAAATTTGCAGAGAGAAACCTTAAAAGTCATCAATCTTTTGTTCAAGCAAACCAAGCCAAAGAAAAGTACCAAGAAAATCTTGATAATGTGGGCTATAATGCAAGAGGCAAGCATTTTTCTTATCGATTCTGAGTAAACCATTGCTATGTCAATCTTGAAAGAGAGGAATAGCTGGATTCCATCACATATACACTTTTCCTTTGGAATCTAAGGTCCTATCTTGACAGTTCTTCATCCTAGTTTCACCCTAGTTTCATCCTTGCATCATCACCAATCTTTAGTTTCATTTTAGAGTCCTTCTTAGTTGCATTCATCATCATCTTCCTAGCAGCATCATAGGCCATCCCTTTCAGTTGCTTCTACATCATCCTTTTAGAAATAGAATCATTCTATCATCCATCACTATCATTCCATCAACAATCCACAATCAGAATCCCAAATCCTTGAGCCAAATCTAGCATCCATCATCCAAGTCAAACCCACCATCCTTGCACCAAATACAATGATCCAAATCCACAAGCACTTAGTGGTCAGCACGTTTGAGTTTATTTTATCCCCTATCCTAAATTAGAAATCACCCCCTTTTTGATAGAGAATTATCTAAAGGAAATCCAACTTGTCCTTGCATAGCCTCATCATCTTAAGAAAGAGATTGGCTTGCATTTATAGAAATCCATTTGACCAAAGATCGTTAGTCAATCCTAGGTTGGCTAAATCCTATCACTGGTCCTCCATTTGGAAAACAATAGCTCATTATTGACACTTAGTTATCTTTCACCATCTTCCATGAATCTTCCACCATCCTCAATCCAAATCCAAACACCTCACCAATCCTTGCATTACCTTTTAGAAATTCACCATCCTTAGACATTTCTTAGGCTTGCATCGATCAGTCTTTAGAGTCTTTTAGAAACATCTTGCATTCATCTAGCATCTGCATCTCCACTCCATGACCATCATGACAAGATCTAAAAAATGAAGGAGCATAGATCCTTATCAAGTCCCTAGTTCATCTGATCTCAACATTTCTACTAGTGAGATGGTAGCCTATGATCCCTAGATTTAGCAAACTAGTAATGCATGGGATGATCCCAATTTCCCCTAGACTTCCTTTGTGATAGAAACATTCATGAATCATCTAAGGAATGCAAAAATGGTTAGTACACCCACTACTCACAATCAGAGAAACATGTGGACTAAATTCACACAAGAGGGTAATTCCATTCCACCATATATCCAACCTCGTATCCCCATCCACAACATTTGTATCCTATTAGAAGTATACACCGCCATCTTCCAACAAATCCCTGATTCACTTCTCCACATCTCACAAGTAGCTTCATCCATCCCCCCTCTTTTTCAAAGTAGTTTCATGGGACCTACACCACAAGAAACACAATCCACTCCATTTCCTTTCATAGGTGCACCATCATCTTCAATAGCAGCTCAATCCATCATCCCTACCAAAAGCTTTTCACATAACCAAGAACCACCTCCCACACAAACCTTTAAACAAATAGTTCTTCCACCTTCCATTGGTGGAGAAACACCTTTTATTCTGTGAGGGATGCAATTATCCTTCCCCTTCACTTCACAAGCCTTGACATCTACATCTTTCATTTTAGGAGGGACACAATCATTTATCCCTTTCAATTCACAAGCCTCTACATTTACACCTTTTGTTCCAGGAGGGAGACAATCATCCTTCCCCTTCACTTCACAAGCCTTTGCATCTACACCTTTTGTTCTAGGAGGGACGCAATCATCCTTCCCCTTCAATTCACAAGTCTCTGCATCCACACCATTCTTTCGAGGAGGGACTCAATCATCCTTTCCTTTCACTCCACAAGCTCTTTCATCCATACCATCATTTTTAGGGTCAATGCAATCATTTCCCTCTTTCTCCCAACAAGCCTTTGCATCAACTTCATCTGTTCCAAGGGTAGTGCAATCATTTCACTTTCATACTCAGCAAGCTTCCACATCAGCATCACCCTTTTCATGGGGAATGCAAGAATCTTTATTCACGCCCTAGCAAACATCTACCCAGGCACTAGCCCAACAAAATGCCTTCACCATAGGTATGCCTTCCATGGGTTTTTCAAATCCACCATTCATGTCCCAAACTCCCATCACATCTACCTTCCCAGCATCCTTTGCATCATAACTCTCATGACACACTGGTTCTCATTGGGACCTCAGTCAAGAATAAATGCAAGCCTTAGGCACACCAACTCACTCTCCTACATCCATACCTAGGAACCAACAAACCACCTTCTCACAAGTAGCACAACAACAACCATCACAACCTCCACTAGCTTTATCCTTCGAAAGCTATCCTTTCACAACACCTAGTGCTTTTCAGAAAGTTCCTCCACCTTAGAAGAAAAGTTCATCTCATTTCACAAGTTATTTTGCCCAACCACCCTTTTCTTCTACCTTCCCTACATCAGTTCCACCCTTAAGCAATGTGAGAATGCACCCAACCTATATCAGCCAAGTAGAAATCCAAGTACAACAAGGGCCATCTTACTAGAAAGCTACATCAATTCACCAGCTTCCTCCACAACAACAATACTTCCAGTCACAACAAAAGACCCTTATCATTCCCCGCAATAACAATACTTCCAGTCGCAGCAACAAGCTTCCTCCTACGAGTCATAGAAACAAAACTCTATCATCCACCAACACCAGTAATTAGTTCCATATGCTCCATAACAATATACCCCCACACTGCATCAGTTGTATCCTCCCTAGAAATCATCACTCCAAAATCAATTCCAATTTGCCTATCTCGCTGGGCAATCTCCACATCCCACTCCACAATATCCACCTCAAAATCATCCTTATTTACTAGCATCGCTAGATGCTTTCAAAATGGGAGTACCTGCTCCAATGCCAATCCATTCCAAGTGGGAAGAAATGAAGAATTATCTTAAGGAGCTCCAAACTAGTACAAATAATAAAACCTTCAAATTTGAAGTATTGTGTCCCTACCCATTTGATCAATCAATCACAACTGTTCCATTCCCAAAGAACTTTGAGACACCCAAGTTTAATAAATATCAAGGAAAAGGAGACCCAGTGAATCATATCAAGGAGTTCTATATGGCATGTCAAGAACTAGCTTACAATGACAATTATCTTTTGTGCCTATTCCCCAAAAGCTTGGGAGGAATTTTTGTTGAGTGGTTTTACAAAATACCATGTGGGACCATCACAACTTTTGTCAAGCTCTCTAAGAATTTCTTTTCCCAATATACCCATAATGTTGAGAATGAGTTAACCCTATTAGATCTTTGCAACTCAAAATAGAAGGAAGGAGAAAGCCTAGTAGACTATTTGCAGCGATGGCAGAACATAACTACCAGGTTATCCTATCAACCTCCTGAGAAGCATCTGACCAAAATCTTCATCAATAATTTGCATCCCAAACTATCCCACTTCATGAGGATGAACTACATCCAAACATATCAGGATATCAAGAGAAAAGGGATAGGTATTGAAACAACTCTCCTAGATGAAGGCACGATCCGACATTACAAAAATGATTCCCAAAGTAAACCCAATAATGATAAACCCTATTACTGGAATCGTAACAAGAATGTTGTTACTGATGGAGCCACTAACACCAAGCACATCCAAATTTTCGTGGCTGGTCTTGCACCTATTCCCACATATCAACAACAACCTCAAACTCATCAGAAACCTATGCAGCAATATCAGCCTCAAAAAAATCATCAGAACTATCAGCAGCAAGTGCATCAAGCCCATCAAGGAAATCCAAACAATTAGGTTAATGCCATCAATACTACTCCTAATCAGAATAGACCTAGAGCTTAGAATTATCCAAAGAAGATCTTCACACCTCTTGGTGAACCTTTGGATGTCATCTTTCACTGAATGGCCAAGGCCAACTTGATTACATACCCACCAATCCAAAAATTTGATGATGCCACTCCCAAGCCCAATTGGTATAAAGATCACAAGTATTGTGACTATCATCATGTCAAAGGACACACTACCTTGACATGTATGAAACTCAAGAATTACATCCAAGATCTCATTGACCAAAAGGAGGTCCAAGTACATAGACCTACTCAAGCCTTGCCTAATGCCAATTTACAAATCTATCACAATGTGTTCCCACAACAAAATGATGGAAAGAACCAAGCTAATACCAATCCTCCCCAGAACCAAGTAAAAGGCAAACAAGAAGATCACACCAGCCGCAAAGACTACACCATTACCTATATCAATTACAATAAGTTTGTTGGATGTATAACCCAATTTGAGCCCATAGTTAATGTCATCCATGTCAAAGGAGTAGATAGTCAATGTGTTGTTACCTCCCATAGAGGCCGAATAACTATTGTTGGTGCCCATCCAACACCAGCACATAATGCATAATAGAATCTCATAGAACATCTTAGGAACACACCAGCCCAAATCTCCATCCTTGACCTTCTCCGCACTTTGCCCCTCCATCAATAAATCCTTGACCGAGCCCTTCATGATGCACAAGTCCCCACAGATATAAACATCATCCAGTTTGAAAACCTTGTAGGATATCTATGTGCACCATGTGCTCTTTCCTTAAAACCATCTGAGATGCTAGCCATTGCACCTGACCACACTCTCCCTCTCTGCATTGCCATTATGGTAAAAGAGTTTTCCATCAAATGGGTCTTGATAGATAATGGCTCAGCCCTAAACTTGTGTACTCTAAAATTCATTCAGTAGATTGGGTTCACAGAAGCTGACATTTCACATGACATGATCATAGTTAAGGCATACGACAACTTGGAATGTACCTCTAAAGGTACCATTATATTTCCTATCTAGCTAGGCCCAGCAACACAAGATGCCATTTTTGATGTTGTTGATCTTGACCTAGCATTCAACATCCTCCTTGACCGACCATGGATCCATTCCATCAAGGCTATACCATGTACTTACCATTAATGCATCAAATTTCTACATCAAGGCACTGAGGTTACTATCCATGCTGACCCTGAACCCTTCACATACTACCGTGTGATGGAAGCATCATTTCCTCATTCCACTCATTGTCCTGGAACCAATATTGGCACTTTTGTTGCCACCTCATCCCAATCCCATTGTGATCTAGATACTATTATCACCTCCACTCTCTCTTCCATCAAGATCAATAACTAGGGCTGTGGTGAATACAACCTAAATGATTCATTTTCAGTAGGGGCCCTTCCACTCGATTCACATACACAAGGGCACCTGAGTCACCAAAGAAAGCCTGCTAAAGATAATCATGAAATCAAGAGAATGGGACCTATGACTTTTGAATCCCATGGCAACATAAATATTCAAGAGATGGATCTTGAAATCAATAGGTGGTTTTATAGAGATCCCCCACCACCTAACACTCAACTTCTTGGCTACTTCAAAGATAAGTATCCCCCACTGCACAAGTATGCCACTAAATAATAGAAATATCAAGGTGGTGGTCTAGGACCACAAGAAGGTGGAAGCAAAGACCCGATCACAACATCAAAGAATCCTCAACATTAGGGTCTAGGCTTGAATGCCCCTTGACTGTGTATACAAGAGCCAGAAGGATATTTTGGGGAGGAGGTAAGCTTTAGCTGCAAAAGTGAAATAGAAAGAGAAAAACATGAGTCCTTATGTGAAAACCTCTCTAGGGCACTGTCTGATTCCAAAATAATAAAAATAAAGAGCATATCTTCTAATGAAAACTTGGCAATTCAAGCACTAGAAGATGAAGACTTTCCTCTTACTCCTATATAGGATTATAGACTTGAGAAGTCCCAAATCATCATAGAAGAAACCAAGCTAGTCAACTTGGGTACATAAGAGTGTCCAAGAATCACCTACATTGTAGCCAATCTAATAGAGGGTGAAGAAAAAACTTTCATTATGCTCCTTAGAGAATCTATTATAAATTTTACTAGGTCATATGCACACATGCTTAGGCTTGATCCTAATCTTGTCATCCATCATCTAGTTGAGGACCCCAACACCAAGCCAGTAAAGATGAAGCTAAGGAAAATGCATCCAAAAGTGGCCTTATTAGTCAAAGAAGAGCTTGAAAAAATCCTCCAAGAAAAAATCATAAGGGTCATTGATTACACACACTGGATCTCCAACATGGTACCGGTCATAAAGCCTTCAGGTGACATCAAAATTTGCATAGAATTTAGGGACCTAAACAAGGCATGTCCTAAGCATGATTTCCTACTTCCCAACATAGAAATGATCATAGATCTTATAGGGGGCCATGAGATGTTGTCACTCATGGATGGATTTTTAGGCTATAATCAGATCTAGATAGCAAAAGCAGATCAACATAAAACAATATTCACAACTCCATGGGGTACCTTCTACAATAACATGATGCCATTTGGGCTAAAGAATGTAGGAGCCACATATCAAAGAGCGATGACAACGATCTTCCATGACATGATCCACAAGATCTTGGAGGACTATGTGGATGACATTCTTGAAAAATCCAAATCATGACATGAACATCTTGACATCCTTGAGAGTGTGTTCAATCATCTCCATCACTATCATTTGAAGCTCAATATGAAGAAGTGTGTCTTTGGTGTTACATCTAGAAATCTTCTAGGTTTCATAGTATCATGATGAGGCATAGAGATCGACCCCAAGAAGGTCAAAGCTATTATGGAAATGCCTCCACTAAGAACACTTAGATAGCTCAAAGGCCTATAAGGAAAGTTGTAATCAGTGCATCATTTTATCTCCCAGCTGGTAGATAAGTTCCAACCTTTCATGCATCTCTTGCGCAAAGACACAAGCTTCAAATGGGAGCCCATTTGTTAGAAAAGCTTTGACAAGCTTAAGGAATACCAATCCAACTCTCCAATTCTTGTACCACCAGTTTTAGGATGCACTCTCATACTCTACATCTTGGTGACTACTACGACACTGGGGGCACTCTTAGCTCATCATGATGATGACAACAAAGAGAGAGACATCTACTATATCAATCAAACTCTTGTTGGCTATGAGCTTAACTATTCACCCATGGAAAAAGCATGCCTTGCAGTAGTCTTTGCCACTCAAAAGATTAGACACTACATGCTCAATCACAGAATCAAGCTCATTTCAAAGGTGGACCCACTCAAGTATCTATTGTCAAGGAAAAATATCACAAGTTGTATGGAAAAGTGGGTCATGCTACTCAATGAGTTTGACATCCAATACATAGATTGGAAAGTAATTAAAGGGAAAGTAATTGTCGATCAACTAGCAGAGGCACCACTAGTGGATGCCTATCCACTAATGATGGAATTCCCTAATGAACACTTATGTATGATCAAAGAACATCCCATATGGAAGCTATAATTTGATGGCTCCTATACATCACATGGATTAGGGGCTGGAATCCTATTTGTCACACCTCAAGGTGACTATATTCCAAAATCATTCAAGTTTGGATTCCCATGTACTAATAAGATTACAAAATATGAGGCACTCATCTTAGGGCTCAAGAAAACTATTTAGTTGAATATCATAGAACTAAAAGTGTTTGGAGATTCATAGCTAATTATCAAGAAAGTCCTAGATGAATATCAGACAATGAATGATAATTTTCTACCCTACAAAGAACTAGTAGATAGACTAAAAGAGCATTTCCTAAATCTATAGTTCACTCAGATACCAAGGCTTCATAACAAAGCAGCCAATGTAATGGAAACCATTAGATCCTTATTAGAGATTCCTCATGATTCAACTCAGTAAGAATTCTTAGTTGAGCAACTACACACACCTACTTATGACAATGTCGATGCAAAAATGGTGTCTATTTTGGTTGGTCCTAAGTCCCCATGGTACCACGACATCCATTCATATCTAAAAAATGGTATCATATCTCCCCATCTCACCAATAACCAATTCCAAAACCTAATTTGTAGAGCTTCCCACTACACTCTTGTAGCCAACACCCTTTATCATCGAGAATATGACAATATCCTTTCAAGGTGTTTAGATTCAAATGAGGTCATCTTGGCTTTATGACAAGTCCACGCTAGAATTTTTGGTGCCAACATGAGTGGCATGGTTCTAGAAAAGTAGTTGCATCAAGTTGGATATTATTGGCCAACCATGGAACATGATGCTTGTGAGTTTGTTCAGAAATGTCTACCATGTCAATAGCATGAAAATTTGATTCATGCACTAGCACAAGACTTATAGCCCATTCTGCCACCTTGGCCATTTTCATGTTGGGGATTCAACCTCATCGACTTAATCACTCCCCTTTTCCCGGATGGACATAAGTACATAATAACTACCATAGAGTACTTCACCAAATGGGTTGAAGTGATTCCACTCACCCTAACTACTGGCATCCAAATATCCAAGTTCATCCTTTACCATATCATTTTCTACTTTGGCATACCATCTACCATCTTCACAAATCATGGCACACCTTTTGAAAACTAGCATGTGGATAATCTATGTGCTAGACTCCACATCCATCACCATTTCTCCAGTCCATATTTCCCTCAAGGAAATGGCCAAGTTGAGGTAACCAATAAAACAATCCTCAAAATCCTCAAGAAGGTTGTCAATGATTCTGGTCATGACTGGAACCTCCAAATCAATCCCACCCTTTAAGCCTACTTCACTTTTTATCACACTCCCACAGACACCACCCCATATTCCCTTGTATATGGTATCAAAGCCATTCTACCAATTGAGGTCAAGCTACCAGTATTACGAGTCTCCATGAAGAACTATACCACCGATGAAGACTATCACATGGCACATCTGACACAGCTAGACCTATTAGATGAAAAGAGACAACAAGCATATGATCACTTGGTTGCATACCAGAATTAACTCAAAAGGAGTTACAACAAAAAGGTCCATCCTAGATAGTTCCAGGTCAATGACATGGTCCTAAAGGAAAATCATAAGGTCCAAGCACACAGAAAAAAGAAAGGCAAGTTTGAGCCTACTTGGTTGGGTCCCTATGTTGTCACAACATGCTTTGGCTCCAGAGCCTATCATCTATCTACACCAGAAGGTGAGTTGTTGAAGGATCCAATCAACATCATATATCTGAAGAGGTTCTATGCTTGAACCATATCCTACATATTCAGAAAATTAATAAAAAGTAAAAAAAGAAGAAAAATACCTAAAAAAAAAAAGAAAAAAAAAAGAAAAGAAAAATAATCATCCAATGGTGAAAACTTGGCAACTCAAGGGCCTTGGACCAGTATGTTTGTGAAAACCTAGCAAATAGGTGCCATACATAGTGGACTGAGTCATTACATATCAAACTCCCATCCCCCCATCCCAACATCTCAGTCCTTTTTCTACCATCCCCATCCCCATCCACCATCCCCCAACATTCCTCTTTTTTATAATCCTTAAGAAAATTTGCAATCCCACCAATCCATATCTTACACATATCTTGTACCATATCTTGTACTATCTCTTGTATAGCACAATCCTTCTTGTATAAATCTTGTATAGCGAGATCTCCCTATCCCAAATCCTAAGCTTCTATACATAGCCATTGTAAATAATCTTTCCCTATCTATTATACATATCCTCACATCTTGTTGTACATATCCTTGTCGGTCCTGCATAAGAATTTGATCAGAAATCTTAACCCACCTCACCTTGCACTTCAGCGACATCAATTTTTGACTATTCTTGATCACAGTGATTATTCTTGAACTTCATCATTTTTTCAGTGAACAACAACACTCATTCTTCCACCAATCACACAAGGTCCATGTCGATGTATCCTTCAACACATTTAGACCATCTTCCCACCATCAATTAGATTAGTCAAATGAAATCTCTCTCCTTGGAAAAGGATGTCTTTTTGGAGTTATCATTTTGGTCTTTGATTTTGTCCTTTGGATCTTGTTAATCTTTTATGGCTTCTTGTTGTTTTCTCTACTCAAAGTCACCACAATCCTTTATATCATGGTGCGCTACAAATGAGGACAATCTAGGGCAAGGTCTTTTGATATTTTCCTTCTACCTATGAGTCAGTTAGATGTGACCCTTGCACATTTCACATGTGATTTTCTGGGTTACATGGTGCACTTGGGAAATGTTGTTTGTTTGTAGTTTCTCTAGCATTGTTTCTACCATGCTTCCTCTTGGGTTCATGTGTAATGCTGGAGCAACCCCACATGTATTTTTTGCATAAGTCCTATGTAAGATTGGTGACAAGGCCTTGTGTTCTTTTGTGACCTTGGTAGGTCTCTAGCATTGCTATATCAAACTAGGTTGTGCTCTCTAAAAAATCCAACACTTGGAGCTCCTGAAATCCCCTGCATCCTGCATCATCTAGATTAATCTTGCATCTTGCATCTTCATGTAGTTTCATCCTTCATTCTACATTACATCTCATCTTGCATTCACCCATCTTTTCTCTTGGAAGCTTGGTTATTTATCCTCCCTTCTTCCTTCATTCTTTCCCTTCCCTTCTATTTCCTTTCGAGAAAATTCCCCAAAGTTTAATCTTTGCATTATTTGCATGAGGGGCACAACCCCTTATTCCTCTAAATTATAGCTCAGGGCATCTTATTTTCTTGTCTTTGATGTCACACCACTTGCGGCATCGCATCAAACAAGGGAAAAATGTAGACACCTAAAAATCCTTTAGAAAATAAAGTATTTTTTATTTTCTAAAAAATTCATGATGACATCATCATTAATTAATTAATTAATTATTTAATGTGAGGCCCCACCCCATGACATAATTTCATAAAAGATTATTTTCCATCTTGAGACTCATGTTGACACTTTATTTTATCATGTTGGACTATTGGGACAGAGGCATTATATTATGATACTATGTGACGAGGCCTCCATAGGGACAATAGGGCTCTAAGCCCAAGCAGTGGAATTCATAGGGTCCTCGATGAGATTAGAAATCTTAGTCATAGTATGCACCACCAACTAAGACTCATCATTCTTCTAGAGGTGGATTCAGTGGGTCTAGTATGGTAGGTGGACAACAGTAGTCTAGATCTTAGGGGATTGAAATTCAGGCTGGAGGCCCATGTTACACTTGTGGTGATATGGGGCACATTGCTAGGGATTGTCCATTAGGGCATCTAGCAGGTAGTTAGAGAGAAGTAGCTTCAGAGCCTACGGTGGGAGACATGGGTAGATCTCATTGAGTGTTTGTAGCAATTGATAACCACTAGGCTGAGCAACAGGCCATGGTTATTGAGGTCGCAGGTATGATTGGAGGTATTAGTATTTCTATTATGTTTGAATCAGGAGCTATTGATTCTTTGATTACTCCATTTATAGTGGAGCATTGCTAGCTAGTGGTAGCTAGGAAGGATGTGAGTTGGGAGGTTGAGTTAGCCTTAAGTGCTAGGGATTCAGTCAATTCCTTGGTGAGAGGATGTCAGATTTAGATTGGAGTCTTGACCACCACAACTGACCTATGTATCACACCACTTGGATCTTATGATGTTATCCTTGACATGGATTAGATTTATGCCCACAGTGCCAAGATGGATTGTAGGAAGAAGAGGATTGATTGTGTAGATGATTTTGGTATTCCTTCAATTATCTCAAGAGTTCAAAGACCTATCTCTCTTCATATGGTTTCTCTTTTTAGCTTAAGTAGTGCATGCAGAAAGGTTATCAATTATTTTCCATCACCATCAGTGATTGAGAGGAGGAAGTTGAGAAGGAGCCATCCCTTGATGAGAATCCTATCTTGTAGGAGTTTGCAGATGTATTCCCTTCAGAGCTACCTAGTATGCCACCACCTAGAGTGGTGGATTTTCATATTGATCTTGTGCTAGGAGCAGAGCTTGTATCTCGAGCACCATATAGGATGACTACCAATGATCTTAATGAGCTCAATATTTAGTTAGAAGAGCTCTTGGAGAAAGGGAACATTCATCCTAGTGCATCACCTTGGGGTGCACTAGTTATCTTTGTTAAGAAGAAAGATGGATCTCTTAGGTTGTGTATGGATTACCCATAGTTGAATAAGGTGACCATCAAGAATCGGTATCCACCTCCTCAGATCAATGACTTGTTTGATCAGGTTCAGGGTGCCCGTGCATTTTCTAAGATTGATTTGAAGTCGAGATACCATCGATTGATGATTTTGGAGAGTGATATCCATAAGACTGTGTTCTGTACTCACTATTGCCTTTATGAGCTCATAGTGGTTCCTTTTGGACTCATGAATTCTCAAGCCATGTTCATGAGTCTCATGAATGGGGAGTTCTATTGTTTCTTAGATAAATTTGTGGTAGTATTCCTTGAAGATATTTTGATCTACTCTCGAGATGAGCATGAGCATGAGGAGCATTTGAGGTAGGTTTTGCAGTGTTTGAGGGATAATCATTTGTTCGGCAGTTTGTCAAAGTTTTCCTTCTTCAGATCAAAGGTTCATTATCTTGGTCATGTGTTATTGGGAGATGGGATTGCTATTGACCCATCTAAGATTAGAGCAATTATGGACTAGCTAGCACCTACTAGTGTGACCGAGGTCAGGAGTTTCATGGGGCTTGTAGGTTATTATAGACATTTTGTTGAGGGATTCTCTAGAGTAGCTCACCTTATCACTTCCCTCTAGAGAAAGGGGAAGAAGTTTGAGTGGACAGAGAAGTGTGATATAGCTTTTTAGGAGCTCAAGAGAGCACTCACTAATGCAACTATTCTTGCAGTGTTGGATCCTTCAGCTGATTTTGTGGTTTGTACAGATGCATCTTTGGATTGTATAGGAGTAGTCCTTATGTAGGGAGGTCAAGCTATTTCCTATGAGTCTAGGAAACTCAAGACTCACGAGCTCAACTATCCTACCCATGACCTTGAGCTTGTAGTAGTAGTGCACACTTTAGTCAGATGGAGACATTTTCTTTTGGGTCATAGATTCAAGCTTCACTCAAATCATCAGAGCTTCCAGTATATCTTCACTAAGTAAAATCTCAACACTAGGCAGAGGAGATGGATGGAGTTCCTCTATGAGTATGACTTCAATGTTCACTACATCAAGGGTACAGAGAATGTAGTTGCAGATGCCTTGAGTAGGAGAGGTCACAAGCTTTCATCTATGTCTTCCAACATAGATTTGAGAGGATGCATTTTGCAACACTTGCCTAAGGATGGATTCTATTATGAGGTTTTTCAGATGGTTTAGTCATAGAGACCCCTTGAGGGGAATTTCTTGGATTATTACCTAGATTCAAATGGTCTTCTCCATCATAGAGGACACATCTATGTACCTTCTCCTAGTGGGTTGCATGAATTCATTATTCTTGAGGCCCATAGAGCTCCTTATGCACTACACCCCAAAGTCAAGAAGTTACATGCAAATTTGAGGGAGCTTTATCATTGGCTAGGCATGAGATTACACATTGCAGAGATTATGGCTAGATGTTTAGAGTGCCAAAGACTTAAGGTGGAGCACTGCCATTTAGGTGGAATTCTTCATCCACATGAGATACATGAGTGGAAGTGGGATATTATATCCATGGACTTTGTTGTTGGTCTTCCTATGTCTTCTCATTGCCATGATGGTATTATGGTGACAATGGATAGGTTGACTAAGTTAGCCCATTTTTCACCTCTTCATACTACTTTCAGAGCATTTGTAGTGGCACATGTATTCTACTTTTAGAGCATCTATAGTGGCACATGTATTCTTCTAGGATATCATCAGAATTCATGGCTTTCCTCATAAGATTATATCTGACAGAGATTAACTTTTCACATCATCCTTTTGGAGGGAGTTATAGTCAGCATTGGGCACCAGACTGAATTTTAGCACATCTTATCACCCTAAGATAGATGGTCAAACTAAGAGGGTTAATCAGGTACTGGAGGATATGCTTCTTATGTATGAGATGGATCACCAGAGTAGATGGGAGGAGTACTTACACTTGGTGGAGTTTTCATATAATAATGGACATCATTCATCTTTGGGTAAGCCATCTTATCAAGCCTTGTATGGTAGACCTTGCAGGACTCCCTTGAGTTGGGATGGGATTGAGGATAAAGTGGCAGTAGGGACCTAGTTAGTCAGGTAGATGGAGAAGTAGGTAGGCTTGATCAGACAACATCTTAGAGAGGCTCGGGATAGGTAGAAGAAGTATGCAGATGTGAAGAGGACTAATCATGTTTATATGGTTGGAGACAGAGTCTTCTTGAGAGTGCTACCACATAAAAGCCCAATCCTTTTTGGAAAGGGTTCTAAGCTTGCACCTCATTTTGTTGGACCTTTGAAGATCTTAGAGAGGATAGGCCTAGTTGCATATCGACTAGCTCTACCACCTAGCCTGTCACGTATCCATAATTTATTTCATATGTTTTCTTTGAGGAAGTATATCTATGATGAGACTCACATTATTGATTGGTATTCTTTATAGTTGGAGTTGGATGGATAGCTAGTGTTGGAGCCCATACGTTTTTTGGCTCATAGGATGCTAGCCCTTCAAGGTCAAGAGATGGACCGGGTTAGGGTCCAATGGGATTGCTATGATGAGATTACAAAATCATGGGAGGATGTAGCACACATGAGAGCACATTATCCCCACCTTTTTGATGAACTCTAGGAGGAAGTTCATGTCTAGGGGGGGAGGATGTGAGGCCTCACCCTGTGACATCATTTCATAGAAGATTATTTTCCATCTTGGGACTCATGTTGACACTTTATTTTATCATGTTGGACTACTGGGATAGAGACATTATATTATGATACTATGTGATGACTTATGATTATGTGATGATGATATAGGACTTTTACTTTCATGTTATTTATTAGGTCACGAGCATATTTAATTGATAAATCTTTGATTTATGTGTGATGCTTTGATGTTACATTCACGTTAGGGAAATTTGTGAGAAATGATCAAGATTATTATGTTAGGTGAATTAACATGTATCATTTTATTCTTGACTTTATATGATTTAGAAATGCTATGTTGAAAATGATGAGAATTATTATGAAATGTAGTTAGAAATTTATGATGTTAAGAATGTGATTTTTAGATGTATTCTATATATATATATATCTATATATATATCTATATATATATATATATATATATATATATATATATATATATATATATATATATATATATATATATATATATATATATATATATATATATATATATGATATTTGACATTTCATGAGCTACTGATATTTTGTCAAGTGTGCAGGTAAAACCATGGATATATCAGGGGAAATTAAAGATGGATATTTGTAAAATCATGTTAGGCCAAGGTTATCTCCAAGGGGAGAAATTAACCTCGTTGTAAAGTGTAAATTTTGTAAAGTGATGCATGAATGTAATTATTGATTATGTTTATTTTATTTCATTATTTTAGTCTACTTGGCATGCCATGTGTATTGTGTTGTAATGTGATTTATTTCTAGTGTCAATTAACACATGTCATGTGAGTTGGCATGCCCAAGTACTTTATGTGTGTGAGTGGTCTCTATTTTTTTAGGAGCCATGAGTGGGAATCTCTTTCATTTTCGGATGCAATCTTTGAGTGGTCTTTTCAAAGGCTTTTAATGACCATCTAAGGTAGTGGAGGTTAAAAATAGGCTACCCCATAGTGGTGCCATGTATTGCGGGTCAAATTTTGACCCTTATGATGTATTTTAACTATTTTTGTCATTACAAAAGATTCTCTTTTGAAAAGTGACGAAATTGGAAGAGGCATGTCAAGCCCATTCCTTATTTTAAATTTTGAATTTGAATTTCCCCCTTGTGTTTTCTTAGGATTAGGGTTTGTCTTCTTAAGGAGATGGAGGGAAAATTTGTGGCTAATTGCCCACTCTCCAATTTTTGGAGACTTGAGAGTTTGTAAGATTGTGAATCTTGTTTTGGTCCTTTTGGGAGGATTTTGGTTGTTGCATAGCAAAGGAGGAGACTTGTTGGAGAAAGCTCATCTCAACCATCTTGCCATTAGCTTGGATTGAGGTTGGATTTTGAACACTCTTTTTTCTATTGCAATGTGAAAATTTACTTTCTTATGTTCTATGTATGCTAGTTTTTATTTATTTGAAATGTCTTCCTAGTCTATAAATGCATGTGAGTTTCTCTTCACTTCTTTTGTTGTATTTGTTTTATTGGGGGTGTGCAAGGCCAAACTCACCCTTGGGAGGGAAGAGAGCCTTGATGGGGGAAGGGAAAAAGTTGGGACTACTCAGCTAGTGTAGAGTCCTTCCTCAAGGAGGAAGGGGATAAGGTATGGATGTATGGGCATCCATGTTGCCATATTGTGTATATTATTATTTGGGGACATAAGGGAGTTGATCTTGTGTGGAATGTGAAGGGTTGTTGGTTGTATCTTTGGCCTTGTGAAGGCATTATGAGCAGAGTTTTAGGCCTTGTTGAAGGCTGGTTATTTCTTTTATTTTGGCATTCTCCTTTTGGGTAGCTTCCACCTTCACCCCTACTATGGATCCAAGGTGACTCATTATGTCCATAGCCTTGGGAAGGGAATTTGATTTTCATGTGTATTGCTGGTTTTGTTGTGCATGTTCTTGATGTATTCATGTATTATCCCAATGTCCATCCTTATTTTCCCCTAGCTCGGGGGTGGCCATGAAATGGCCTAGGTTGGGAGGTGAGCCTCCATGGTCTGTTGTTTATCTTGCAGGTTGCTAAGGACTAACTTGTTGGTTTTCTTGAAGACACTTGAGATCTTGGACACTATCCTTCTAGTTGTTATTTGAGTTTGTTAGGATTTAAGCCTTTGTGAAGGTTGTTTAATCAAGCCTATGTTGGAAAGCCTAGCATATGTAATGCTTGTAAAAGATAGTAGGTTTATTTATGTTATTCCATCTATGAGCTAGAATGATTAGGAGAAGAATACATTGGTTTTCCCCTTATGTTGAAGAGATAGATGGTAGTATTAATGTTTACAATTAGATGGAATAAATGTAAATGTTAAGTTGTTGTTCTAGGTGCTTGCAAAAACAAAATATACCTTCATGTTGTGTAACCAATCTTTTATGAGCATTTCATTTCACAGAAATTTTATATTGTATGAGATTAAACATAGAGGATTTACTTCTTTTATGAAATGGTTTCATATGCTATAAATGTCTTCTTTTTTTTTTTCAAATATGCATGCCTTATTTTTAAAAAAAATGGATCCATTATTTTACTTAGAATGATCAAGATTTCCTAAATTTTCTTCATTTTCTAATGTTCTTTTATGCTTATGTTCATCTTATAGATTTTATAAATGTAAATATGATAATAGGCCTATATATATATATATATATATATATATATATATATATATATATATATTATATATATATATACATACATATATATATATATATACATACATATATATATATATATATGTATACATACATATATATATGTATGTGTATATATATATATATATGTATATACATATATATATACATATATGTATATATATATATGTATACATATATATGTATACATATATATGTATACATATATATGTATACATATATATGTATACATATATATATATATATATATATATATATATATATATATATATATATATATATATATATACACATATATATATGTATATACATATATATGTATACATATATATATATACATATATATATCTATACATAGATATATATGTATAGATATATATATGTATATATATATATTGATGCAGGAGCATCCTGGGTGTAAGAGCAATCTTGCATCACCCAAAAATATTTATGTTTTTGTATTCAATAAGGGCTATTTTGTGTAGAGCTGCTAATTATGGAAAGTTACTATTTTTTGGTAATGTTCATATGTGCTCAGAATGATCTGATTTCTTTCTTGGAGGTTCATTTTGGTCATATAAGTCTGCCAGTAAAGTTTCATTGCCAGATCAAGTGTATATTGGAAGATATTGAAGATTTTCAGTATTGGTAGTAGGGTACAGAAACTTTGAACTCAGTTTTGAAGGCTTTAGAGGCCCCGGATGAGGTCAAAAATTTGGGTGACGGGCACTTGCGCAAGTCAAGCCTGTAGAGCGCTTCGTGGCATTTTCGAAATGGGGTTATAATAGCCGATCGGGTCAACTGGTGATGACTTATGGTCTTCGGAAGTTGGGCCACTCGAAATGGCAGAAAATAATTTTCTTCAAAATTTCTGTTCGGGTTTCAAAGGTTATCTTGAGCCCACTATGATGTAATAAAATGTAAAATAAAATAATTCTAAGTTTGGTCGGCCTTATTGGTTAAAATTCTGGAACCTTCCCAGGCGGTGGAAAATTGCCTATATAAGGAAGGCTATATTATTATCTTAGGAGTTCAGAATAGTTCTGGGTAGTAGATCTGGGTATTGATTCAAGGCTTTGTCCTATAGAATATTGTAAGGGAATGCCCATGTGGCTTTGCATATTGTAATTCTAAAAGTTTTTAATTCCACATTTGTGGAGATAATAAGAAGCCAATTTTCTGTTCTTGCATATTATTGTTGTTGTTTCTCTATTTCTCTTATGTGGTTGTGGTATTAAGGGGAGCACCCTTCATCAAGTGGTATCAGACCAGGAGTTCTTGAGTGTGTAAATAGATCACTGACTATGAGGCAGTTTGCACCAGGACCGTGGCTAGGGTTTCAGTGCGCATCACAAAAATGCCTCCACGAAGGGAACATGGCGGAAGAGCTGGTGTTGTAACACCTGAGGTTAGAGAGCTGCAGAGACAAGTGCGAGCATTACAAGAAGAGATTCATAGAGGAATGAATCTTAATGTCAGAGATGAAAAAGAGGATGAAGCCGAAGAAGAATATCAAGAAGGAGAAGCTGAAATTGTGAACCAGGAGGAAGAAAGACTTTTTCGAGCGATTTCCAATATTGGGAAAAGACCTAAGATTGAAGTTCCTACATTTTCTAAAATTCTTAACCCAGAGGAATTGATCGACTGGATCAATGAATGTGAGGAATATTTTGAGTATGAAGATGTTGAGGATCCTGATAGGGTCAAATTTGCGAAGGCCAGACTGAAAGGTCATGCGAAGATTTGGTGGTGAGAAATTCAATTGGAGCAAAATAGAAGAGGGAAAGATAAAATCACAAGATGGGATCGGAAGGTGGATAAATTGAAGCGACAGTTCATTCCTATTGATTATGAGCTTGATCTACTAAAGAAAATGCAAAGTTTGAAGCAAGCAGAAAGATCTGTTCAGGAGTATATAGAGGAGTTCTATCGACTCCTCATCAGAATAGGCCATGCAGAAGCTGATAAGGAGAAAGTTGCCCGATACCTTAATGGGTTAAGGCCAAGCATTCAGGAGGAGTTGAATTTGGTTTGAATGAACAGTATTGAGGAGGCATACCAATTTTGCCTAAAAGTAGAGGAAAAGCTGAACAAGAAGTTCGAGAGAAGACAAAATAGAAGAGGTCGCGGTGGACGATCTGGTGGACGATCATATGGTGGCTGAAATGAAGATCTGAAAAAGAAGGATGAGGCCAGTAGCAGTCAGAATCAGTGTGGAAATAATTTCAATCGCTTCCAGGATCAAAATAATAGAGATCAGAGAGAAGAGGAAGAGGACAACGATCTGGAAGAGGAGGCTTCCGTGGAACATGTTTTCACTATGGAGAAGAAGGTCATAGGGCATTTGAATATCCTCAGTGCCAAGGCAGAATAGACAGGAGAAATGAAGGCCAGGCCAGAGTTGCACATGTAGATGAAGATGCCAGATCATCAAATTCTGAAGATGCTGAAAGAGGAGAAATGTTGATTAACAGAAGAGTCCTATTGAGTGGTGATAATGAACCTAAGCAAAGGAGGAGCCTATTTCGCACCAGGTGCAAGTGTGAAGGTAAATGTTGTGATGTGATCATTGATAGTGAAAGCACTGACAATTTGGTGTCACAAGAGATGGTGACAAAGTTGAAGCTCAAGAGATAGAAACACCCACATCCATATCGGATTGCCTGGGTATAGGATGACCACAAGGTCATGGTCAATGAACAATGCCTAGTAAAGTTCAAGGTTGGTGGATACCAAGATGAGGTATTGTGTGATATCATATCTATGGATGCATGTCATATGTTATTGGGTAGACCATGGCAGTTTGACAGATGTGCTGTACATGATGGTCATGCGAATACCTATTCTGTGACAAAGGATGGAGTGTGACATAAGATAAAACCATTGAAGGAGACCAAGGAAAAGGTATGTGGTAATGCAAGGATAACTTTTGTTGATGGAAGATATTTCCTAGATGGTATGAGGCATGAGCATGTATGTTTTGCTTTAATTTCAAAAGCTGGTAAAGAGGAAGTAGAAGATGTTCCTGTAGAAGTTGCAGATTTGTTGAATGAGTTTCAAGATATTGTATCCGATAACGTGCTTGATGGATTACCACCAGTCAAGAAGATCAGTCATCAGATGGACTTGATCCCAACGAGACAAGCTCACGAGTTTTTCTGAATAAGGTAGCACACAGAATGACACCTGCAGAAAGTGAGGAGTTGAACAGATAAGTACATGAACTATTACAGAAAGGATTGATCCATGAGAGTTTAAGTCCCTATGCTGTACCAGCGGTATTAGCACCAAAGAAGAATGGAGAATGGAGGATGTGTATAGATTCTACGGCAATAAACAAGATCACAATCAAGTACAGGTTTCCATTGTCACGAATGGATGATATTATGGACTATTTGAGTGGAGCTGTGTATTTCTTAAAGATAGATCTAAAGAGTGGATATCATCAGATTCAGATTAGAGAAGGAGATGAATGGAAGACTACCTTCAAGACAAAGGAAGGACTATATGAGTGGTTAGTCATGCCTTTTGGGCTAACCAATGCACCGAGCACTTTCATGCGCTCATGAACGAGGTTCTGAAAGAATTTTTGGGTAAGTTTGTCATTGTTTACCTAGATGATATTTTGATTTTTAGCAATACATTGGAGGAACATATGATGCATATTCATATGGTGTTTGAGAAGTTGAGAGATGAGAAATTGTTGATTAATTTGAAGAAGTGTAGTTTTGTAAAGAAAGAGTTAGTGTATTTGGGATTTGTAGTTTCAGCAGAAGGTCTAAAAATAGACCCGGAGAAAGTACAGTCTATCCTTGAATGGCCTACTCCAAGGAGTGCTACTGAGGTAAGATCTTTTCATGGTCTAGCTAGCTTTTATAGAAAGTTTATCAAAAAATTTAGCAGTATTTGAGGACCCTTGACTGAAACAATGAGAGGGGATAGAAAAGAGTTTAAGTGGACTAATGGGGCAGAAAATAGTTTTCAATTGTTGAAACAAAAAGTTACAGAACAAACTATTTTAGCACTTCCAAATTTTAATAAGGTGTTTCAAGTAGATTGTGATGCTAGTGGTACTGCAATAGGAGGTAAACCTGTTGGTTATTTCAGTGAGAAATTAAATGATGCCAATAGAAAATATTCTATTTATGATCAGGAATTTTATGCTACAGTTCAGGCATTGAAAAAGTGGAGGGACTATCTGCTTCCTAATGAGTTTGTTTTGTATACTGATCATCAAGCTTTGCAATATTTGAATATTCAAGAAAAATTGAATCAAAGGCATTTGAAGTGGGTTGAGTTTTTGTAGAGTTATACATTTGTTTTGAAACACAGGAGTGGAAAGTCTAATAGGGTTGTAGATGCTCTTAGCAGAAGGCAACTATTGCTGACATAAATGCAAATTGAAGTGGTTGGATTCAAGGAACTTAAGAATTTATATCCAGAGGATCCTGATTTTGGAGAAGCTTAGAAAGCTTGTACAGAACCTGTTACTCTAGACAGGATGAAATGGTTGGATTTCATCATCCAGGATGATATGCTATTCAGAGGGAGTGAGTTGTGCATTCCATGAAGTTCTATGAGATAGAATCTCATCAAGGAGAAGCATAGCGGAGGATTGGCTGGACATTTTGGTTGTGATAAAACCCTTGGTTTGGTTAGTGAGAATTATTATTGGCCACAGTTGCAGCAAGATGTGAAGAAGTTTGTACAGAGTTGCCGAGTATGTCAGATGGTGAAGGGAGTGAAGTAGAATATATGGTTGTATCAGCCATTACCTATACCAGAGAAGCTTTGGGAGGATATCAGCATGGACTTTGTTCTTGGTTTACCGAGGAACACAGCGGGGACATGATTCAATTTTTGTGGTAGTTGATAGATTTTCAAAGATGGCACATTTTATTCCTTGCAAGAAGACTAATGATGCTGTTCATGTAGCAGGATTTTTTTTCAGAGAAGTAGTGAGACTTCATGGTTTGCCAAAGACCATAGTTTCAGATCGGGACACTAAGTTTGTTAGATATTTCTGGCATACATTGTGGAAGAAGTTGAAGATAGATTTGAAGTTTAGTTCATCACATCATCCACAGACTGATGGACAGACAGAGGTGGTGAATAGGAGTTTGAGAAATTTGCTAAGATGTTTGGTTGGAGATAAGCCAATAGGATGTGATTTGATTTTATCATAGGCAGAATTTGCATATGATAATTCTATCAACAGGAGTAGTGGTAAATCACCATTCCAGATTGTATATGGAAGTAGTCCAAGAAATGCATCTAAATTGAGGAAGATAGATAAAGGAGAAATAAGTAGTGCTGAAGCTGAGGATTTTGTAGAACACTTGAAGAACATCCATGAGGAGGTGAGGAAGCATATTACCAAGATGAATGCACAGTATAAGGCTAAGACAGATAAGAAAAGGAGGTATAAGGAATTTTAGGTTGGTGATGAAGTCATGGTTCATTTGCGAAAGGAGCAGTTTCCAGTTGGTACATATAACAAACTGAAAATGAAGAAGTTTGGACCATATAGGATACTGAAGAAACATGATTCAGGAAATGCATATGAGGTAGAATTGCCTATTGAGCTACATATTTCACAAGTGTTTAACATTTTAGATCTGACAAAGTATCATGAAGAGGTGTTGAAGATGAGATCACAGCAGCACAGTGGAGTATTACAGCAACTAGTTCAGACACTAAGGAGATCA
This sequence comes from Chamaecyparis obtusa, assembly GCA_027943335.1. Taxonomy (NCBI): domain Eukaryota; kingdom Viridiplantae; phylum Streptophyta; class Pinopsida; order Cupressales; family Cupressaceae; genus Chamaecyparis; species Chamaecyparis obtusa. Next base: position 520 of record BSBK01010336.1, on the reverse strand, counting down.
AAGATATATTGGATAGTCGTGTTGGTAGAAGCACAAGGAACATGACATATGATTAATATTTGGTCAAGTGGAAAGGATGACCTGTTGAAGATTCATCATGGCTGACAAAGGAGGAGGTTAGCCGTCTTGGTTTTCCTTTGCACACCTGAGTCGTGACAGGGTTACTTCTCAAATTACCCCGGGTGTCTGATGCAGGAGCATCCTAGGTGTAAGAGCAATCTTGCATCACCCAAAAATATTTCTATTTTTGTATTCAATAAGGGCTATTTTGTGCAGAGCTGCTATTTATGGAAAGTTACTATTTTTTGGTAATTTTTGTATGTGCTCAAAATGATCTGATTTCTTTCTTGGAGGTTCATTCTGGTCATATAAGTCTGCCAGTAAAGTTTCATTGCCAGATCAAGTGTATATTAGAAGATATTGAAGATTTTCGGTATTGGTAGTAGGGTATAGAAACTTTGAACTCAATTTTGAAGGCTTTAGAGGCCCTAGATGAGGTCAAAAATTTGGGTGACGGGTG